>CM039680.1:246201288-246208788 GCA_022537955.1 Schmidtea mediterranea | reverse complement strand
TTATTTTTTATTAATTATTATTATTATTATTATTATTATCTTATAAGTAGTGTTTTAATGTTTTTTAATTTTAATTTTATTATTATTATTATTATTTTTATTTTTATTATTATTTTTATTATTATTATTGTTATTTTTATTATTATTAATAATATTACAAGTTTTTATTATTATTATTTTCATTATTATTTTATGTAAATTTTCAACAAAGTATATAAAATTAATATTGAATAGAAAAAGTTTGTTCAATTGTGGTTCATAGTATAGAGGGATAGAACAATTGTAAATGTTTGTAAAAAGTTAAAGAAAAATTCTATATTTTTAAGAAAATATGTGCAAATAAATATCAAAACTAATTATGGCTCAAATGTGTGTGTTAAACTATCGATATGTTACAGTGTTTATGGAAAAACTTTAATGAAAATATGTGTTATATTTCAACAATTTATGAAATATTTATTTTATGGCTAATAATGTGTATGTGTTAAATCATAAAAATAGTTCAATATTTATGTAAAGTTTGAGATTGTTAAGAAAATGTATATAATTTATGATACACACGTGTTTTTGATTGAAATATGTGTGTTTGTTTTACCGATATAAGAAAAACTATGGACAATTTTTAAGAAAATACACGTAATTTATGATTATCATGGGATTAGAATTTGATTAAAGTTGTGAGAAAGTTGTTAAATTTGAGATAAAACTGATTAATTTGTAAATAATGTTATTACTTTGAAGAAATTTTAAAATAATACCTTCAGCAAATTGGTAAGAAAATAGTAGTTATTGAGTAATACTTATTAAAATTACCAAAGTTTTATAATTTTTGACAAGTCTTGATAGATCTTTAATAAAATTTGTTAGTACTTTGAATACGAATTTAAAAAAAAAAAGTTTCAACACAGTAGCAAATCGTAAAGAAACTAGTACTTATCAGTTAATTAAATTAACTAAGTTGTAAAATAATTGAAAAAAAATTTGTTAGATTTTTTAAAATTTTAAGATTGTTAGGTAATTGTTCTAGGTACTTGTTGAATAAAAATTAATGTATTTTGTCAACAGCTCATAGTTTTTAATTGTACAATTTCTCTTCATTCCTGGAAATAATCGTAAATATTTAAATTATTCAGAAAATTGTCAATAACAACATAAATAATAGGTAACCAAATATTTTTAAATACTAGTCAATTTTAGTTTTTAATTTAATTACAAATATAATAATAAAATCAAATAAATACTTGAATACATGAATCGAACAATTTCTTAGAACTGAACACGTATCGTATATTTTATTCAGATTCCAATAATATCATTAAAATTAACCAAAATCTTATTTTTATATTTTGAAAACCGTTAAGTCAATGAAAATGTATCGATTTCACTAAGTATCCATCTTTTGACATTGATATATAACCGAATAAATCCTCTTAAAATAAATTCCTGCTCTTGACCTATTGTTTCCCCTTAAAATAAAAAAAAATCGACTCTCAACCAATCATTCCTCTTCAAATGTCATTTTTCACTCCATTATACCAACTATATTCATAATTTTTATAAAAGCCTATCAAGTAGATAATATTTACCTTTTGAATACCAATATTCATTCCAGTAAATTTCTTTAGAAATATTATAAATTACTCTCTTGACCAATCATTTTCCATCAAATAACAATATTTCCAGCCATATTCAATATTTTTCATAAAAACAAAATCATAAAAATACCAATTTAGATAATATTTACCCCTTAAAATAACAATATTTAACCAACCCAACCCCCTTAAAAATGACAACAAACTTGTTAATTGACTATTTCTCACTAAACTAAATTCCACTCTAGACCAATCATTTCCCATCAAATAACACTTACTCTTACCCTACCAACTATATTCATTATTTTTTTATAGAAATCACCCTTTAAATAACGATATTTAACCGACTCAGTACCTTAAAAATATCAACAAATCTGTTCTTAATCGATTATTTCCCCTTAAAATATTATAAATTTTGTTCTTAGCCAATTGTTTCTCACTAAAATAAAATAAAATTCTCTTTAAATGACATTAATCTAAGCTATATTCATTATTTTCATAAAAAATCACCGACTTATATCGATATTCAACCGAATAAATTTCTTGAAATCCCCTTAAAATAGAATTCATCTCGTAACCAATCCTTTCCCCCTTAAAAGATCATAAATTCTCTTCTTAACAAATCATTTCTCTTTAAATGACAATATTTCCACTCTCTCAAAAGATTTACACACATATTGATATCTATCTGAACAAATCCCCTAAAAAATATTATAAATTCCTCCTCTATATTCTCCATTTAGAAAATATTTACCTTTGAACACAGATATTCAACCAACTTAACCCCTTAAAAATATCAACAAACTTGTTCTTAATCGATTATTTCCTTAAAATATCATAAAATTTACTCTTAACCAATCATTTCCATTGAAATAACATTTCCCCCAACTGCACCAATAATATACATATTTTTTAAAAACCTACAAGGTAAAATTTCTTTAGAAATCTATGTTTAACCGACTCTACTCCTTAAAAATTCATCATTCGAATCATATTTACTATATGTATTCAACCAATCAAATTCCCTTAAAATTATCATAAAAATTTAATTTTACCAATAAAAATAAATTTTCTTTAAAGTATTACAAAATTGTTATCATCATTTTCCATCGAAAATCACCACAATTTTGTTCTGGCAACAATTTCAAGCAATTAAAAAATTCATCAAAAATGACTAAAATCGAATAAAGTCTATGTTTCCCACATAAATTAAATTATTGTAAAATATATATCATATTGCTCATTAAAATTAATCAGTAAATCAAGTATAAATTCAATAAAAATTACCAGTCAACCATTAGAGATATATCAATGATTTTCATAACTATACTGATAACCACACTGAGCATCCCCTTAAAATTCTCTAAATTATACTACTTTTGTGATTGATATCCATGAAATCAATATTAGATTTGAAAATGAAAGTAATTATTGACCCCTTTATTTACACTGTAAAATCAATTAAAATTTTAGGTTTCACTAAATATTTTTAAAAATTAACTGATTTAATCAACTATTTAAATAGAACATAAAATTATAATTAAAATATCATTTACTATTCAAAATCTATCAGTCAAATTGGATTCTAATTGGTAAATAATTATCTTAAATAGATGTTTCATAAACAATTTGATCCTAAATTTATTTATTTATTTATTTATTTTTATTTAAAATAATCCTAAAATCAAGTCTAATCTAATAAATTAGGAAGAAATTAATTGTTTCTAAAATTATAGATTTACCCTAATTTCTTCAATAATTTCATTAAAAACATAATCAAACCTTAAATCCATTAAAATTCAAAAGAAAACCATAAAATTCACAAAGATGATTAAAATTTACTAAAATAAATACCTCGTAAAACTAGATATTACTTAAATTATAATAAAATTTCCCTAAAAGCTCTAATTGATTTACATAGCCTAAAATTATTTTATTTTTGTCGAGTACAACCTAATCTATTGAAAGATGTAATTTATTTAGTTAAATTTTCATTGAAAATAACAAGTCAACAAATGGAATTTTAATTAGTAAAGATTATATTCTATAAAGAAAATTTTCAGTGAAGAAGTAATATTGGTGAGATAGTACATTAAGTGACTAAAATCGTTGAAATTACTGAAAACAGTGGGATAGCTAAAGATATCTACTAAATAGATGAAATATCAATTGATATCTTAATAACTTACAAGGGTAATATACTTGAATGGAGAAAATATACATCGAAGAGAAAAATATTCGTTGACGAGGAAAAAACATTCATTGAATAAGGAAAACATTAATTGAAGAGAGAAAATATTCATTAAAGAGGAAAGCAATCATTAAAGTGAGAAAATATGAATTGAAGCTAACAAATATTCAGTGAATCGAGAATTGCTTATAATAAATTAGTCGGTAAAATTTCTCAATGATGAGATGAAATATCAATTAAATATTGTGAAATACTTGAAATAAATGGTCTGAATTATTCAATGATCAACAAATATACATAAAAGATGAAAATATTTACTGAAAATCAATTGTACTTTAAGAGTGTATTAATTACTATTATATTAAATTAAAACTTTTTAACAATTGAGTAGATTTCATCGGTTAATTATATTTAAATAGGGATATATATTTTTGATGGATACTTATGCGCGGAAGAATAGTTATTAAAAACAATAACCAAATAATACCAAATTATTCATCTATTCATTGTATTGTTTACTATATTCCATTATTTGTTAGACTTTCTACTACATTATTCCTACTTGTTATATTGTATCAGATCCACCCATATTTATAGTATTAAATTTGCCGCATTTGTTGAATATTCGTAGGATTTGTATATATTCTATATACATAAGATATATATATATATATATATGAATATTAAATTTGCCAGATTTATTGAATATTCGTTGGATTGGTGAATTCGCCGGATTTGTATATATTCGCTGGATTTGTATATATATTCTATATACATAAGATATATATATATGAATATTAAATTTGTCAGATTTATTGTATATTCGCCGAATTAGTATACGCGCACGGTTATTGTTTTTAATAACTATTCTTCCGCGCATAAGTATCCATCAAAAATATATATCCCTATTTAAATATAATTAACCGATGAAATCTACTCAATTGTTAAAAAGTTTTAATTTAATATAATAGTAATTAATACACTCTTAAAGTACAATTGATTTTCAGTAAATATTTTCATCTTTTATGTATATTTGTTGATCATTGAATAATTCAGACCATTTATTTCAAGTATTTCACAATATTTAATTGATATTTCATCTCATCATTGAGAAATTTTACCGACTAATTTATTATAAGCAATTCTCGATTCACTGAATATTTGTTAGCTTCAATTCATATTTTCTCACTTTAATGATTGCTTTCCTCTTTAATGAATATTTTCTCTCTTCAATTAATGTTTTACTTATTCAATGAATGTTTTTTCCTCGTCAACGAATATTTTTCTCTTCGATGTATATTTTCTCCATTCAAAGTATATTACCCTTGTAAGTTATTAAGATATCAATTGATATTTCATCTATTTAGTAGATATCTTTAGCTATCCCACTGTTTTCAGTAATTTCAACGATTTTAGTCACTTAATGTACTATCTCACCAATATTACTTCTTCACTGAAAATTTTCTTTATAGAATATAATCTTTACTAATTAAAATTCCATTTGTTGACTTGTTATTTTCAATGAAAATTTAACTAAATAAATTACATCTTTCAATAGATTAGGTTGTACTCGACAAAAATAAAATAATTTTAGGCTATGTAAATCAATTAGAGCTTTTAGGGAAATTTTATTATAATTTAAGTAATATCTAGTTTTACGAGGTATTTATTTTAGTAAATTTAATCATCTTTGTGAATTTTATGGTTTTCTTTTGAATTTTAATGGATTAAGGTTTGATTATGTTTTTAATGAAATTATTGAAGAAATTAGGGTAAATCTATAATTTTAGAAACAATTAATTTCTTCCTAATTTATTAGATTAGACTTGATTTTAGGATTATTTTAAATAAAAATAAATAAATAAATAAATAAATTTAGGATCAAATTGTTTATGAAACATCTATTTAAGATAATTATTTACCAATTAGAATCCAATTTGACTGATAGATTTTGAATAGTAAATGATATTTTAATTATAATTTTATGTTCTATTTAAATAGTTGATTAAATCAGTTAATTTTTAAAAATATTTTAGTGAAACCTAAAATTTTAATTGATTTTACAGTGTAAATAAAGGGGTCAATAATTACTTTCATTTTCAAATCTAATATTGATTTCATGGATATCAATCACAAAAGTAGTATAATTTAGAGAATTTTAAGGGATGCTCAGTGTGGTTATCAGTATAGTTATGAAAATCATTGATATATCTCTAATGGTTGACTGGTAATTTTTATTGAATTTATACTTGATTTACTGATTAATTTTAATGAGCAATATGATATATATTTTACAATAATTTAATTTATGTGGGAAACATAGACTTTATTCGATTTTAGTCATTTTTGATGAATTTTTTAATTGCTTGAAATTGTTGCCAGAACAAAATTGTGGTGATTTTCGATGGAAAATGATGATAACAATTTTGTAATACTTTAAAGAAAATTTATTTTTATTGGTAAAATTCAAATTTTTATGATAATTTTAAGGGAATTTGATTGGTTGAATACATATAGTAAATATGATTCGAATGATGAATTTTTAAGGAGTAGAGTCGTTAAACATAGATTTCTAAAGAAATTTTACCTTGTAGGTTTTTAAAAAATATGTATATTATTGGTGCAGTTGGGGGAAATGTTATTTCAATGGAAATGATTGGTTAAGAGTAAATTTTATGATATTTTAAGGAAATAATCGATTAAGAACAAGTTTGTTGATATTTTTAAGGGTTAAGTTGGTTGAATATCTGTGTTCAAAGGTAAATATTTTCTAATGGAGAATATAGAGGAGGAATTTATAATATTTTTAGGGGATTTGTTCAGATAGATATCAATATGTGTGTAAATCTTTTGAGAGAGTGGAAATATTGTCATTTAAAGAGAAATGATTTGTTAAGAAGAGAATTTATGATCTTTTAAGGGGAAAGGATTGGTCACGAGATGAATTCTATTTTAAGGGGATTTCAAGAAATTTATTCGGTTGAATATCGATATAAGTCGGTGATTTTTTATGAAAATAATGAATATAGCTTAGATTAATGTCATTTAAAGAGAATTTTATTTTATTTTAGTGAGAAACATTGGCTAAGAACAAAATTTATAATATTTTAAGGGGAAATAATCGATTAAGAACAGATTTGTTGATATTTTTAAGGTACTGAGTCGGTTAAATATCGTTATTTAAAGGGTGATTTCTATAAAAAATAATGAATATAGTTGGTAGGGTAAGAGTAAGTGTTATTTGATGGGAAATGATTGGTCTAGAGTGGAATTTAGTTTAGTGAGAAATAGTCAATTAACAAGTTTGTTGTCATTTTTAAGGGGTTGGGTTGGTTAAATATTGTTATTTAAGGGGTAAATATTATCTAAATTGGTATTTTTATGATTTTGTTTTTATGAAAAATATTGAATATGGCTGGAAATATTGTTATTTGATGGAAATGATTGGTCAAGAGAGTAATTTATAATATTTCTAAAGAAATTTACTGGAATGAATATTGGTATTCAAAAGGTAAATATTATCTACTTGATAGGCTTTTATAAAAATTATGAATATAGTTGGTATAATGGAGTGAAAAATGACATTTGAAGAGAATGATTGGTTGAGAGTCGATTTTTTTTTTATTTTAAGGGGAAACAATAGGTCAAGAGCAGGAATTTATTTTAAGAGGATTTATTCGGTTATATATCAATGTCAAAAGATGGATACTTAGTGAA
>CM039680.1:245711288-246196288 GCA_022537955.1 Schmidtea mediterranea | reverse complement strand
AATAATAATAATAAAAATATTAATTATAGTAATAATAATAATAATAATAATAATAATAATAAAAATATTAATAATAATAATAATAATAATAATAATAGTATTTATAAAAATTAATAATAAAATAGAATAAAATTTACAAATTTATAAGTATATAAATAATAATAATAATAATATTTATAAAAATTAATAATAAAATAGAATAAAATTTACAAATTTATAAGTATAATAATAAAAATAATAATAATATAATAATATTAATAATAATAATAATAATAATAATAATAACAATATTAATAATAATATTAATAATAATAATAAAAAATATTAATTATATAATAATAATTAATAATAATAATAATAATAATAATAATAATAATAAAATAATAATAATAATAATAATAATAATAATAATAATAATAATAACAATAAAATAATAATAATATAATTTAAAAATAGTAAATAAATAATAAAATATTGACTTAATTTAAACAAAAAAAAATTAAAGTATATTACATAAATAAAATAAATCAATAATAATATATTGACTTGATTAAAACAAAAAATTATAGTATATAAAATAAATAAAATAAAATAAAATAAATAAATAATATTATTGACTTGATTAAAACAATATTCACTTCATTAAAACAGACAATATAATAATAATATTGTTGACTTGATTAAAACAAAATTATAGTATATAAAATAAATAAATAAAAATAAATAATATTATTGACTTGATTAAAACAATATTCACTTCATTAAAACAAACAATTTATAATAATAATAATTTAAAAATAAAATAATTGACTTGATTAAAACAAACAATTAAATTTAATAATAATATAATTTAAAAAATAAATAAATAATATTATTGACTTGATTAAAACAAATAATTAAAGTATATTAAATAAATATAAATTAAATTAAAAATATATATTATAAAATTTGATGAGTCATCCAATGACCTTGAATGAGTCATGGTCTTTGTTTAAAATTAAAAATATATATTATAAAATATGATGAGTCATCCAATGACCTTGAATGAGTCATGGTCTTTGTTTAAAATTAAAAATATATATTATAAAATATGATGAGTCATCCAATGACCTTGAATGAGTCATGGTCTTTGTTTAAATGACCTTGAAAAAATATGATGAGTCATCCAATGACCTTGAATGAGTCATGGTCTTTGTTTAAATGACCTTGAATGAGTCATGGTCTTTGTCTTTTGGACTTAGAAAAATTTTCTCTCAGCCGGGGGGGGGAGGGGGTACTGTGCTGGATGTGACACATCCCACTACTTTCGTTTTTAGAAACGCAGCTTTTACGACGTCTGTTAATTAGTGTTCTGACATTTTAGAATATTTGATATCATTTAATTTATCATAATATTAAAAAATGTATATATTTTATAATTTTAAATATAAAATATGTTCAATGATTTTTTATCAGACATTGTTTTGCAAGTTCCTTATTTTGGAGGTTTTCAACCGTATTTTTTTGACATCTTCGAAATTTTTTTTAAAATTCAGTTATATTTATATCAGTTTTCATTGCGTATGAATATAAATTGCTATTAAGAAAAATTGAAAATTTTCAGAGTTTGTCTTTTATTAAAACCTAAATGACATATCAGAAAGCATGGTTCATGTTAAGAATGTTTTAAGAAACTTTTTTTTTTAATTTAACCTTTATTTACAATAATACAAAGTAGATAATTCAAGAAAATGCATCAGATTTGGTTTGTATAACTGATACATCGCCAGTTGAATACATTGTCAAAAGAAATTGTTCAAAGATCTACATTATCCCGGAAACATTTAATACCGCCTCAATGGCATTCACATTTCAAAAGGATTCCGCTTTTACTCCCATGCTAAACTTTTAGTAAGTATCATATTGTAAACTATAATAACGTTTTATCTAATTCTTTTTTTAGTCTCACAAAACTGATGCAAAATGGAAATATTGACAAGTGGGTGGACAAATATTGGAGCCCTTCTGATCCAAACATCGAAGTTTGCGATAAATCTAATACCCAAGATTCAGCCCCCTCGATAGGCATTGAAGGAATTTTGGGTGTATACATTTGTACGGGGGCCATTATAGTCATTTCCTTCGTATGTCTTGGGATAGAACTGATTTGGGTCAATTTATTAAAAAAATAGAATTTTGAGTAAATCATCGACAACAAACGTTGGAAATGATTGTAAAATAGACATTCTTTTCATACTCGAAGCCTTTAACAATGCATTAAAATATGGCAAACTCCTATGATTTTTTACAATTTTAACTTTTTTCTTACTCTTTTTAATAATGTTTTTCGAAATTAGATTCATTGGAGGGTAATTTTCGGTTATTAGTTTTTTAGATGGTGTATAACTGGTTTTTGGTGGAATTTTTTTTTTCTTTTTAATACTTTGTCTAAGTTTTCGGATATTTTTAAGCCTGGATTTCATAAACATTTTACATGTTAATGTTTTCAACTTTGTTTATATACCATGGCACGGTCTTTATTGAAAATATCTGTTTTTACCCGTAAATCGTCATTGCATGGTTGTGTGAAATCACGAAATATATATCCATGTGGTGATTTTGTAGCATCTTGAAATGCACTGATGAGAAAATTACGATTATTAGGGTATGCTTGTCGAGCAAGAAAATCAATAACTGTTGCATCTCTAGATTCTTGAAAATAACTAAATATTGAACATTTAAATACCTTGTTCGATGTGCGCCACCATGATGAAATAGATTTTGAGTAATAAAGATCACAGTAACACCAACATGTCTACTGATTTTGGTGAATAAATTATTAAAATCCTTTTCTTTATTAGCTTCCTCATACAAATCATCGATAATGATGACATCACCTTTCCTTAAAGAACTTGACCAGTTTTTATCGAAACCCTTTACTATTTTCATGATTTTCAATTTACAAAAATTATCTTGAGTTAATCCGTGTTCTTCATCTGCACCCCTATGCCAATAAATCTTGTTGAATTTTGTTTGAAATAAATTAGATTTTAGTAATTTACACACAAACATAGTTTTATCACTACCACTTGGGACGACGATTTGATATACCGCATCATTTCTTAATTCCATTATTAATTTGTATAATTATAGGTTTTTGGTTATATTATATAATTTAATGAACTCTTTCTAAAAATCATATATATAGATTAATATTTCTTTATTATTTAATTATGTTATCGAATATAAATTATAAGGTAACTTTCGACATATCGAAAATGACGTTTCCAAATGGTAAACCACAGCAAATTGTTGATAGAAGTGGAAAATACCCTATAATATTTTTCAAATCCGGCAAATGCAGAATCATTGGATGCAAGAAACCTTTAGACGTCAATAAATTACAATACAGAATAAAGGATATTAAAATACAGTCAATTACGGTTACCATGGATTGAGACATTCTATCAATCTATACAACATGTAAACAAAATGTCTTTGTATGTTCAAGTCAGAATTATTTCCTGCACTGAGGCTTTTAAAATACAACCCAATGTGTGTTAACGTGTTTGCCAGTGGGAAAATAGTCATATTGGGGTTGCAAAATCTAGAATACAAAAAAATTGTTTGTGACATACAAAATGAAATCACGGGATTGGTCGACATCTGATTGACTAATGATTGATTAAAACAACTTGCTTATTCATTTTATTTCATTTTTAAAATGCAAACTATGCCGATTACAATCACAAAATTATCAAAGAAAGAAATAGAAAACTGTGATAAATTTATTATTTATTATTTATTAATATTATTATCATTGTTTACAGATAAATACTAGGCAGTAATTTTAGAACGTTTATTCTTTTTCTATCCCCAACTACGAAAACTTCTGCAAGATCAACCAGAATCAATGATTCCAGATCTCCTATACACCGAGACTAATATCTGGTTATTCAATATAATTGATCAAGCATTATGGGATATAATGGTTGACCGAAGACCGAAGGATATGGAACCCGAATACCCCTGTATTCTGGGTTGCAGCTGCTGCGATTTTCGGTACTAGCAATATGTCGAATGGTGCCTTATGAAATCAGTTAAGAATTCTTATAAATTTCAACTTTTTAGGAAATAAATGTTTAGAATTTTGATTTTTATTATAGTTTTATTTGGTGGTAACAATAATAATAGAATAATAATAGAATAATAATAATAAAACATGATATTAATAATAATCATATGAAACATGTGATATTAATAATATAAAGAAATTTTATATAGATGAGAACTTTTGATGTAAGTAAAATCATTTACAAACTCAATGTATGGGTTTTCTTTATTCAGTTTTGTGTATGTATGCAGTCACGCACTTATCATGCACTTATCATGCACTTATCATGCACTGTCTTTGTTATAATAATATGCATGATTCTGATTGGTTAATCAGTATCTGTCAAGGGTATAAAAGCACGTCACTACCTTATAAAGATCATAAATCAAACATGACCAAGAAAATAAGTGTCCAACCAGTTCAGATGTTCCACAATTATAAAATGTATTTTTTAAAGGAACCTATCAATGTGCAATTGGCAAATCCAGTCAAACTCAATAAAACTCAATTTCAATCTCTCGCTGGGACTCTCTAAATGATAGATATCAAGGATATTGATAATATGTTCAAAAAGATCAATTCAAATTTAAAATGCAATGAAAATGCTTTCTTCACCAGTCAATATACCAGATATTATGATGCATTTACAGAAATAGGTTTCAAAGAACAGTAAAACTGATATTTAACAATAGCAATCCAAGGATATAAAGCTGATCAAAATGATGTGGTTTCTCCAATATGTAAAATTGTTACTGCTAGACTTTCACAATTATTTTAATGTATATTTTATTGTTTAATAAATGTATTAATGTTTTCTTTGTTATTCTATAAACAAAATTATAATTAGTTTTAAAATAGTTTAAAAACGATGTCTGAAAAAGGTAAAATATAAAATATAAAATAATTAATTAATTTTCTTTTAGAATATTTAATAAACATTTTGTTTGATAAACTCGAAGAAATAACCGGTGTAAAAATTAGAGATATGTTGTCTCTAGTTGAAGCATTGGGTAAAGAAGATTCATGATGTGATTCAGAATGTCAGAGTGACGATGGACAAATTAATAATGATACTGAAGAAATTATAGATGATACTGAAATTAATAATGATACTGAAATTATTAACGATGAAGTTGAGCCTAACGAATTTAAGACTTGTGTTGACAATGTTATAGAAAATATTATGATAGAAGATTGTGGTGATAAAGCATGTACATGTAATAATCAATAAATCTTTAAAAATGTAGTTTTTATTAATAATAACAAAGAAATATTTATTAAAATCTATGATAAACTTTATTACATAAATATAAAACCGATGTTTCAGTTAATAGTTTTAATAAAAATTTGCAATTTGCGATATAAATATCTGAACGTTTGGCTTCTGCGGCAACTTGAATAATCGCTTTCCATCCACCATTTGCTTCTACCCACGGATCAATTTATGTTTCTATTACCTAAATAATGATAAATTAATAATAATATAAAGTAATATACCTCTATAGACATTTGGAAATAATTTTCATAGTCGGATCCAGATTTTAATTTCACGTGTTTCATATACATTAATCCTACTATTATTCGTATCCATTTATTATTTTCATCGAACATGTAACTAAATATTGATTGGAATGCATTCTTTCTCTCGAATGTTGGCAAATTGAGAATTTTTTCATAATCAAATGGGATGTCTTCTACGATTTTCTCGGTACGGTTTACCATGAATTTTATGTTTTTAATGATATCATCTTCTTCTCTATTATTAAAAACCAGCTCATTCAACAAAGTTATAAAAAATTTAGTTTCTGGCATTTTATAAAAATATTTGAAAGTGTAATCTTATTTATACTGTATTCGACCAATCAGAATCATGCAATACTAAGAAAATATGTAAAAATATATAATGGAAATGGCAATGATGATTTGTTGGCACTGTTAACTTCTTTCAATTTGTTGCCATTGTTAACTGGTTGTTGTAATTTCTATATTGAACTTGATTCATCATTTTTTCATTAAGTTTACGATTTTCTTTCAATTCTAATATTGATTTTCTTAATTCATTTTTGATAATACCGATGGTCTTATTTAGATATATAATATCATTATATAATTCGTTTTTAGCTCTTTTTAAAGTCTCATATGTATGTTCAAATCGGAATTCTAAATTACTCATTCTTTCAGATAATCTTTTGACTGGAGTTTTCAAATATCTAGGCCTATCAATCATATACAATATATCCAACAACACTGCAGTATCAGGACATACACATCTTGTTGAATTTTTACCTTGAACGATTACAACAATTGAGTTGACCATATTAAAAACTAATATTATTATTAAAATTTCTTTGATCATTTTCAAATCTATATAAATTAATATTAATTGTTTATAGCTAAAAGTGTGTGTGTGTGTTTAACTTCTCCTTGGTCTAAATTAGTATAAAAGTAATTGTTATTTCAAATTTTATCATTAAAATGGATGTACCGAGCGCAGTTCAAGCTATGATTGACATTAAACATTATGGTAATTTATTATTACTATTATTATTATTAACTATTTTTAGATGATTATTTTAAAGTTATTAAAGAACTCTGGAATTCTATTATCCCGATATACATGGAATTATGGATAAACCAGCATCAATAATTCCAATCATACATCAATATTGATATTTACTGTAATCGACGAGTTCCTGATTATCCCTGTGGTGATGGATGTCATTGCTGCGCTGCCCGATATCGAAAGTATGTGGAATGGGCTTTGAATAAAGTTCTTCGACAATATTACTATAGTAGAATAATTTCTTTATAATAAAAGTTTTTTGTTGTATATGTCTTGGTTTTTTATTATATATATTAATAAAATAATAATAAAAATAATAATATTTATAAAAAATAATAATAAAAAATATTTACAAAATTTATACTACTTATAAAAGTAAGTAGAATATAAATTAAAAATGATTAAAAATTCCGTGAGCTTGAAAAAATTTTTAAATGACCTTGACAAAATATGAACTTTTCAACATAGAAAAACTTTTGAAAAAATTTGAAAAAATATACAAGTTTGGTCTAGCGGTGACATATAAAATCGTATACTTTTCAACATAGAAAAAATTTTGAAAAATATTTTGAATGACCTTGAAAATTTTTTTGAATGCCCTTGAGAATTTTTGAATGACCTTGAGCTACTTTTGAATGACCTTGAAAATTTTTTTGAATGACCTTGAAAATTAATAACATTTTTAAAAATAGTAATAAGAATAATAATATTTATAAAAAATAATAATAAAAATATTAATATTTATAAAAAATAATAATAAAATTGAATAAAATTTACAAAATATATATTACTTATAAAAGTACGTAGGTATAATATAAATTAAAAATGATTAAAAATTCCGTGACCTTGAAAAAAATTTTGAATGACTTTGAATGAGTCATTGTCTTTGTTTAAATGACCTTGAGAAATATGATGAGTAATCCAATGACCTTGAATGAGTCATGGTCTTTGTTTAAAAATTTTTTGTACTTTTAAAATTTGTAATTTTAGACTTCGAAAAATTTTTTACCCCGGTGGGGGTATGTGTTCCAGCGGTGACATATCCATCTACTTTAGTAATATATTTTTGATTTTAAATAGATATTATAATCTGATATTAAGCAATATGCGCACGCGAAATTCAAATTACTGTCAAAATAATTTTAAATATTTAATTAATAAAATTGAAATAAAATAATCAAAAAAATGTACAAATGAGACTTTCAGAGTACAAGATTTGAAAAGAGTACGGTTTGAAAAAAAAGATTACAAAACTCAGTAAATGAGTATAGTTGGTCACCTTATTTACACTAGCATTTTACTTTTATCAACTAAATTATTCATAATTATTTAAAATAAAAATTAATTTTATACAATTATAAATGATACAATGTAAAAATACTCTAAACGACACAGTTGATAAATGCAGTACCGAAAATATTTGAAATAAAAATTGATAAAATCGTTAAGAAAATAATCAAATTAATATGAAGCAAAAATGAATCAAATGTGAACAAAATAATGAATGGTTTTGTTTATTAATTTCACCAGCATGGTTCTTTGATCGAGTATACAGTCAGATTACAGTTTTATGGAAAAAAAAATTTTTTTTCTCATATGCTATAGTAATTTTAATACGTTACCATTTGATTACCTGCATAGTCTACTAATTTTTACGTTATAATAAAAAATAATAACAATAGCTTAAAACAATTAACTTAATTACTTATTTTAATTAAAATTCTGCTGATTGTTCCTTATATTCAAACAACTTTTTAATTCATATTGAATTTATTAATTTCCAAAAATTTTATGTTACACTGATAAATACATTTCTTTTGTTCTATTTCATTTTTAATGCATTTGGAATTCATGTTTTGTATTTGCTTATATATACTGATGAACGACACAATTATTTGCTTAGAAAAATGCTGTGAGAGCTATTTTACTTTTATTAAACAAAAAATTCAGATATTGTAATGCGGATCTCATTAAAAACGTAACAAGTTTTCAAGTAAAATGAAGATAACATAGAAAAAATAAATTTCAACAAAATACAGAAAATTGAAATTTTTATTGAATCTGAAGAAAAATTTAGTTGCTTTTGTTTCTGTCGGCTGCTGTTTGCTGTAGGTCTTGATTTACAGTTTCATATGGTAAAAGAAAACTCATACAAAAACATACAAAACTAAATCCAAATAAAATCATGGTGCCCATTAAAAAAGAATATTTAAAAATAATGATTGTAGCAATCAAGGGAGACAAAACGCCTCCAATTCTCCCGCACCCACTCGTTATTCCCATTCCAGAACTTCGAACTGAAGTTGGGAATATTTCACTTGCGTAAATGGTGATCAAGTCAACGCTTAAATTGGATATCCCCCTAATGATAAATAATAAAATGTTCAATTGTAACAAATTTAGGCACAAATTTAACAGACTAACTCCGATCATAATTATAAAAATAAGAACTGAAAGGGTTTTTTTCCGTCCGATTACAGTTATGAGAAAGAGATACAATGGAACTGAAATAATTTCTGCGGAGGTTGAAATTAGCATATTTTTATAATTTTCAATGTCTAATTTCATGCAACAAGAATCATCAACTATTCTGTTGTTTTTAAGGTTTTGAACGTTGGAGAATTGACTCCAATTCTGTAGACATCTGTGAGGAACATTGGCAATTATTGGAATTGCGAGAACGATGCTGTAATATATGAGGTAAACGGCAAATGAAATGAATGAAATAAAAAGTGTCGTTGAAAAATAATTTGGATGTATTAAATCTTTGATATTGGATTTGGTGACCGGCGGTTCATAGATATCTTTGATTGACTCGGCCCTGTTCCATTTGGCAACAATGTTCATCGCTCTTAAACAATCGAATCTGCCTTTATTTAGCAACAAATATCTCGGAGATTCGGGAATTTGAAAAATAAATACATTGAGAAATATTGTTAATAATGGAAATGCCGAAATGAAAATCCTCCATCCAAATCTTGGGATTATGGCATAACCTAGCAAATTTCCTATTAAACCCCCTATTCCAAAAGCGCACATACTTATCCCAATGAAAACAACTCTGTACTTTATTGGACTCCATTCAAAAAAAAAAGGAAAAATTGTTATTGGAATACCAACAATAAATACTCCAATCATACACTGAAAAATCGCCAACCAATAAATATTCGGCGATATTATCGCCATTAAACTACAATAGATACAAATGCAATTGGACATGATCAACACAGTCTTCCTTCCAAATTTATCACTCAATTTCCCAAGAAACAGGCTTCCAAAGATCATTCCAGTAAACATCACTGTGTTGAAAATAAATACTTCT
The DNA here is from genome assembly GCA_022537955.1 of Schmidtea mediterranea. Classification (NCBI taxonomy): domain Eukaryota; kingdom Metazoa; phylum Platyhelminthes; order Tricladida; family Dugesiidae; genus Schmidtea; species Schmidtea mediterranea. The sequence goes on along the minus strand of CM039680.1, from coordinate 246,186,310 downwards.
TTGACATTCAATTTCCAATAACAACTGAGCACCGGTCCCAGCAAAGTAACGCAAGAAAGCTGAAATCCAAAAATCCCAAAATGGCCCGCTAAAATGGCAATAAGCGTAATATGAAACTTTCCGAAACCGATTTGATTCAACGCGGTCTCGATGGTATTCATTTGACGGAAAGGTTGAAATAATAATGCTTATATTTAACCGTGCACGTTTAGACAACATTTGTAATTCTGGAGGCGGTAAAATACGCATTGTTTATTATTTTCATTTCTATTTTCTAAGCTCTGAAAAATAGATTTTTTTATCAATAGCAATAAAAAAAGATTCACTATTAATTATTATTTTACTTTTTTAATATTACTGTTATAGTAACTTATTAGCAACCTTATTTAGTTGCTTTTGTTATGTAATAGATAATTGTTGAGCCCAGCAGGGTCTTTTATAAATATCTGTCTAAGGACTGCTGGTGTAAGTCAAAGGGTATTGCGTGTTTAGGAATTCAATCTGATAACGTTCTACAAACTATAGGATTGAAACGAAAGTCTCGTCCGATATAAAATAATATTTATTTAACTAATAAAGACAATATGTACATTGAAATATAAACAAAACATCAATCGTCTGTAGATCTAAATAATTTCAATGTTTTATGTTTAGTTTAAATGCCTTATTAAATCCTTTTTAAATGTTTTACTTCTATTTTGTGGCATATGATGGAGAATATAGTAAAGTCTTGATAAAAATTAATTAATTAAAAGTTTTAGTCAATGAACAAACTGATAAATCTATTAACGCATCCCGGAATAACTTAGGACTTCCTCACGGAGTTTATGTAATCCGGGAAAATAATTCGGTTAATTTTTGCATAAATTGATTGCATCTTTTTGATTACTACTTTTAAGAAATTGAGTTTATAAATATGATTTAATGTCGTAAATATGACTTTGGGTCGGAATACAATTGTTGATTCAATTTGCGGTAGTACCAGTTCTTACAAGGAATTGTATTTGTAATTACTCATCAATTATTTTTATTAAGTTTAATTTCTTTTATGTCTTTTTTAATGTTTCAATTCTTCTCACAGTAATTAAGTTGACAACATTACATTGGGGGATTGATTTATTTTTTCACAAATTAATTCTGTAAGGAACTTAATAATAATAATAATAATAATAATAATAATAATAATAATAATAATAATAATAATAATAATAATAATAATAATAATAATAATAATAATAATAATAATAATAATAATAATAATAATAATAATAATAATAATAATAATAATAATAATAATAATAATAATAATAATAATTATAATAATAATAATAATTATAATAATAATAATAATAAATCAGATAAGTGATTAATTAAAATAAGCCCTTGCTGCGAAGTAATAATTATAATTTTGAAAAAAGTTTCGAGTATTAAATAATCCTCCTTAGTTTCTTTGTAATTCTGGAGGCGGTAAAATGCGCATTTTTCATTATTTTCATTTCGATTTTCGAAGCTCTGCAAAATACATTGTTTTTATCAATGGCAATAAAAAAGATTCACTATTAATTAGTAGAGGATTATTTAATGATCGAAACTTTCTTTAAAAATATAATTATTACTTCGCAGCAAGGGCTTATTTTGTTATTCACTTATCTGATATATTAATTTATGCTGTTACCAAGGAATTATCGTGTAATACTTATTATTGAAAAGGCTATGAAGATTGAATTGAATTTGAAAACTACTCAACCAAAAGCAGAATCTTTTACAACAATTGATGAGCTCAGAGACAGATCAATATCGCCAATCAAAAATAATTTATTTCAGAAATCAACCAGCCCCTCACCAAAATTCAGAGTGAAATTTGAGCCAAGGAAATCTACAATTAGTCTAAACAAGGAGAGAGAAAGACCAGTCCAATGTGGTCATTGTCAGAAATTGGGACATAATATAAATCAATGCTGGTTTAGAAACAATGCTCGAAGAAGTCCAAGTCCTGTCAAGTGTGATCATTGCCAGAGAAAGGGACATAGTAATAGTCAATGTTGATTTAAAAATGAAGAGCAACAAAGTCCAAAGAGGATGTGGCCAAATTGATTGAAAGGTAATGGCGGGAAAAGTTTTAGTAAAATGAGCACCAATAACTAGCGAATCAATGATAATATACAGTGCTATAATTGTGGAAAGAGAGGGCATGTATCACGAAACTGTTTCGCAAGATCAAGATCTCCATCAACTTCACCGTCATCTCAAAGAGATAGAGCTAATTTACAAGGCCGAATTCAATGTCATTCATGTAGAGGTTATGGACATATGACAGGGTCATGTCCCAGGAATAATGAGAGATTTCAAAAGCCAATCTTAAAGAAAATTATATTCCAAAGTGATAAATCACAAGCAGACAACGTTGCTTTTGTGCAGCCAGATAAATTTAATAATAGAATTGAAGACGAAGTGAAACAAATGAGTCGACGTTTGGATCGTTTAATATGCAAGTTTGAATCTGATGAAGAGACGGAAAAACCACATGATGTATGAGTCGCAATCAGAAGCATCAGACACAGAGTTGAAAAGAATGATGATTAAAGATGATCTGCAAAGCGAAAAGGCAATAATGATTATGTCGAGGATTAATAAATTGATAGAATCGAGAGCAGCGGAAACGTCTAAAATAATGACATCATTACTGGGATTGAGTCAGATGTCACTGAGTGTACAAATATTGAAAAGTGTAATTGAACTAAGTGCTGATTATTATGAGGTAAATTGAAAGGATAGAGATGAAATAATAAATATGATGAAAATATTTAGGAAAGCGTTCAGAGAAAATAAATTGTTAGATTTTATTTTTAATGATGTTGTCGATGAAAGTGAAATAGTGTGATAAATTGGTTGTGAAATTGGAGATTATGTTAAAGATTTAAAAGATAGATTAAAAGAGAATAATGGAAGTTAGATAATAAAGGTGAAATTTAAGAATAGATATTTAGAAGACGAATTTTTAATAGATTGTGGCTTTATACCTGGAAATAAAAATAAATTGCAGGTTGCGTGTATGATTAGGAAGAAGTAGTGAACAAGAGTGATTCACAAGAAATAACAAGAAACTTAAGAGATGATTTTATGTGATTGGGATGGAGTTAAAATTACGGAGAAATTAAAATTGATTGATAAAATAGAACTAGAGGAAAATGTTAAACTAGAATAAGTAAACATAATACGACTATATCTATATGATAAATCGAGGTATGGAGAAAAGTTAAAATGTTTGTTGCGAAGATTTGGTAGAGAATTAAGAGAAACTGGAATGGAATTAAAACCATTTATTATAGCAATAGATTATGAAGATTGTGCTAAAACAGAGTATATAGATGAAGATTGGTGTACAAAGGTTCGGAAGTTACAGAAAGAAGCTGCTAACCTAATAGAAAAAGATGGAATTATTATATTCATGTTCAAAGGTAAAGAGTTAGATGATGATTAATATTTAATTGATTGTGGATTTAAGCCACAAGAATTAGATGAAAACGGATACTTAGATGCCGATGGAAGGGCAGGGTATTTAGTAAATTGTGTAGTAGCGATAAAGGAACAGAAAGTAGATTCAGTGAATAATTCGGAGAATTCAAATACAGATATAGAGGAAGATAACGTTAACGGAATAGAACGACAAAAAGTAGAGGGAATTTTCAGTGATAAGGAAGAAAATGAATCGAAGAATAGAATTCAGGTAGAACATTTTGAAAAACAAGAAATTTTTGAGTCACCAAGAGGTGAAATAAATAGTGAAATAATTGTTAGGAAACCTAGAACTTTATATGAGATAAAGCAGAGTTTGGTGAGAATCGAACAGGAAGTTGATGAAAGAAAAATAATATTAATGGGCTTGATTAAAGCAGTATATCCGATGTTTGAAATAAAAATGGATGTAGAGTATGAATTAGGAAATATGGTAACTGAAATGAAAAACAGACTTCTAAATATTGTGCAAAGATTTGGGGAAAACGATAACTTTCTTGATAAGAAATTAATTAAAAATTTGACTAAAAATGGAATTGACAAAGAAGTAATGTTAACAAGTTTAACTTATATGGTTTTAGAAATTGGAGCTCATGCGATAGCAGAAACGGATAATTTGGAAAATTTGATAGATATAGCCGCACGAATCTCAAATGAATATTTTATAGAGTGGGTTAAAAAGAATGGAGGTTGGAAGAAGTTGAATAATGACCTTACAGTAAATAAAAGTGATGAAAATAAATTATCATGCAAACCGTTAAATGGAAAAGATAGCCCAGGGCTAAGAAAAAAGATGATATTTCCATGGACAATAGTTATGGTCTTTATTTTATGTACAATAACTACACAAGCTACAGGTATGACAGCGTGCGATTGTTCCCAAACAGAAATGGGAAAAATTTATTCGGTTGTGGACATGGCAGAATGTCCGGATGCATACCCAAAGAAATTAAAAGTAGAAAATGATATAAAATATTATCTGTATCAGGAATCTGATCTACGGCGAGCCAAAGTTAGAGAATGTATTGTTAAGCGAACTATCTTTGTATTCTTCTGTGGTAAATGGAGCCACACATCATTGATAAAAATGCACGCTATTCCACGACCAGTAGAGGTAATGCCAGAAAACTCCTTAGCTGCGTTTCAAATAGAGGCGTTAAAAATTAATCCGGAAATTTAATTAAAAGCAAAAGTAAATCACAGAATAAGAGAGACAGTTGTTGTAAAGGGAGTAATACAACAAGATGGAACGTGCGAAGGAGATCCATATAAAATAAATGGAAAAATTATTAAACAATCAGTGGTGATTGAAGAATATTTGACAGAATTGAGAGAATTTGAAGCAGTATTTGATGATAAAACAGGAAAACTTCAAACGCATCCGTTTTGTAATATGAGACAAAGTAATTGCCAAACCGGAGAATCCATTTTAGTATTTGATGTTAAACCTGATGTATGTAATTAAGCGCATTTGAAAACTATGACTTTCAAAGAGTTAAGTGGAGAACAATTTAGAGAAAGCCGATAATTTCAACATAAATTATAAATCGAATGGCATAATTAGGTCAACTCCAGTATTGTCGAGGAAAACCACACCAGTATTAATGTCGACATTACGAACAGATACTATGCGTTTTATAAAAAAGGAGTCTGCCAATAAATGTGGTCAAATGGTTTATGCAACAAATTACAGAGGTGTTTACGTATCAAAAATGATGGTGCATGAGACAAAAACTAAAATACACACAAATGATATTAAACTCACTCACTATTTTAACAATAAAATTGATTATTTGTATCATTTTAGTCAAAACTGTTTATAGAACATGTATCGGGAAATGATTCTAAATGATTGTAAATTGAATAAAGAGATACTTAGAAACAGGATGGCAATGGCCATTACAAATCCAAACTTAGTAGCACCCATGCTAATATCAGAAAGTGGTGTATTTGCCAGAATCTTCGGAGAGGCCCTATATAGCTACAAATGCAAAGCAGTTACAGTTAAAATTATGAAATACGAAAAATGTACAAATGAATTGCCGGTGAGTATAAACGGAAAAATGCGATTAATGAACCCATAACAAGAATATTACTGGAAGAGCATACTAAGCCAAAAATTCTTCAATGCAATAGATTACTTGCTCCGTTGTATCGCTTAGCACAGGATTCATGGATAGCATTACCAGATTACCGAGGAGTGAGAACTCCGGATAAATTAGAATTAACAAATCTAGAATACCTAGTAAATTTTACATCCTTAAATAAGATGGCACAAATGGGTTTCTATGCAAGCGCGGATATCGAAGAAGCTCAAAGATATTTGTTATTTCAGTCAAAAAAGGAACGTGTAATCTCAGAAATGATTGATACAATTTTGCCTAACGGGGAAGGTAAAGTTAATTATGAATACCTTCTAACACCAGATCACTTTAGAAAGGCAACGTATAAAACGATGGAAAAGATCTGGGGGAAATTCATGTTTTTAGGACAAGCATGCGCAGGATTAATTGGATTCTAGGTTGTAATTATAACAATAAAGGTAATAATGTCGCAAATATTATCGGCTCATAGAATATACGAAATATCTGGATGGTCATGGAAAATAGTTATTGGTTGTTTTCCACTTTTAGCGAGATTTTTCATTACTCATCATCAATATAGAGTGAGAGCACAACTGAAAAATGATCAAAGAAGTGAAGTATCTCTATGTGCAGCAAGTGATCACAATAACGATAATAATGATTTCATCGGTGAGGATAAAAAGGAGCAAAAATATTTTCAAAAAGGAATTATGAAGAGTGAGAAAAAGCCAGAGCTACAATTTTTATTAGAACCTATGCCAAAACTTAGCGAATCGAAACGCTTTCAAAGTGGTGTACACCAACGTTTTTGCCAACGGCACCAAAGTATCGAACTGAAAAATTGAAAGAAATGAAACCGGTAGAACATATTCAATTTGAATTAGATAACATTGAACCCACGAGCGCAGAAATTGAACGGAAAAACATGCTCGGATTACCATGCAGTTATGCAATGATGACGTTAGGAAATAAAAGCAAACAGCCTCGAATAAACATTCTATTCAATGGAAGAAAAGTGGATGCTTTATTAGATTCAGGTTCCAGTAATACTATAGTATCAGATGATTTGTTGACAATAAAAGAGAAATCAAAGATGAAACCAACAAGTAAAGTAATAAGGTCAATGTCACACAATGTTTTAAGTATAATTGGGAAATTAAAAGCTGAATTAATTATTGGTGATCACGAATTAGTGTATTATGCGTCAGTGATGAGAAATAGTCCTGTCGGATGTTTAATTGGTATGGATGTTATGGAACAACTACAAGGAATTTCTCTTGATCTAAAAACTGGGAGATTAATGAAAGGACAAACAGAAGAAAAAAGACATAAGATGAGAGAGGTATTTCGAAATCAAACGCTAGAAATTACCAGCAAGAAGTGAGGTAATATATTATGCAGATGTGTTAGATGTTTCAGATGACGAGTGCATATTTGAACCAAATGAGAAGCAAATAGAAAAATATGAAATACCAATGTGTGACCCATCCAAATGAAACCTTAAACAAAACTGGGAAAACTAACGAAGTTTGAAATAGAGAAAACCCCAAAATTACCTAGAAATATTAAAATCTACAAAAAGCCACAAGTCATTAGTAATGATTTAACAGAATCACAAAAATGGGAATTCACAGAGCTATTAAAGAAATATAAAATGGTGTTTGCAAAACACGAGTACGATTTGGGACTCACCCAAGTAATTGAACATGAGATACCATTACTTGATGAAACTCCGATTAAATTGAAACCGTATAGAATTCCATATATACATCAAGAGGAAAGTGATAGGCAGATAAAAGCAATGAAAGAGTTCAAAATAATACGAGTTCTTCACCATTCTCATCGTCAATAGTAGTTGTTAAAAATAAAGACGGCGATCTACAATTTTGTGTCGATTATCTGAAATTAAATCAAGTTAGGCGAAAGGATACATATCCTATTCCAGTTCCACAAGAAATGTTTGATCAAATGGGAGAAGTACAATTTTTCACAGTAATCGATCTTAATAAAGGTTACAATCAATTTAAAGTGAAAGAAGAAGATCGAAGAAAAACGGCTTTTTCGGATGGTAAGGGATTGTATGAATTTAATGTGTTACCGTTTGGATTAACTGGAGCACCTGCTACGTTCCAGCGAGGTATGAATTTTGTTTTACGTGACATCCCACATGCATTAGTTTATATTGATGACATAATAATATTTTCAAATACTTTTGAAGAACATCTGAAAAATGTGGAAACTGTATTTAGAAGATTATTAAAGGCTAATCTAAAAATAAAACCCTCTAAATGTGAATGGGGAAAATCGGAAGTGGTTTATGTAGGTCATATTATTTCTCGAAATGGATTGCAACCAATCCCAGAAAATGTGAGGAAAATTAAAGAATACCCAATCCCTGAAAATGTAGACCAAGTTCGACAATTTTTGGGCTTAGCACCAACCCTTAAATGTATATTAAAAAAGCAGATTCAATTTAAATGGGGAAAAGGGCAACAAGAAGCATTCGAATTACTTAAAGAAAGTTTGATTAAAAAACCTATATTGAGATGCCCAAATTTTAGAATATCATTCATCTTAATGACAGAATCAAGTAATTTTGCGTTGGGTGCAGTATTAGGACAACAAGTCGAAGGTGAGAAAGATCACGTAATAGCATATGCCAGCAGAACGTTAAAGCCACATGAAAAGAATTATTCCACAATTGAGAAAGAAACATTAGCCTTGGTTTACGGTATAGCAACGTTTAGACAGTATTTAGTTGCCAGAAAATTTGTTGTGTTTACTGATCATAATCCATTACAATGGTTGGTGAAACATCGGGATTCAGCTAGCAAACTGATCCGATGGTCAATAGCCCTACAAGAATATGATTTTGAAATTAAATATCGAACAGGCAAATCAAATGGAAATGCGGATACGCTATCGAGAATCCCTGTAAATAATGAGAGTAAGAATAATGAAACGAATTATAATAATACAATATTTATGGCAATTAAAACCGCTAATAATTTGCAGGAACTGCAAAAAGATCAGGAAAATGATGATGAATTAAATCAATTACGGAAACATGCCGTCACGATCAAAAAGGAAAGTGACTGGAAACATGTAGTTGACGAAAAACATAAATATATCATTCATGATGGTTTGTTAAAATGTGTTAAAAATGAAAACTTATTAATTGTGGTTCCAACCAAACATCGAACAACGTTAATGTTAATATACCATGATGGAGCACTAGGTGGGCATTTATCCGCTCGGAAGACATTATCAAGATTGAAACAAAAATATTATTGGGACACTATTGAGTCAGATGTCAGACAATGGTGCCACACTTATGAAGTGTGCTTAACCAGGCGAAATACGGGAAAGAAAATAAAAGTACCTTTGAAACCTATGCCGGTGCCCGGAGCGCCGATGGAAATTACTGCAATGGATATTGTTGGTCCGTTACCCGAAACATTTAATGGCAACAAGTATATCATTGTGTTCTGTGATTATCTAACTAAATGGCCTGAAGCATATGCGATGCAGAATCAAAAAGCGGAAACAGTTGCAAAGATATTTGTAGAAAATATTATTTTTCGATATGGAGCATCGAAGAAATTACTTACTGATCAAGGAACGAATTTCCAAAGTGAACTGTTTATCTCAATCACGGAATTATTCCGGATACTGAAACTTAGTACATCGCCTTATCATCCACAAACGGATGGTCTAGTTGAAAGATTTAATGGAACATTAATCAATATGATATCGTCCTACGTGAATAGAAAGCAGAAAGATTGGGATTTGTTTATTAAGCCATGCTTATTCGCGTATCGAAATGCAATGAATGAGAGTACCGGTGAAACACCTTTCTATCTCATGTATTTACGGCGGAACAACATGCCGGTTGACTTAAAATTTCAATCACCTATCTCACAGTACATGGATATATCTGATTACAAAGTAATTATGCAAGAAACACTTCAATCAATATTGACTCAAGCTGGACTTAAAATAAGACATCGTCAAGAAACGTATAAAGAGTGCTATGATAAACGAGCACATTCTCACAATATTGAAGTAGGAGATTTAGTGTATATTCATAAACCAGAACCAGCAAAGGGTCTATCACCAAAATTACAGAGACCATTTAAAGGGCCATATATAGTATGTGATACCACTGAAACTAATCTAAAATTACGTCCACAAAATAATAAAAAGGCAGGAACAATTATCGTTCATGCTAATCGATGTAAAAAGGTGCCAGTTGCAGAGGACACTAAGTATCAATTGAGATCTAAAGACAAAAACGTGGAAAGATACACCGCGCTCAAACAAAAGGCATCGAAAAATCCCTCACCATTGGGATATATCAACAAAGTTTTGTTCATTGCAACACTTATGATACTCAATGTGTTAGGGTCGAATGCGACTCCATCGTTTCCAAATTATGCTATTAAAAGGATCCCGTTAATGGAAAAAGTTGATATTTATGACACATGTACCCAGATGGTATGGATCTATCGTTGCGCACCGACCGAAGAAATAGAAGTAAGTAATTTACTGAATTATTTTGAACCACCAGTGAAGTTGAATTTTAATAAAGATACTTATGTAAATCGTCAACTAACAATAAATTATGAATCCCCATGGTTAATAACACAAGTGCAACCCCAAATAAATAGTACTAAAATAATAAATCTGATCAATATCGAAATATGGAAAAAACTCTAAAATAATTATGTTTCCATAGAACCAATGCTGAATGGAATCAATATATATTGGGAGCCCCGAAATTCCCAACTAGTGAAAATAATTTTTCAGAATTATACAATCGATACGTTGAATGTTAGAAAGTCTTTCGTGCATTATGCGAATCTAAAACTGCATCATACCTATGATATTGCAATTCACTACTACGAAAAGTATTACAGGATAATGGTACAGAGAGTAATGACCGGTGGGTCAAGATCTATACTAGTCGGAAATCAATTTTGTTGCAAAACGAAACAAATCGAGTTCATTTACAACTAGTTAACCAAAAACTAAACATTTCACGGCAAGCAGGTATGAATGAAAAAGTTGTGATTTATTATTGTGGGAAAATCCAAGCCACGTTAACAAGTAACTTTACCTTTAACATATTAAAATTTCAGCAAATGCGATCTAAATCAATTTCAAAAATTGTGATGATAAAAATAAAGTATTACAAACGAATATCAAATTTCAATCTATGGGAAATCATTTTTGTCGAAACCAGATTCCTTCGAGTTGTATATAATTCAACGGGACTCATAAAGAACACCAATTATTTTCATATCTCTAATGTAAATTTTCGAAAACAAAAAGCAATATTATCTTCGTTCAATGACTATATGGCTAATGTGCAAACTCGGGAGAACAATACTACATCATCTTCATCTGATAACAATGAAATCATATGCGTAATTTTATCGATCAGTACAATCAGTGTGATATCATTTTCCATCATTTTTCTTTTCGTATTGCTAGCATATCTTCGAAAACTAAAGCAACGTCCTGAACGTCAATCCATGGCCCAAAGACCTTGGATTGTCTATGAGGAAACAATCGTGTAGTGAGATACATTTATTTTGCATGCAATTATGATAATGTAGTAGTACAGTAGAAGTATTAACTTTTTATTTTGAATAATGTAAAGATTTGCACCTTTCGATAATTGATGAATTTGATTGGCTGTTGAGAGCAAAGAAGAGGAAGCAAAATTTGCACAGGTAGAAAATTTGGGGGACAAAGGAAATTTATTAAGGGGTATAAAAGGGATTAAAAAAGTAAATAAAATTAGTATAAAATTAAAATTAAAATAGGTAATTAATTTTTATTAATATTATTATTTATACCGCTACTAGTTAAGGCAGTATCCTTAGAGTACTCTACCTTGACTCTAGCGTCAACTTTTAAATTGAAAAAAAATTAACGAACTATATTTTAGCAATGCAACAAATTAAATGGACAAGGACAATTTATGATAGCTACCTTAAGCTACACAGAAACAATGTTGGACGAAACCCATACATCATCGAGGAAAATTTGCAGATCCCAAATTACGTGAGAGTGGATGATAGAAAAATGAAGATCCAAATATTCAGAGTGAATAGGCAATCTGGAATTAAACTGGCTGATGAAATAAATATAACGAAAAAGGAAGAGTTCATGCTCCACATTATCCAAGGAAATGTTGAAATGGTCGACGACAATCAGAAGATATGGTGGGAAATGCATCAAGGATCGTCATGGAAAATGCAGAAAGAAGCGATGACCAAAAGACTGAGAGCAGCAAATGAAAACGCATTGGTTGTGTTCGAAACCAGAATGAAAAACGAAGCTCAAGAAATACCGCAGATGATATCAACACTACCTGTGGATGAGAAATTGTTAGCAATCACTGAACAAATGCTAAAGAAAAGAATGTCATTTTTAAGAAAAGAAATGGGTCAAAGGGAGATAAGAAGTAAGATCTTGTTTATAGATGCGGAATATGGGACATCAGAAACCAAACAGATGGTACCGCTATCTATTGCGATAATGAATTATTATGGCAGGACAATAAAAGATGTCTACCTTACTCCAAGAGGAAAATTGCGGCACTTTAATTCGCAAATTCATGGAATAACGGAAGTGGCAAGTAGGAATCAATATGACCAATATGCAATTATGAAGGAAGTTCAAAATTTGGTAGTTGGGAAAATATTAATTGGCCACGATCTTCAAGGGGAAATACAATATTTAAAAGTTTGGATAGACCAGTTGCTTGGTATTCGAGATTTGGCAACAGCGCAAGCATTGGAAAAGGTTGGAATTTCCAGAAGAGGAGAATATTGCAAATTTAAAACTGTTGTCCAGGAGATGTTTGGAGATCAAATGCGGGTGGGCATACACTCAGCCCTCTAAGATGTAAAGAACATAAGAAGAATATACTTGCAAGTTGAGAAACTGTGGATTGATGATGTTGAAATACCAAAAAAGCAACCATCAAGTAAATATTCGTTGGAAGAATATCAGAAGCTTTATAACACCGCTTCAACATCAATGACCAGAATCACAGAAGAAATTGACCTCAAATCAGCAGAGGATATGGAAACTGATGGTGAAATTCAAACTGTTCAATTAAAATGGGCAACAGAAGAGAGGATTGAAATAATTGAGGAGAGTCTGGTTTAATAATCCATGAACCAATTCATCAAATTCAACCAATATTCGAGCATGGTTCAAATCCCTCACAAAGGAACAGGAAACGGAAAACTTCATTGAATTCATTGGAGGTTGATAGTGGAGAAACTATCGTAATAAATCAGCATACGTACAGAAAGAAGAAAACGGTTATTCATTACAAATGTGGATCTAAAACTCTAAAATTTGAGATGAAATAAATTTTATTTATATTATTTATTTATAAAATATTAATTTAATAAATCTCGTTTTCTTGATTTATGTCGTCCCATACAAAATAAAAAATAAATGAAAAAAAAAATTAATGACAAAGTATGTAAGGCGAAAATTTTAAAAATCAGGCAAAATTGTATACTTATTATCACTATTAGTATATTGGTGATATTGCCATTATTATTATTGTGATTATTATTTTAATATTATTATCAGTTCTTGAGAGCCTCGGATCTCGAACTTCGGGATCTGAGACTCACAAGAAGAACCATTCCCCATGCCTGCAGCCTGGCGTAACCAGCAGGAGGAGTGGAACGTTTTAATATAACTTATATAAACAATATAAAAAAAAATAATAAATAAATAAATAAAATTTTTACATGTGTCATTAAAATAATTATTTATAATTCGTATATCTTTCATTAAAATAATAATTCTTATATCAACAAAATAAATAAATCAACAAACAGTTTATTAAAATATTTATTTTATAATCTAAAAGAATACCGTGTAACAAGAAAAACTAACTCTTCCCTCTATCCTCGTGGTGCAATGCTTATAACAGTGCCGCTTTCTAAATCGGAGTAAACTTGTAACAATAGTCTCCAGTTGTTTGAATTGAAACCCCAATGAAATGTGTTTGATACTTCATCTAATTTGTGAGTATGACCAACGGATTCAAATGTTAGAAAAGTTCTTACGCGTTAATCAATCTTTATTGGGTAAGTTTCGGCTAGTTTCAGATAAATTCGATTGAAAAGGATGGTTGCACGGAGGCTCAGCACCACTCTTGCAAGTGGGTTCACATCGAGCGATGTGTTTTCGGAGGGTTTTGTTGTCAGGCAGCGTTTTGGTTGTCTGATGGCATTGAAAGCAAATCATTCTTAAATCCGTAACAGCTTGATCTATTACATTGATACCGAATTCTGGTAAAACGAATCTTGATAGTTGAGGTGGACAGATGCTTTTTTTTTGTCTATGCATTGAACCCAGTTGTAGAAATTCGCTACAATATACACGAAAAATCAATATACCATACACTCAAATTTTGAATCTCGTGAATATTTCGAACTAAAAACACTAAATTATACGGTTTGCTTTTATTCAAAAATGCTTATCACAGATATTCTCAGACCCCAGAAACTGTTTATACGCTTATCTATTCATCAAATCTAATAGAAATAAATATTCTTCCGAGTTTAATTACGTAATTATTTTAGTGTCTGACACCAGACTATCAACTAGAACGAAAAATTGACCACCATTTAACAAAAATCAAGAAATTAAATACAGCAAAATAAATAACTTTATCCATTATTAAATTGTTTATAAAAACAGCCTTTTCATCTTTCATTTTTAGATACTTGCTATGTAAATTGTGTTAATTTATTTTGGAAATTAATAAGTGTATTTTAACTTATTTTTAAATTTATTTTACAGAAAATAATTTTAAACTCACTAAAATGTCTGTGTTATCAAAATAATTTCTCCAATAAGGCCTGATCCACCTTTGACCGCCAATGTCCCAAACATTTAACTTGAATCCTTTCGTTTGAACAGTTTTTACATTGAATCCCTTTAAAAATTAATTAGTTTATCGGGTTTTATTTTACTTAAATACCTGAAAAGGAGTTATTTGATTTATTTCTTCAGAGGCTAAGGATTTAAGAAGAGTAGTTTTCCTGCATTATCAAGACCTAAACAAATCTAGCAATCCCTAATAAATAAAGTTTTAAAGAAATAACAAAAAAAATAATATTACCATTTTGCGGTTTTTCAATAAATGCAAATTGAAATGCCAGGTGTGGATTGGACAGATAAATTTAAGCCGAGGTGTATAAACACACACAGCAATTCGACGTACCAATTGCAGCTTATCTCTTGAGTGGGAGGAGATGGTGCGTGGAGATGATGCAGGAATGAACTAAAGAGTCTGTTGTCGCTGAGCTACTACTCAGTATTATTATCATTATCATTATTATAATAAGTTAATTTAGCCGCAAAACTCTGGCTAATTATATTATTATTATTATTATTATTATTATTATTATTATTATAAATTATTTAATAGACAATGGTTAATTATAATTATATTATTATTTTTAATATTATTATTATTATTATGTATTATTTTGCATTATTATTATTATATTATTATTATTAATTATATTTTAACATATTATTATTATTATTTAATTTATCATTATTATTATGATTTGTTAGTAACATTATTATTATTATTATTGTTGTTGTTGTATTATTACAATTATTATTGTTATTATTATTATTATTATTATTATTATTATTATTATTATTATTATCATAACATAGAATAAAAATCAAAATTTTTAAATTTTGATAGATTCGATTGCGAATCTTTATTAAAGGGTGGAGATATGTTGGGGTATCACGAAAAGCACAGTAAGATCGAAAAAACACAAAAATGATAATAGTGCAATATTGATTAAAAAATTTATAAAAAATTCGAAAGTAATATTGATCGGGGGAAATTGGTATGGTTGAACGCCAAATTGAGAGACGAGTCCAGAAATAAAAATAAAAATTTACTGAGGGGTCCCTAGAAAATAATATAAGATAAAAAAGGAAATTAATTAAGAAAAATTAATTACTAATGGGAAGCCCGAGTCAATGGGAAGCCCGAGGCAATGGGAAACCCGAGAGATGTGGAAAATCCGAGAGATGATGAAAACCCGAAAGATGAGGAAAACCCGGCGCATAGACGGAATAATATAGCAGGATAAATTAGCCTAAACAACTTTAAATGGGCGCCACTGAGTTACGGAGAGGTAATTATTTCGCAATTATTAATTTAGTAATGGACCAAACGTTGTTGACAAATGTCGGTCTGGAAAGTAATTATTATTAATAATTTAATAATGTAGCAAATGTTGTTGACAATCGTCGGAAAACAGTCTGAGCAGGAGTATAAAAGAAAGAGGGAAAAACACGAAAGGACAGTCATTATTAACCAGACACGAAGAGCAGATATTATTAACTAGAGTGAATCGACGTGAACGAGCAGTAACTAGGTTAGCAGAGGAATCTAAATCCAAGTAAAAGTGAAAGTTATCTATCAGAAAGGGTGGTTCTTCCTTGGACAACCTACCCTAAGATAATCAGAGTCATACGGTGGTTAAAAGGTGTAAATCAATTAGTGAAATTGTGATTACAAACATTGAAATAAAACGGATTGATCTGTCATTGTGATAAAGTCCAAATAAAATTATTCTGTGTTGGGTTTGCTTATTTGATTCAAAAAGGACACGAGGAGTCAGAGGGAACCGACTTTCAATAATAATAACCCAACATTATTATTACTATTATTATTATTATTATTATTATTATAGGCAAGGAGTTTTACAATAGTAAAGTTAAGCAAATCCTGGATCGTCTCAAAATAAATCATTATTCTGTACATTCTCAATACAAAGCCGCACATGTTGAAAGATTTAACCGGACATTGAGGGATAGATTGAAGAAATATTTCGTGCATCAAGCTAATAAAATATGGATAAATGTATTACCGAAAATACTTGTTAGTTATAATAATTCATTACATCGAGGTCTGAATGGTTTGAGACCCGTAGATATCAGCTCGAAAACATTAGCTAAATCAGTATGGTCTAAAAAAGTTGCTATTACAAAACCAAAATATAACGTTGGTGATCACGTTAGAATTAGTAAAATATCTGCTTCACCTTTCATCAAAAATTTCGATAGTAATTGGAGTGATGAGGTATTTCAAATTATTAAAATTAATACTAAACAGAGTCCTGTAATGTATGTTATTAAAGATAGTGATAACAATGTAATACAAGGCAAATTCTATGAAAATGGATTACGATTTATTTTCAAACCAACAGTGTTCAGAATTCAGAAAATATTGAAAACTAAAAGTGGGTAAAGATAAACAATACTATGTCAAATGGCATGGATATCAAAAACCATATCATCAAAAGACCTAGTAAAATGAGTTTCTATACAATTTTACCGAGCAATAGTTGCCCGCTAATCCATCCGGAAAATCAAAGAAAGTAAATTTATGGTTGATCTTCAAAATCCTATTTATTTACATGGAAATTGGGAAGTTTCTTTGCAAGACCTTACATTTGTGTACAATACATTCCCATTTTATAGTCATTGTAAAATCGGTTACAAGAAACGTGTACCCAAAACATGTAGTGGTATTTTCTCAATCAATAATTTTGAACGATATTGTCATATTCCGAATCAGATTTTAGATGAAAATAGTGGCATGTTTTTCAAAGATAGATTGAATGTTAGTTGTGCTTATAGTTCATTTACAATAAAATTTGAAAGTATTGATGACGCCAAGCGACTGGGTAGTGATAAGCTTAGCATCGTTGTTCCTGGTACTGAATACTTATTACGTTTCAAAACATTTGATGAGAACAGTGTAATGACCGAACACATCAAAATATCTGTATCATATATAAATGAAGTTGAGGATACATTTACATTTACTAAAGATTTATATATTGAAACACTTGAAGAATTACATAAATATATTTCATTCAATTGTTTACTTATATTTAAAACTATTGAATTTGTCAAAGATGGAATATGCAAATTCAGTCTGAATAATAACATTTGTGAAGTTACATTTGATAAAAATTTGGCTAATACATTGGGATTAGATAAGCAAACATATAGGGCAAGTGCTTTTGGTGTACGCAAACCAAAAATAATAAAACTTCATAGACAAATGTTCATATATACTAACATCATAGATCCAATAATTGTTGGTGATTCTTTGGTTCCTCTATTGAAATCTGTTTGGGTTGATAAACATGATCAGGATGAAGTTGTCAATATAAATATCGATAATCCCATGTACTTACCGGTATCAACATCATGTATAAACAAAATAGAAATAAATATTCGTGATGATAGCGGTAAATTTATTGAATTTAGTAAAAATACAAAAACTCATTTGACATTACATTTTCATAAATTAGATGGCCAATAACTATATTATTAGTATGTATAGTGGTAGCCAAAGTGGTGGCGAATTACCATATTTTATTGGTAAACAGTATGGATAAGGAGGTTGAGAACAATTGGTAGATTTGCACTTCTTATTCTTAAACGCATTGGTAGTTTTGGTATGAAAACTGCTAAAGATGTGATAATGAATGAGCAGAAAATATTACCATTTCTGAAATCAAATGCATTATCTGAGTTAGGGAAAGTTCTACCTAGTGTTGCAGGTATGTTTCAAAAACCAGAAGCACCAGCACCGGCTCAAAAACGTAAAAGACATCATAAACATATAAACAAACAAATGAAAGGCCATGGAACTATATTTCAAAAATGATTTGCGGTAAATCTGAATTGTGTTTATTTGATAGACCATCTCCCCAAGCAGTAATTGAAATGGGGGCCTTTGAAGATGTATTCCCGATGAATTCTATTATGGATAGTAGAACTGATATTGAATTTTATATTAATGGTTCCCAAACTGAATATCTAGATTTGAACGATACATTGTTAACTGTTCAGATCAAAGTTGTAGATAAAGATAGAAAACCGTTGGGTGAACCTAGTGAGACAATACCAAACAATTTCTTGTTTCATACACTTTTTAAAGATGCAGTTCTCGGATTTAATAATATCAAGATTGAGGGTAGTAACAGTACATATATTCACAAAGCTCTAATATAAACTATTATAAATTACAATAGCGATACTAAAAATACATGTTTAACTTCTATGGGTTATGGTAGTGATGACGATAGGAAAAAGTGGATTAAAGGATCGAAATTATTTACCATGTGCTCATTATTACAACACGATTTTATGGATCAACCGAAATATTTACTCCCAGGTGTTAATGTACACATTAGATTAAAAAGATCTGAGTCGGCATTATCACTAACAAGTACCACCAGAGCACCAATTCTTCAATTAGTTGATGTAAAATTATTGGTAAGAAGAGTTCGTGTTGAACCCTCTGTATTAGCCGTGCATCAACTGGGGCTTAATTCTAAGCAGGCAATATATCCATTGAAAACAAAGGAAATTGTTCAATTTGCTATTGCTAAAGGTTCAGCTTCTTTCTATAAGAAACAAATATTTGGAGATAGAAGAATGCCCAACTTTATATTGGTAACATTTCAAAGTGAATCTCAATATAATGGATCATACTTAACATCGAGCTCAATTTTCAAACATTTTGGAGTAACATCGCTAACTTTATCGAAAAATAGTGATTATAGAGAAACATATACTCAAGATTTCGATAATGATAATTATTGTGCTACATATATGCAGAGTATAGTGAGAAATATGGGTTATTTGGATAAAAACCTTAATTGTGGTATAACTCTTGAAGATTTTAAAAGCAAATATCCATTCTTTACATTTGTTTTGGCACCCAATTTTGATTTAAATCAGAGTCAATTACCTCAAAATGGAAATTTACGATTAGATTTAAAGTTTGCTAATGCTACAACTGAACCGGTACATGTTGTAATATATGGAGTATTTGAAAATGAGGTTCAAATAACTGCAAACAGAACAGTGTTAGTATAAATGTATAGATAATTTATGATAATTTGTCATGGAGTAAGTTTTTAAATGTATTTTTAAATATTATTGATGTAGTTCTGTTCAGGTCTATCGAATTGGAAAACAAATACTAGGACATGAATTTTTAGGGGTATTTCCTCTTGATAAAATTCCGTATTTACGTAATAATCAAGCCATAATCGTCAATACTCAATCATATTATCTCGGTGGAGAACATTGGTTAGCAATATATATGAAACCTAGCAAGATATTTGTATTTTATCCTATGGGTTTCTATTATCCGGCTTTAATGGTTTCGAAACTGCAAACAATAGATAAACCTATTGTGTATAATAAAACTATGTATCAAAAACGATGGACCTTAACATGTGGTCAACATTGTTTAGCTTGGTTATTATCCAAGCGATTTGATGTTTAATAAATGTTTTATTGTTATTGTTATGTTTTATTATTATTGTTATGTTTTAACTATTAATATTTTTTAATTATTATTATTATTATTATTATTATTATTATAAATATTATTATTATTGTTAATATTATTATTATTATTGTGTTTTATTAATATTTAATTAAAGATAATCTAATGTGTGATCATAAAGATAGTGCATGATTAGTGCTTGATCACAAAGACAGTGCATGATAAGTGCGTGATCATTACATGATTAGTGCGTGATTAGTAATAAGGAACACATGCATACACGGTATAGACTGTAAGTGATTTACAAAGAAAACACATACATACTTTTGTTTGTATGTGATTTACAAAGAATACATGCATACACGGTATAGACTTCATGTGTTTTACAAAGAAAACATACCTACATAGTATAGGCTGCATGCATAAAAATCTCTCACCTATATGTGTGTATTGCTAAAATGTGATTGGCTAAATACTGAAAATTAGATTGTCTTTATAAAAATTGACAATTTCCAAATTTGTCTTAATTAATTCAAAAATTTACGCGTGCGAAATGCAAAATAATAAAACTAATATTTTAAGAAGTCTTCTCCTGAATGAGACGGGTAAATTATTATTTTTTTTTTATTTTATTTTATTTATTATTATTAATATTTTAGATTGGTTTACATTAACCGAATTCCAAATGAAATTGACGGAGTTAGTGAATTTGTTCCTGGTAATTTTAAATTTTTATTATTATTTATAAATTATTTTAGAGAATGTTTCAAATGATGAAATTATTTTAATCGAGGATTCAGAATAGGATATAGCTAATTTTAAATTTTATTATTATTTATTTTATAAATTATTTTAGAGAATGTTTTAAATGATGAAATTATTGATATGATAGCCACAGTAGATTTGGATAATGAGATTTCGATGCATGCTCGCGTTTCTATGGATGAGAACTTAATTAATGATGCCCACATTTCTGTGGATGCCCCGTTTCTGGGGAAGATATGAATGACCTCTCTTCTATAGAGGATGATGATTCTTCGGAATCAGGGGATAAATGTTAGTTTTTTATTTATTTTTATTTATTTTTATTTATTTATAGAAATTAAGTTAATGATATTTGAAGTATTATTTTTAATAATACATCAAATATCAATTATTTATAATAAGGTTCTATTTATTTCAATCTATAAGTTTTATGATAAATATATTTTTATTTTAAATTGATGAAATTAAAGTATTATTATAATAATACTTCAAATATCATTAATTTATAATAAATTAAAAAAGAAACAACTATTATTTCTGAAACAGATATTACCATAATAAGTTAAAAATCATAAAGAAACAAATATATTGTCATAATAGTTTTTGAATTATATAGACATTTTTATTATAGATTTTACAGTAATTGTTATTGAATTATATAGGAATTATTTTAATAGATACTTTATAATTATTTAATAGTTTGCAGTGAGCATGCAAATATTATATAGGTTATATATATATATATATAATATATATATATTAATTTATTCTATTACTTATTTTGATAAGATATTTAATATAGGTTTTATAGGAATTAATAAAAGGAATATTAATAAAAGTTTTAATATAATAGTTAGAATTATTAGATACTTTATATAGGTTTTGTACATTAATTAATTATTTTTTATTAGGCGCTTTTTATCCGAGATATTGCATCTCATCATTGCAACATAATGAAAGTTGTCATAAAGAAATGAAAAAATATTACCGCAATAGATTTAATGGCATCGGCTTTTTTATCTGCGCCATATGCAAAACTTCCCAGAGCATTAAATATAAAGAATTTTATAGGGAACATGCGGTTCATTTAAATTCTTTTAAGTCTAATAAAATTAAACTGTTTAAGGAAATTAATAAAAATAACATAGATATATGAATATACTGCAATAAAAAACTACATCAAATAAAACGAATAAAAGCCTGCTGCACATATTAAAATTAATATCCCAATAAAAGAATAAAAAAGAAGTCATCGAAATCAGTGATGATGATGACTATAATATTATAATAATGAAATATTATACCAGATATAAATAATGAAAATATTATAATAATATACTTTATAAATAATGTAATAATATACCTATTATAATTAAGAAAATACTATACCTACTATAAATAATGAAAATATTATAAGTAATGATATTATACATATTATAAATAATGTAAATATTATACCAGATATAAATAATGAAATAATAATAATATATATACAATTCGGAGGTTCTGTATAAGAGAATGAGCCGACATTTCAGTAAATTTAAATGGCGCTATCAAAACTTTACGTTTTGATATATCTAACGCGCCACTAATTACAATACTTTAACTGAGCGAAATCAGTAATAAATTAATTTAGAAATAAATAAAATGGGGAGCGTTAAAATTCAATTCGCAATATTAATTAAATTTGAAAAAGATGGTGAGATCCGGGACAATTATTTTTCGAATAATGCGAAGACATTTTCGGATAACCTTTTAAGCGAAGGGGTTAATAAGCTTAATGAAAAATAGAACAATTCACCCATTTAGGCAGTTGATGGCGTGTTATTAATATTATGAAAATTCACTTTATTTTAACTAAATATGCTCCTATTAATCGTCTGTCTGGGCATAAATATATTAAAACCCCTTCTGAATTGAAAAATAAAGGAGGCTATAGTAAATATAAAAAAACAATGACGACAAGTGCTTCCTTTACTCTATTCTTTAATTATTAAAAAAAGATATAATTTGTGAAAATCCCCAAAGAGTTTCTAATTTACAGAGTTTTTAGACGATTTAGAATACGATGAGGTCACGGATTGTCCATGAAATTAATAAATATCCCAAAGTTGAAAATTAATAATTAATTAATATTACACTAACAAAAAATCATTTTATTATTTTATGGTCTTGATTGCATTCCTGGATTTTTCTTAAGAAAATTGAGGAAATTGCAACTGAAATTGTTATTCGTATTATGATTCGGAAGGTGATAAATTGATAGGGCCTATGTCTTTCGGTGAGGTTCGACAGTTAAATCTTGTTGAACCTGTTATTTATGCAAAAAACCGATTGTAAATCCGGTTAGAGATCATTGCCATTTTTACTGGTAATTATCTAAGGGTAGCTTGCCGAAATGTAATATATGCTCGTAGGATTTATCGATTACTACCTATAGTTTTTCATAATTTAAGAGGGTATGACCTTCACCATATTTTTAAATTATGGTCTCGATCGCTTTCTTCATGGAATTTAGATATCATACAACCTCTACAGAAAATGTATTTCGTTAATTGTTCACATTAACAAAGTGGCTGTTCGCTTTATCGACAGTATGCAATTTGTTAATTGTTCGTTAGCTAAGACTGTGAAAACACTAACTTCTCTTCCATTGACTTCGTCTGTCTTTCAAGTTCTATAGTCGACTGTAAAGGTATTTTTCAGTATAATTTTGCTATTTCTGAGGAAGTTCTTTGAGACTTACTTATGAGTTGCTCCAATTTGGGAGGGTGTAAGTGAAGATGAGTACGATAGGGCACAACTAATCTGGATGCAGCAAAACTGTAGGACTTTGCGTGATTATATGTTAATTTACTTAAACTTGACGTATTCCTCTTTGCGGACTATTTTCAACAATTCCGTGCCAAGGCTATTGTTTACAATGGTCTTGAACCTCTAAACTTTTATGGAATTTCGGGTTTGCATGGGCTTTCACGTTAATGACATACGAAACCCATTTTTGAAAACTTTTACAGGACCATGGAATACTTTTTTACCGAAAGGTGGAATAACGGGTGGGTTTAACAATATACAAACATTACATTGCTGCTTCGGAGGATACAGAATTATTGTATAATAGAATAAATAATCTGTATGGTTGGGCCTCTCAGCTAAAGTCTTCCTTGCGCTGATCTTACTTGGGTTGTTTGATGGGGCAAAAGTATACATCAAATTGGTGTTCTGTGATTATCAACTAAATGGCCTGAAGCATATGCGATGCAAGAATCAAAAAGCGGAAACGATGGCAAAGATATTTGTAGAAAATAATTTTTTTCGAATATGGAGCATCAAGAATTGACTTACTGAATCAAAGGAACGACATTTCCAAAGTGAACTGTTTATTCAATCACGGAATTATTCCGGATACTCGAAACTAAGTACAATGCCTTATCATCCACACAACGGATGGTCTAGTTGAAAGATTTAATGGAACATTAAATCATATAATATCGTCCTTAACGTGGAATAGAAAGCAGAAAGATTGGGTTTGTTTATTAAGCCATGCTTATTCCGACGTATCGAAATGCAACTGAATGAGAGTACGGTGAACACTTTCTATTCAATCGTATTTAGCGCGGAACAACATGCGGTTGACTTAAAATTTCAATCACCTATCACAGTACACATGGATAATATCTGATTAACAAAGTTAATTAATGCAAGAAACACATCAATCAATATTGACATCAATCTGGACTTAAAATAAGACACTCGTCAAGAAAGTATAAAGAGTGCTATGATAAAACGAGCCAACTTCTACAACAATATTGACAGTAGCGAGATTAGTGTATAATTCCATAAACCCAGAACTCAGCAAAGGGTCTATCACCAAAAATTACAGAGACCATGTTAAGGCCATATATAGTCATGTGAATGACCTGAAACTAATCTAAAACTTAACGTCCACAAATAATAAAAGGCAGGAACAATTATCGTTCATGTAACGATGTAAAAAGTAGTGCCAGTTCGGCAGAGGACATAAGTAATCCATGAGATCTAAAGCAAACGTGGAAAGAATACACGCGCTCAAACAAAAGGCATCGAAAAATCCTCACGCATTGGGAATATCAACAAGTTTGTTATTGCAACACTTAGAAAAAAATACTCAATGTTGTTAGGGTCGAAATGCGACTCATCGTTTCACAAATTAATGCTATTAAAAGGATCCGCGTTAAATGGAAAAAGTTGATATTTATAACATGTAGCCGCCAGATGGTATGGATCTATCGTTGGCGCCGCGACCGAAGAAATAGAAGTTAGTAAATTTACTGATTATTTTGAACCACCAGTGGAAGTTGAATTTAATAAAAGATACTTATGTAATCGTCAACAACAATACAATTATGAATCCCCATGGTTATAATACAAGTGCAAACCTCCAAATAAATAGTACTCAAATAATAAATCTGATCACAATATCGCAAATATGGAAAAAACTCTAAAATATTATGTTTCCATAGAACCAATGCTGAATGGAATCAATATATAATTGGGGAGCCCGAAATTCCAACTAGTGAAAATAATTTTTCAGAATTATACAATCGATACGTTGAACTGTTAGAAAGTCTTTCGTGCAATTTGGCGAATCTAAAACTGCATCATACGCTATGATTAAATTGCAAATTACACTACTACGAAAGTATACGGATAATGGTACAGCAGAGAATGACCGGTGGCTCAGATCTCTTACTATCGGAAATCAATTCTTTTTTTTGTTGCAAAACGAAACAAATCGAGTTCATTTCCAACTAGTCTAAACCAAAAACATAAGACATTTCACTGGCAAGCAGGTATGAATGAAAAAGTTGTGATTTATTATTGTGGGAAATCCAAGCCACGTTAACAAGTAACTTTAACCTTTAACATTTAATTCATAAATTTCAGCAAATGCGATCTAAATTAATTTCAAAAAATGTGTGATGATAAAATAAAGTATTACAAACCGAAATAATCAAATTTCAATCTATGGGAAATCATTTTTTGTCGAAACGCAGATTCCGTTCGAGTTGTATATATTCAACGGGACTCATAAACGAACAACGCAATTATTTTCATATCTCTATGTAAATTTTCGAAAACAAAAAGCAATAATTAATCTTCGTTCAATGACTATATGGCTAATCGTGTGCAAACTCGGGAGAACAATTACATCATCTTCACTGTCAACATGACATATATGGCGTAAATTTTATCGATCGTCAATCAGTGTGATATCATTTTCCATCATTTTTCTTTTCGTATTGCTAAGCAATTTCGAAACTAAAGCACGCGTCCTGACCAGTCAATCCATGGCCCAAAGACTCTGGATTGTCTATGAGGAAAAATCGTGTAGTGAAGATACCATTTTTTGCATGCAATTATGATTAATGTAGTAGTACAGTAGAGTATTAACTTTTTATTTTGACATAATGTTAAGATTTCGGCACCTTTCGATATTGATGAATTGATTGGTGTTTGAGAGCAAGAAAGAGCGAAGCAAAATTTTGCCAGGTAGAATTTGGGGGACAAAGGAAAATTATTAAGGGGTATAAAAGGGATTAAAAAGTAAATAAAATTAGTATAAATTAAAATTAAAATAGGTAATTTAATTTTTATATATATTATTATTTTAGCCGCTACTAGTTAAGGCGCAGTATCCTTAGAGTACCTACCTTAGACTCCTAGCGTCAACTTTTAATTGAAAAATTAAATAACGAACTATATTTTATGGCAATGCAAACAAATTAAATGACAAGAGACAATTTAAGATAGCTACCCTTAAGCTACACAGAAAACAATGTTGGACGAAACCATACATCATCGAGGAAAATTGCGAATCCAATTGACGTGATAGAATAGTGATGATAGATAAAATGAGATCCAAATATATCAGCAGTGAATAGGCAATCTGGAATTAAACTGGCTGATGAAATAAATTAACGAAAAAGGAAGAGTTCATGCTCCACATATCCAAGGAAATGTTGAAATGGTCACCGACATCAAAGATAGGTTGGGCAAATGCATCAAGGATCGTCATGGAAATGCAGAAAGAAGCGATGACCAAAAGACTGAGAGCAGCAATGGAAAACCATTGTTGTGGTTCGAAACCAGAATGAAAAACGAAGCTCAAGAAATACGCAGATGATAATCCAACACTACCTGTTGATGAGAAATTGTTAGCAATCACTCGAACAAATGCTTAAAGAAAAGAATGTCATTTTTAGAAAAGAAATGGGTCAATAGGGAGATAAGAAGTAAAGATCTCTGTTATAGATGCGGAATATGGACATCAGCAACCAAACAGATGGTTACCAGCTATCTATTGCGATAATGAATTATTATGGCAGGACAATAAAAGATTTGTCTAACCTTACTAAAGGAAATTGGCGGCATTTAATTGCAAATTATGGAATAACGGAAGTCGGCAAGTAAGGAATCATATATACCAATATGCAATTATGAAGGAAGTTTCAAAATTTGTAGTCTGTGGAGAAAATATTAAATTGGCTCACGATCTTCAAGGGGAAATCACAATATTTAAACAGTTTGATAGACCAGTTGCTTGGTATTGAGATTTTGGAACAGCGCAAGCATTGAAAAGGTTGGAATTTCCAGAAGAGGAGAATATTGGCAAATTTAAAACTGGTTGTCCAGGAGATGTTTGGCCAAGATCAAAATGCGGTGGGCATACACTCAGCCCTCAGATGTAGAACAAAGAAGAACTTATACTTGCAAGTAGAAACTGTGGATTGATGATGTTGAAATACCAAAAAAGCAACCATCAAGTAAATATTCGGTTGGAAGAATATCAGAAGCTTTATAACCAACACCGCTTAACATCATGAACCAGAATCACAGAAGAAATTGACCTCAAATCTAGCACGAGGATATGGAAACTGATGGTGAAATTCAAACTGTTCCATTAAAATGGGCACAGAAGAGAGGATTGAAATAATTGAGGAGAGTCTGGTTAAATAATACATGAACGCTTATTCATCAAATTAACCATATATCGAGCATCGGTTCACAATCCTCACAAAGGAACAGGAAACGGAAAACTTCATTGAATTCATTGGAGGTTGAATAGTGAGAAACTATCGTAAATAAATCAGCAATCGTACAAGAAAGACAGAAACGTTATTCATTACAATGTGGATCTAAATCTCAAAATTTGAGATGAAATAAAACTTTATTTATATTATTTATTTATAAAAATTAATTTAATAAATCTCGTTTTCTTATTTATGTCGTCACCAAAATAAAAAAATAACATGAAAAAAAAATTAATGACAAAGAGTGAAGGCGAAATTTTAAAAATCAAGGCAAAATGTATACTTATTATCACTATTAGTATATTGGTGATATTGCCATTATATAATTATTGTGATTATTATTTTTATATTATTATCAGTTCTTGAGAGCTCTCGATCTCGAACTTCGGGATCTGAGACTCACAAGAAAGAACATTCCCATGCCTCAGCCTGGCGTAACCAAGCAGGAGGAGTGGAACGTTTTAATATAACTTATATAGAACAATATAAAAAAAATAATAAATACAATAAAATAAAATTTTTACATGTGTCATTAAAATAATTATTTATAGATGATTGATATCTCTTTCATTAAAAAATCAATCTGTATATCAACACAATAAATAATCAAGCAAACAGTTTATTAAAATATTTATTTTATATCCTATAAAGAATATCGTGTAACAAGAAAACTAACTCTTCCCTCTATCCTCGTGGTGCAATGCTTATAAACAGTTGCACGCTTTCTAAATCGGAGTAAAATTGTAAACAATAGTCTCCCAGTTGTTTGAATTGAAACCCCAATGAAATGTGTTTGATACTTCATCTAATTTGTGAGTATGACCAACCGGATCAAATGTTAGAAAGTTCTTGGCGCGTTAATCAATCTTATTGGGTAAGGTTTCGGCTAGTTTCAGATAATTCGATGAAAAGGATGGTTTGCACGGAGGCTCAGCACAACTCTTGCAAGTGGGTTCACATCGGCGATGTGTTTTCGGGGGTTTTTTTGTCAAGGCACGTTTGGTTGTCTGATGGCATTGAAAGCAATCATCTTTAAATCCGAACAGCTTGAATCATATTAAACATTGATACCGGAATTCTGGTAACAACGATCTTGATAGTTGAGTGGACAGATGCTTTTTTTTGTCATGCATTAAACCCAGTTGTATGAAATTCGGCTACAATATCACACGACAAAATTCATAATACTATACACTCAATTTTGAATCCGTGAATATTTGAACTAAAAGACACATAAATTATACGGTTGCTTTTATTCAAAAATGCTTATCACATGATATTCTCAGACCCCAGAAACTGTTATACGCTTATCTAGTTCATCAATTAAAGTAATAAATATCTTCCGAGTTAATACGTATTGATTTTAGTGTCTGACACACCAGACTATCAACTAGAAGAAAAATTGCCACAATTTACGACAAATCAGAGAATTAAGATACAGCAATAAATAACTTTAATCATTATTAATTGTTTATAAAAAAACAGCCTTTCATCTTTCATTTTAATACTTGCTATGTAAATTGTGTTTAATTTAATTTTGGAAATTAATAGTGTTATTTAACTTATTTTTAAATTTATTTTAACAGAAATAATTTTAAAACTCATACAATGTCTGTGTTATAAAATAATTTCTCAATAAGGCTGATCCCCTTTGCCGCCATAGTCCCAAACATTTAACTTGATCCTTTCGTTGAACAGTTTTTACATTGAATCCCTTTAAAAATTAATTAGTTTATCCGGGTTTTAATTTTAGCTTTAAATAAACCTGAAAAGGGAGTAATTTGATTTATTTCTTCAGAGCCTAAGGATTTAAGAAGAGTAGTTTTTTTCCTGCCATTATAGACCTTAACAAATCTAGGCACAATAAATAAAGTTTAAGAAGAAACAAAAAAATAATATTACATCCATTTTGCGTTTTTTCAAGTAAATGCAAATTTGAAATCCAGGCTGTGGATTGGAAAAAACAAAAGAAAAAATAAATTTAAGCCGAGGTGTATAAACACCACAGCATTCGACGACGACCAATTGCACGCTTATCTCTTGAGTGGGAGAGATGGTGCGTGAGGATGAAATGCAGGAATGAAAAAGAGATCTGTTGTCGCTGAGCGACTACATCAGTATAATTATCATTATCATTATTATAATAAGTAACTTTAGGCCGCAAAAACTCTGGCTAATTATATTATTATATTAATTATTATTATTTATTATTATTATTATAATTATTTTAATAGACCATGGTTAATTATACATTAATATTATTATTTTTAAATTAATTATTATTAAATTATGTATATATTTTGCATTATTATTATTATATTATTATTATTAATATATTTTAACATATTATTTATTATTTAATTTTCAATTATTATGATTTGTTTAGTAACATTATTTTATTATTATTGGTTGTTGTTGTATTATTACAATTATTATAGTATTTATTATTATTATTATTATGTATTATTATTAATTTATTATATTATATTATCATACATCAAGAATAAAAATAAATTTTTAAATTTTGATAGATTCAGATTGCGAATCTTTATTAAAGGGTGGAGTATGTTGGGGTATCACGAAAGCCAGTAGATCGAAAAAACAAAATGATAATAGTGGGAATAATTGATTAAAAAATTTATAAAAATTTTCGAAAGTAAATATTGATCGGGGGAGAATTGGTATGTTGAACGCAATTGAGACGAGTAGAAATAAAAATAAAAAATTTTACTGAGGGGTCCCTAAAATAATAGATAAATAGGAAATTAATTAGAAAAATTATTACTAGGAAGCCCGAGTCAATGGAAGCAGAGGCAATGGGAAACCCCGAGAGATGTGAAAATCGAGAGAGATAAAATCCGAAAGATGAGGAAAACCGGGCGCATAGACGGAATAATTAGCAGGATAAATTAGCCTAACAACTTTAAATGGGGCCACTGAAGTTACGGAGAGGTAATTATTTCGCATTATTAATTTAAGTATGGACCAACGTTTTGAAATGTAGGTCTGGAGTAATTATTATTAATTAATTTAATAATGTAAGGCAAATGTTGTTGAACAATCGTCCGGAAAACATGTCTGAGCAGGGAGTAATAAAAGAAAGAAGGGAAAAACACGAAAGGACAGTCATTATTAACCAGACACGAAAGAGGCAGATTTATTAACTAGAGTGAATGACCGTGACGAAGCAGTAACTAGGTTGAGCAGAGAATCTAAATCCAAGTAAAAAGTGAAAGTTATCTATCAGAAAGGGTGTTCTTCCTTGACAACCTACCCTAAGAATAATCAGAGTCATACGGTGGTTAAAAGGTGTAAATCATTAGTGAAATTGTGATTACAAACATTGAATAAAACGATGATCTGTATTGTGATATAAAGTCCAAATAAAATTATTCTTGTTTGGTTTGCTTATTTGATTCAAAAAGGAAACGAGGAGTCGAGAGGAACCGACTTTCATAAATAATAACCCAACATTATTATTACTGATTATTATTATTATTATTATTATTAAGCAGAGTTTTTACAATAGTCAAGTTAGCAAATCCTGGATCGTCTAAAATAAAATATTATTCTGTACATCTCAATACAACAGCCGCCATGTTTGAAAAAGATTTAATAAACCGGACATTGAGGGATGATTGAGAAATATTTCGTGCTCAAGCTAATAAAATATGGATAAATGTATTACGAAATATCTTGTTATTATAAATAATTATTAGATCGAGGTCTGAATGGTTGAGACCCGTAGATATCAGCTCGAAACATTAGCTTAATCAGTAATGGTCTAAAAAGGTTTGCTATTACAAACCAAAATATAACGTTGGTGATCACGTTAAGAATTAGTAAATATCTGCTTCACCTTCATCAAAAATTTCGATAGTAATTGGAGTGATGAGTATTTAAATTATTAAATTGATACTAAACAGAGTTGTAATGTTGTTATTAAAGAAGTGATAAATGTTAATAACAAGGCAAATTCTATGAAATGGATTACTTTTTTCAAAACCAACAGTGTTCAGAATTCCAGAAAATATTGAAACTAAAGTGGGTAAAGATAACAATACTATGTCAAATGGCATGGATATCAAACGGCAATCATCAAAGACCTAGTAAAGAGTTTCTTATCACATTTTACCGAGCAATAGTTGCCCGCTAATCCATCCGGAATCAAAGAAAGTAATTTATGGTTGACTCTTCAAATCTTTTATTTAAATGGAATTGGGAAGTTTTCTTTGCAAGACCTTACATTTGTGTAGCAATACTTCCCATTTTTAGTCATTGTAAAATCGGTTACAAGAAACGTGTACCCCAAAACTGTAGTGGTATTTTCTCAATAACTAATTTGAAACGATATTGTCATATTCGAATAGATTTTAGATGCAATAGTGGCATGTTTTCAAAGATAGATTGAATGTTAGTTGTGGCTTATAGTTATTTACAATAAAATTTGAAAGTATTAGATGACGCAGCGACTGGGTTAGTGTAAGCTTGCAGTTGTTCTGGTATGAATAACTATTACGTTTCAAAAATTTGATGAGAAAACAGTGTAATAGACGAACACATCAAAATCTGTATCATATATAAATGAAAGTTGAGGATACATTTAATTTACTAAAGATTATATATATTGACACTTGAAGAATTACATAATATATTTCATTCAATTGTTTACTTATATTTAAAACTATTTGAATTTGTCAAGATGGAATTGGCAAATTCATCTGAATAATAACATTTGTGAAGTTACTTTATTGTAAAAATTTGGCTAATGACATTGGGATTAGATAAGGCAACATATAGGGCAAGTGTTTGGTGTACGCAAACCAAAAAATAAACTTCATAGACAATGTTCATATTAACATCATAGATCCAATAATTGTTGGTGATTCTTGGTTCCTCTATTGAAATTGTTTGGGTGATAAACAGATCAGGAATGAGTTGTCAATATAAATATGATAATCCATGTACTTACCGGTACACATCATGTATAAAAATAGAAATAATATTTCGTGAGATAGGCGTAAATTTAAATGTGAATTTAGTAAAAATACAAAACTCATTTGACATTAACATTTTCCATAATATAGATGGCCAATAAACTATATTATTAGTAATGTATATGGTAGCCAATGGTGGGATTAACTATTTTATTTTGTAAACAGTATGGAATAAGGAGGTTGAGACAATTGGTAGATTTGCACTTCTTATTTTAAACGCATTGGTAGTTTTGGTATGATAATGCTTAAAGATGTGATAATGAATGAGCGAGAAAATATTACATTTCTGAAATCAATGCATTATCTGAGTTAGGAAGTTCTACCTAGTGTTTGCAAGGTATGTTTAAAAACCAAGAGCAACCATCGCACGCTCAAAAACGTAACAGACATCATAAACATATAACACAATGAAAGGCCATAGGAACATATTTTCAAAAATGTTTGCGGTAAATCTGATTGTGGTTTATTTGATAGACCAATCTTCCCAAGCGTAATTGAAATGGGGCCTTGAAGATGTATTCCGATGAATTCTATTCGGATAGTAGAACTGATTATTGATTTTATATTATGGTTCCCAAACGATATCTAGATTTAAGATATGTTAACGTTTCGATCAAAAGTTTTGTAGATAAGATAGAAAACCCGTTGGGTGAACCTAGCTGAGACAAATACCATAACAATTTTCTTGTTTCATACACTTTTTAAAGACTGCAGTTCTCGTTTAATAATATCAAGATTGAGGGTAGTACAGTACATAATATTTGCACAAAGCTCTAATATTACAACTATTATCGAAATTACAATAGGCGATACTAAAAATCTCTGTTTTACTCTATGGGTTAATGAAGTGATGAGCGATGAGGGAAAAGTGGAATTAAAGGAATCGAAATTATTTACATGTGCTCATATTAAACACGATTTTGGATCAACCGAAATATTTACTCCAGGTTTAATGTACAATTAGATAAAGAAGATATGAGTGCCGCATTATCACTAACAAGTCACCAGAGAGCCAATTTTCACATTAGTTGATGTAAAATTATTGGTAAGAAAGAGTTTCGTGTGAACCTCTGTATTAGCCGTGCATCACTGGGGCTTATTCTAAGCAGGCATATATCCATTGATAACAGGAAATTTGTTCAAGTTTGTATTGCTAAGGTCAGCTTCTTTCTATAAAGAAAAAATATTGGAGTAGAGAAGCCCAACTTATATGGGTAACATTTCAAAGTGAATCTCAATATAATGGATCATAACTTAAATCGAGCTCAATTTTAAACATTTTGGAGTAACATCGCTAATCTTATGAAAAATAGTGATTATAGAGAAACATATACTCAAGATTCGATATGATAAATTATTAGTGCTACATATAATGCAGAGTATAGTGAGACAAATATGGGTTATTTGGATAAAAACCTTTAATTGTGGTATATCTGAATTTTAAAGAAATATCCATTCTTTACATTTGTTTTGGGCACAAATTTTGATTTAAATCGGTAATTACTCAAAATGGAAATTTAGATTAGATTTAAGTTTGCTAATGCTCAATGAACCGGTACATGTTGTAATATATGGAGTATTTGAAAATGAGGTTCAATTAACTGGCAAACAGAACAGATGTTAGTATAATGTATAGATAATTTTTGATAAATTGTCATGGAGTAAGTTTTTAATGGTATTTTAAAATATTATTGATGTAAGTTCTGTTCAGGTCTATTCGATGAAAACAATACTGAGGACATGAATTTTTAGGGGTATTTCTCTTGATAAAATTCCGTATTACGTCAAATATCAAGCCATAATCGTCATACTATCATATTATTACTGGTGGAGAACATTGGTCTAGCAATATATATTAAACCTAGGCAAGATATTTGTATTTTATCCTATGGTTTCTATTATCCGGCTTTAATGGTTTCGAAACTGCAACAATAGATAGACCTATTGTGTATAATAAAACTATGTATCAAAAGATGGACCTTAACATGTGGTCAATCATTGTTTAGCCTTGGTTATTATCGCAAGCGATTTGATGTTTAAATAATATGTTTTATGTTATTGGTTATGTTTTTATTATTATTGTTTGTTTTAAACTATTAATATGTTTAATTATTAATTATTATTGATTATTATTATTATTATAAATATTATTTTATTTTAATATGTATTATTATTATTGTGTTTTATTAATTTAATTAAGATATCTAATTGTGATATAAGATAGTGCTGATTTAGTGTGATCACAAAGACAGTGATGATAAGTGGCGTGATATTTACATATTAGTAGGTGATTAGTAAATAAGGACACAATCTGCATACACGGTAGTTAGACTGTAAGTGATTACAAAGAAAAAATACATACTTTTGTTTGTATGTGATTTACAGAATAACATGCTACCGGTATACGACTCATGGTGTTTACAAGAAAATACTACATAGTATAGGCTATGCATAAAATCTCTCACTAATAGTGTGTTTGCTAAATGTTGATTGTCTAAATACAGAATTTACGATTGTCTTATAAACTTGACAATTTCCAAATTTTGTCTTAATTAAATTCAAAAATTTACGCGTGCGAATGCAAAATAATAAAACAATATTTTATAGAGTCTTCTCCTGAATGAGACGGGTAATTAATTATTTTTTTTTTTATTTTATTTATTTCATTATTATTATTATTTTAGATTGTTTAACATTAACCGATTCAAATGAATTGACGGAGTAGTAGATTTGTTCCTGTAATTTTAAATTTTATTATTATTTTAAATTATTTCTTAGAGAATGTTTAAATGATGAATTATTTTAATCGAGGATTAGAATAGGATATAGCATAATTTTAAATTTTATTATATTTATTTATATTATTTAGAGAATGTTTAAATGATGAAATTATTGATATGATAGCACAGTAAGATTTGGATAATGAGATTTTCGACTGCATGCTCGGTTTTCTTGGATGAGAATTAATTAATGATGCCAAATTTTGTGATGCCCCCGTTTTCTGGGGAAGATTGAATACTCTCTTCTATAGAGGATGATGTTCTTCGGAATCAGGGGATGAAATGTTAGTTTTTTATTATTTTTATTATTTTATTTATTTATAGATAATTAGTTAATGATTTTGAAGTAATTATTTTAATGATACTCAAATTCAATATTTTAAATAAGGTTCTATTTATTTTTCATATATAAGTTTATGATAAATATATTTTATTTTATTGATGAATTTAAAGTATTATTTATATACTTCAAATATCATTAATTAAATAATAGATTAAAAAAGAACACTATTATTTCTGAAACACGATATTACATAATAATTAAAATCATAAAGAAACAAATATAGATTGTCATAATAGTTTTTGATTTATAGCATTTTTATTTAGATTTACAGTAATTGTCTATTGATTATATCAGGAAATTTAATATTACTTATAATTATTTAACACATCATCGTTTTAAGTCATAATTGGCGAAATTCAAAAAGCTGAATCTAACGTCTTACTTGGCTGATCATGAATTATGTGTCATTATGCGTCAGATGATTGAAAATAGTCCCTAGTCGGATGTTTAATTGCGTATGGATGATCTATGGAACACTACCAAGGAATTTCTCTTGATACTAAAAACTGGGAGATAATGAAAAGGACAAACAGAAGAAAAAAGAATAAGATGAGAGAGGTATTTTCGATCAACGCTTAGAAATTAACCAGCAAGCAAGTGAGGCTATATATTATGCTCAGACTGGTGTTAGATGTTTCAGAATGACGAGTGCATATTTGACCAAATACGAGAAGCAAAATACGAAAAACTCAAATAGATAACCAATGTGTGGACCCATCCAAAAGTGAAACTTCAACAAAACTACGGCGAAACTAACCGAAGTTTGAAATAGAAGAAAACCCAAAATTACTAGAAATATTAAAATCTACAAAAAGCCACAAGTCATCTGTAATCGAATTTACAGAATCACAAGAACATGGGAATTCAACAGAGCCTAGTTGAAATAATAAAATGGTGTATTTGCAAAACAGATGTACGATTTGGGACTCACCAAGTAATTGAACAGGAGACTACACATTAACTTAGATGAACTCCGATTAAATTGAACCGTATAATTCCATATACTACATCAAGAGGAAAGTGATAGGCAGAATAAACAGCAATGAACGAGTTCAAATAATACGAGTTCTTCACCTTTCTCATCGTCAATAGTAGTTGTTTAAAAATCAAAGACGGCGATCTACAATTTTCGTGTCGAATTACTCTGAAAATTAAATCAGTTAGGCGAAAGGATACAATAAATCCTATTCCAGTTTCCACAAAGAAATGTTCTGAATCAAATGGGAGAAGTAAGCAATTTTTCACAGTAATCGATCTTACATAAAGGTACCAATCAATTTAAAGTGAAAGAAGAAGATCGACAAGAAACAACAGCTTTTTCGGATGGTAGGGAATTTGTTCTGAATTAATGAGTTACCGTTTGATTTAACTGGAAGTCACCTGCTATCGTCCATGCGAGGTATGAGATTTGTTTACGGTGACCATCCCACAATGCATTATTTTATATTGATTGACATATATACTATTTCTCAAACTACTCTTTGAAGAACATCTGAAAAAATGTGGAAACTGTATTAGCAAGAATTACTTCAAGGAATAATCTACAAAATAAAACCTCTAAATGTTGAACTGGGGAAAAATCGAAGTGGTTTTATGTAGGTCATATTATTTTCCTCGAAATGGATTGCAGACCAATCCCAGAAAATCGTGAGGAAAATTAAAGAATACCCAATACCTGAAATGTAGACAAGTTGACAATTTTTGGGGCTTAGCACCAACCCTTTAAATGTATCTTAAAAAAGGCGGATTCAATTTACAATGGCGCAAAAGGGCAACAAGAATGCATCTGAATTACTTAAAGCAAAGTTTGATTAAAAAACCTATATTGAGATGGGCCCAAATTTTAGAATTCATTCATCCTTAATAGACGACATCAAGTAATTTTTGCGTTTGGGCTGCCAGTATTAAGGGAAACAAGCTCGAAGTGAAGAACAGATCACGTAACTAGCATATGCCAGCAGAACGTTTAAAGGCCACATGAAAAGAATTATTCCACAATTGAGAAAAGACAACATTAGCCATTGGTTTAACGGTATAGCAAACGTTTAGACAGTCAATTTTAGTTGCCAAGAAAATTTGCTTGTGTTTACTGATCATAACTCCACATTACAATGGTTGGTGAAACATCGGGATTCAGCTAAGCAAACGCTCGATCGATGGTCATAGCCCTACAAGAATATCATTTGAAATTAATATAACAAAACGGGAAACAAGGCCAAATCAAATGGAAAATGCGGATAACGCTATCGAGAATCCCCTGTTAAATAATGAGAGTAAGAATATGAAACGAATTACATAAATAATACCAATATTTATGGCAATATAAACCGCTAATAATTTGCAGGAACTGCAAAAGATCAGGACAATGATGATGAATTAATCAATTACTGCGAAACATGCCGTCACGATCAAAATGGAAAAGTGACTGGAAACACTGTCATGTTGACGAAAAACATAAATAATCATTCATGATGGTTTGTTAAAATGTGTTAAAAATCGAAAACTTATATAATTATGTGGGTTCCAATCCAAACATCGAAACAACGTTAATGTCTTAGTCATACCATGATGGGCACTAGGTGGGCATTTCATCCGCTTCGGAAGAATTATCAACCGATTCGGAAAACAAAAAATATTAATTGGACACTATTTGAGTCAGATGTCAGACAAATGGTGCCACACTTATGAAGTTGGTGCTTAACCCAGCCGAAATACGGAAAGAAAATAAAAAGTATCCTTGAAAACCTAATGCGGTGCCCGGAGCCGCCGATGGAATTACTGCAATGGATATTGATATGGTCCGTTATCCCGAAAACATTTAATGGCAAAAGTATACATCAAATTGGTGTTCTGTGGATATCTAACTAAATGGCCTGGAAGCATATGCGATGCAAGAATCAAAAGAGACGGAAACGTGAAGATATTTGTAGAAAATAATTATTTTTCGAATATGGACATCAAGAATTACTTACTGATCAAGGAACGACATTTCAAAGTGAACCTGTTCTATCTCAATCACGGAATTATTCCCGGATACTCGAACTAAGTACAATGCTTATCATCCACACAAACGGATGGTCTAGTCTGAAAGATTTATATGGAACATTAATCAATTATATATCGTCCTTAACGTGGAATAGAACAGCAGAAAGATTTGGGATTTGTTTATAAGGCCATGCTTATTCCGACGTATCGAAATGCAACTGAATGAGATACGGTGAACATTTCTATTCAAATCGTATTTCAGCGCGGAACACATGCGGTTGACTTAAAATTTCAATCACTCTTCACAGTACAATGGATAATATCTGATTAACAAAGTAATTAATGCACGAAACACTCAATCAATATTGACTAATCTGGACTTTAAAATAAGACACTCGTCAAGAAAGTATAAAGAGTGCTATGATAAACGAGCAGCATTCTACAAATATTGAGTGCGAGATTTAGTGTATAATTCCATAACCAGAACCAGCAAAGGGTCTATCCACCCAAAAATTACAGAGACCATGTTAAAGGCCATATATCAGTCATGTGATACACTGAAAACTAATCTAAAACTTAACGTCCACAAAATAATAAAAAGGCAGGAACAATTATCGTTCATGCTAAACGATGTAAAAAGTAGTGCCAGTTCGCAGAGGACATAAGTAATCCATTGAGATCTAGAAGACAAAACGTGGAAAGATACACGCGCTCAAACAAAAGGCATCGGAATCCTCACACATTGGGAATATATCACAAGTTTGTTCATTGCAACACTTATGATACTCAAATGTGTTAGGGTCGAACATGCGACTCAATCGTTTCCAAATTAATGCTATTAAAAGGATCCCGTTAATGGAAAAAGTTGATATTTATAACATGTAGCCGCCAGATGGTATGGATCTATCGTTGGCGCCGACGAAGAAAAGAAGTAGTAATATTACTGAGTTATTTATGAACCACCAGCTGAAGTTGAATTTTAATAAAAGATAACTTATGTAATCGTCAACTAACAATACATATGAATCCCATGGTTAATAATACAAGTGCAACCCCAAATAAATAGTACTCAAGAATATAAATCTGCTCAAATCATCGCAATATGAGAAAAAAACTCTAAATAATTATGTTTCCATAGAACCAATGCTGAATGGAATCAATATATAATTGGGGCAGCCCGAAATTCCAACTAGTGAAAAATAATTTTTCAGAATTATTACAATCGGCATACGTTGAACTGTTAGAAAGTCTTTCGTGCATTATGCGAATCTAAAACTGCATCAATACGCTATGATAATTGCAATTACAAACTACTAAGAAAAGTATTACTGGATAATGGGTACAGCAGAGAATGAGCCGGTGGGCTCAGATCTCTACTATCGGAAACAATTCTGTGCAAAACGAAACAAATCGAGTTCATTTCCAACTAGTCTAAAACCAAAAACATAAGCATTTCACTGGCAAGCAGGTATGAATGAAAAAAGTTGTGATTTATTATTGTGGGAAAATCCAAGCCAACGTCTAACAAGTAACTTTACTTTAACCATTTATTAAAATTTTAGCAAATGCGATCTAAATTAATTTCAAAAATTGTGATGATAAAATAAAGCTATTTACAAACGAAATATCAATATTCAATCTATGGGAAATCATTTTTTGTCGAAACGCAGATTCCTTCGAGTTGTTATATAATTCCACGGGACTCATAAACGAACAACCAATTATTTTCATATCTCTAATGTAAATTTTCGAAAACAAAAAGCAATAATTATCTTCGTCTCAATGACTATATGGCTAATCGTGTCAAACTCGGGAGACACAATACTACATCATCCTTCATCTGATCACACATGACATATATGCGTAAATTTATCGATAGTAATGCAGTGTGATATCATTTTCCATCATTTTTCTTTTCGTATTGCTTAGCATATTTCGAACAACTAAAGCACGTCCTGAACCAGTCAATCCATGGCCCAAAGACTTGGATTGTCTATGAGGAAAAATCGTGTAGGAAGATACCATTATTTTGCATGCAATTTGATTACATGTAGTAGTACGTAGAGTATTTAACTTTTTATTTTTGACATAATGTAAAGATTTCGCACCTTTCAGATAATTGATGAATTGATTGGCTGGTTTGAGAGCAAAGAAAGAGCGAAGCAAAAATTTTGCACAGGTAGAAATTGGGGGACAAAGGAAAATTTATTAAGGGGTATAAAAGGGATTAAAAAGTAAATAAAATTAGTATAAATTAAAATTAAAATAGGTAATTAATTTTTATTATATTATTATTTTAAGCCGCTACTAGTCTAAGGCCAGTATCTTAGAGTACCTACCTTGACTCTAGCGTCGAACTTTTAAATTGAAAAAAAATTAACGAACTATATGTTAGCAATGCAGACAAATTAAATGAGCAAGAGACAATTTAATGATAGCTACCGCTTAAGCTACACAGAAAACAATGTTGGACGAAACCATACATCATCGAGGAAAATTTGCCGATCCAATTACGTGAAGAGATAGGTGATAGATAAAATGAAGATCCAAATATTCAGCAGTGAATAGGCAATCTGGAATTAAACTGGCTGATGAAATAAATTAACGAAAAAGGAAGAGTTCATGCTCCACATTATCCAAAGGAAATGTTGAAATGGTCGACCGACAATCAAAGATATGGTGGGCAAATGCCATCAAGGATCGCTCATGGAAAAATGCAGAAAAGAAGCGATGACCAAAAGACTGAGAGCAAGCAAATGGAAACGCATTGTTGTGTTAGAAACCAGAATGAAAAACGAAGCTCAAGAAATACCGCAGATGATATCCAACACTACCTGTTGATGAGAAATTGTTAGCAAATCAACTGAAAAATGCTTAAAGAAAGAAGTCATCTTTTTAAAGAAAACGAAAATGGTCAAAGGAGATAAGAAGTAAAGATCTCTGTTTATAGATGCGGAATATGGGACATCAGCACGCAAACAGATGGTTACCGCTATCTATTGCGATAATGAATTAT
Organism: Schmidtea mediterranea; assembly: GCA_022537955.1. Lineage (NCBI taxonomy): Eukaryota > Metazoa > Platyhelminthes > Tricladida > Dugesiidae > Schmidtea > Schmidtea mediterranea. The sequence goes on along the minus strand of CM039680.1, from coordinate 246,144,350 downwards.
TATGGCAGGACAATAAAAGATGTCTACCTTACTCAAGAGGAAAATTGGCGGCATTTAATTCGCAAATTATGGAATAACGGAAGTGGCAAGTAGGAATCCATTATACAATATGCAATTATGCAAGGAAGTTTCAAAATTTTGGTAGTCTGGGAGAATATTAAATTGGCACGATCTTCAAGGGGAAATCCAATATTTAAACAGTTTGATGACCAGTTGCTTGGCTATTCGAGATTTGGAACAGCGCAAGCATTGAAAAGGTTGGACATTTCCAGAAGAGGAGAATATTCGCAAATTTAAAACTGGTTGTCCAGGAGATGTTTGGCCAATCAAAATGCGGGTGGGCATACACTCAGCCTCTCAGATGTAAGAACAAAGAAGAACTTATACTTGCAAGTTAGAAACTGTGGATTGATGATGTTGAAATACCAAAAAAGCAACCATCAAGTAAATATTCGTTGGAAGAATATCAGAAGCTTTATAACACCGCTTAATCATCAATGAACCAGAATCAAGAAGAAAATTGACTCTCAAATCAGCAGAGGATATGGAAACTGATGGTGAAATTCAACTGTTCCATTAAAATGGGCACAGAAGAGAGGATTGGAAATAATTGACGGAGAGTCTGGTTAAATAATCATGAACGCTTAATTCATACAATATTACCATATTCGAGCATGGTTCACAATCCCTCACAAAGGAAGGGAAACGGAAAACTTCATTGAATTCATTGGAGGTTGAATAGTGGAGAAACTACGTAAATAAATCAGCAATCGTACAAGAAAGACAGAAAACGGTTATTCATTACAATGTGGATCTAAAATCTAACAATTTGAGATGAAATAAAATTTTATTTATATTCATTTATTTATAAAATATTAATTTAATAAATCTCGTTTTTCTTGATTTATGTCGTCATCCAAAATAAAAAAATAACTAAAAAAAAATTAATGACAAAGTAGTAAGGCGAAATTTTAAAAATCAGGCAAAATTGTATACTTATTATCACTATTAGTATATTGGTGATATTGCCATTATTATTATTGTGAATTATTATTTTAATATTATTATCAGTTTCTTGAGAGCCTCGATCTCGACTTCGGGATACTGAGACTCACAAGAAGAACATTCCCCATCCATGCAGCCTGGTCGTAACCAGCAGGAGGAGTGGAACGTTTTAATATAACTTATATAGAACAATAATAAAAAAAATAATAAATAAATAAAATAAATTTTTACATGTGTCATTAAAATAATTTATTTATTAGATGAGATATTCTTTCATTAAAAATCAATCATGTATATCAACAACAATAAATAAATCAACAAACAGTTTATTAAAATATTTATTTTATAATCTAAAAGAATACCGTGTAACAAGAAAAACTAACTCTTCCCTCTATCCTCGTGGTGCAATGCTTATAACAGTGCCGCTTTCTAAATCGGAGTAAACTTGTAACAATAGTCTCCAGTTGTTTGAATTGAACCCCAATGAAATGTGTTTGATACTTCATCTAATTTGTGAGTATGACCAACGGATTCAAATGTTAGAAAAGTTCTTACGGCGTTAATCAATCTTTATTGGGTAAGTTTTCGGCTAGTTTCAGATAAATTCGATTGAAAAGGATGGTTGCACGGAGGCTCAGCACCACTCTTGCAAGTGGGTTCACATCGAGCGATGTGTTTTCGGAGGGTTTTGTTGTCAGGCAGCGTTTTGGTTGTCTGATGGCATTGAAAGCAAATCATTCTTAAATCCGTAACAGCTTGATCTATTACATTGATACCGAATTCTGGTAAAACGAATCTTGATAGTTGAGGTGGACAGATGCTTTTTTTTTGTCTATGCATTGAACCCAGTTGTAGAAATTCGCTACAATATACACGAAAAATCAATATACCCATACACTCAAATTTTGAATCTCGTGAATATTTCGAACTAAAAACACTAAATTATACGGTTTGCTTTTATTCAAAAATGCTTATCACAGATATTCTCAGACCCCAGAAACTGTTTATACGCTTATCTATTCATCAAATCTAATAGAAATAAATATTCTTCCGAGTTTAATTACGTAATTATTTTAGTGTCTGACACCAGACTATCAACTAGAACGAAAAATTGACCACCATTTAACAAAAATCAAGAAATTAAATACAGCAAAATAAATAACTTTATCCATTATTAAATTGTTTATAAAAACAGCCTTTTCATCTTTCATTTTTAGATACTTGCTATGTAAATTGTGTTAATTTATTTTGGAAATTAATAAGTGTATTTTAACTTATTTTTAAATTTATTTTACAGAAAATAATTTTAAACTCACTAAAATGTCTGTGTTATCAAAATAATTTCTCCAATAAGGCCTGATCCACCTTTGACCGCCAATGTCCCAAACATTTAACTTGAATCCTTTCGTTTGAACAGTTTTTACATTGAATCCCTTTAAAAATTAATTAGTTTATCGGGTTTTATTTTACTTAAATACCTGAAAAGGAGTTATTTGATTTATTTCTTCAGAGGCTAAGGATTTAAAGAAGAGTAGTTTTCCTGCATTATCAAGACTAAACAAATCTAGCAATCCCTAATAAATAAAGTTTTAAAGAAATAACAAAAAAAATAATATTACCATTTTGCGGTTTTTCAATAAATGCAAATTGAAATGCCAGGTGTGGATTGGACAGATAAATTTAAGCCGAGGTGTATAAACACACACAGCAATTCGACGTACCAATTGCAGCTTATCTCTTGAGTGGGAGGAGATGGTGCGTGAGATGATGCAGGAATGAACTAAAGAGTCTGTTTGTCGCTGAGCTACTACTCAGTATTATTATCATTATCATTATTATAATAAGTTAATTTAGCCGCAAAACTCTGGCTAATTATATTATTATTATTATTATTATTATTATTATTATTATTATAAATTATTTAATAGACAATGGTTAATTATAATTATATTATTATTTTTAATATTATTATTATTATTATGTATTATTTTGCATTATTATTATTATATTATTATTATTAATTATATTTTAACATATTATTATTATTATTTAATTTATCATTATTATTATGATTTGTTAGTAACATTATTATTATTATTATTGTTGTTGTTGTATTATTACAATTATTATTGTTATTATTATTATTATTATTATTATTATTATTATTATTATTATTATTATCATAACATAGAATAAAAATCAAAATTTTTAAATTTTGATAGATTCGATTGCGAATCTTTATTAAAGGGTGGAGATATGTTGGGGTATCACGAAAAGCACAGTAAGATCGAAAAAACACAAAAATGATAATAGTGCAATATTGATTAAAAAATTTATAAAAAATTCGAAAGTAATATTGATCGGGGGAAATTGGTATGGTTGAACGCCAAATTGAGAGACGAGTCCAGAAATAAAAATAAAAATTTACTGAGGGGTCCCTAGAAAATAATATTAAGATAAAAAGGAAATTAATTAAGAAAAATTAATTACTAATGGGAAGCCCGAGTCAATGGGAAGCCGAGGCAATGGGAAACCCGAGAGATGTGGAAAATCCGAGAGATGATGAAACCCGAAAGATGAGGAAAACCGGCGCATAGACGGAATAATATAGCAGGATAAATTAGCCTAAACAACTTTAAATGGGCGCCACTGAGTTACGGAGAGGTAATTATTTCGCAATTATTAATTTTAGTAATGGACCAAACGTTGTTGACAAATGTCGGTCTGGAAAGTAATTATTATTAATAATTTAATAATGTAGCAAATGTTGTTGACAATCGTCGGAAAACAGTCTGAGCAGGAGTATAAAAGAAAGAGGGAAAAACACGAAAGGACAATCATTATTAACCAGACACGGAAGAGCAGATATTATTAACTAGAGGGAATCGACGTAAACGAGCAGTAACTAGGTTAGTAGAGGAATCTAAATCCAAGTAAAAGTCAAAGTTATCTATCAGAAAGGGTGGTTCTTCCTTGGACAACCTACCCTAAGATAATCAGAGTCATACGGTGGTTAAAAGGTGTAAATCAATTAGTGAAATTGTGATTACAAACATTGAAATAAAACGGATTGATCTGTCATTGTGATAAAGTGCAAATAAAATTATTCTGTGTTGGGTTTGCTTATTTGATTCAAAAGGGACACGAGGAGTCAGAGGGAACCGACTTTCAATAATAATAACCCAACATTATTATTACTATTATTATTATTATTATTATTATTATAGGCAAGGAGTTTTACAATAGTAAAGTTAAGCAAATCCTGGATCGTCTCAAAATAAATCATTATTCTGTACATTCTCAATACAAAGCCGCACATGTTGAAAGATTTAACCGGACATTGAGGGATAGATTGAAGAAATATTTCGTGCATCAAGCTAATAAAATATGGATAAATGTATTACGAAATACTTGTTAGTTATAATAATTCATTACATCGAGGTCTGAATGGTTTGAGACCCGTAGATATCAGCTCGAAAACATTAGCTAAATCAGTATGGTCTAAAAAAGTTGCTATTACAAAACCAAAATATAACGTTGGTGATCACGTTAGAATTAGTAAAATATCTGCTTCACCTTTCATCAAAAATTTCGATAGTAATTGGAGTGATGAGGTATTTCAAATTATTAAAATTAATACTAAACAGAGTCCTGTAATGTATGTTATTAAAGATAGTGATAACAATGTAATACAAGGCAAATTCTATGAAAATGGATTACGATTTATTTTCAAACCAACAGTGTTCAGAATTCAGAAAATATTGAAAACTAAAAGTGGGTAAAGATAAACAATACTATGTCAAATGGCATGGATATCAAAAACCATATCATCAAAAGACCTAGTAAAATGAGTTTCTATACAATTTTACCGAGCAATAGTTGCCCGCTAATCCATCCGGAAAATCAAAGAAAGTAAATTTATGGTTGATCTTCAAAATCCTATTTATTTACATGGAAATTGGGAAGTTTCTTTGCAAGACCTTACATTTGTGTACAATACATTCCCATTTTATAGTCATTGTAAAATCGGTTACAAGAAACGTGTACCCAAAACATGTAGTGGTATTTTCTCAATCAATAATTTTGAACGATATTGTCATATTCCGAATCAGATTTTAGATGAAATAGTGGCATGTTTTTCAAAGATAGATTGAATGTTAGTTGTGCTTATAGTTCATTTACAATAAAATTTGAAAGTATTGATGACGCCAAGCGACTGGGTAGTGATAAGCTTAGCATCGTTGTTCCTGGTACTGAATACTTATTACGTTTCAAAACATTTGATGAGAACAGTGTAATGACCGAACACATCAAAATATCTGTATCATATATAAATGAAGTTGAGGATACATTTACATTTACTAAAGATTTATATATTGAAACACTTGAAGAATTACATAAATATATTTCATTCAATTGTTTACTTATATTTAAAACTATTGAATTTGTCAAAGATGGAATATGCAAATTCAGTCTGAATAATAACATTTGTGAAGTTACATTTGATAAAAATTTGGCTAATACATTGGGATTAGATAAGCAAACATATAGGGCAAGTGCTTTTGGTGTACGCAAACCAAAAATAATAAAACTTCATAGACAAATGTTCATATATACTAACATCATAGATCCAATAATTGTTGGTGATTCTTTGGTTCCTCTATTGAAATCTGTTTGGGTTGATAAACATGATCAGGATGAAGTTGTCAATATAAATATCGATAATCCATGTACTTACCGGTATCAACATCATGTATAAACAAAATAGAAATAAATATTCGTGATGATAGCGGTAAATTTATTGAATTTAGTAAAAATACAAAAACTCATTTGACATTACATTTTCATAAATTAGATGGCCATAACTATATTATTAGTATGTATAGTGGTAGCCAAAGTGGTGGCGAATTACCATATTTTATTGGTAAACAGTATGGATAAGGAGGTTGAGAACAATTGGTAGATTTGCACTTCTTATTCTTAAACGCATTGGTAGTTTTGGTATGAAAACTGCTAAAGATGTGATAATGAATGAGCAGAAAATATTACCATTTCTGAAATCAAATGCATTATCTGAGTTAGGGAAAGTTCTACCTAGTGTTGCAGGTATGTTTCAAAAACCAGAAGCACCAGCACCGGCTCAAAAACGTAAAAGACATCATAAACATATAAACAAACAAATGAAAGGCCATGGAACTATATTTCAAAAATGATTTGCGGTAAATCTGAATTGTGTTTATTTGATAGACCATCTCCCCAAGCAGTAATTGAAATGGGGGCCTTTGAAGATGTATTCCCGATGAATTCTATTATGGATAGTAGAACTGATATTGAATTTTATATTAATGGTTCCCAAACTGAATATCTAGATTTGAACGATACATTGTTAACTGTTCAGATCAAAGTTGTAGATAAAGATAGAAAACCGTTGGGTGAACCTAGTGAGACAATACCAAACAATTTCTTGTTTCATACACTTTTTAAAGATGCAGTTCTCGGATTTAATAATATCAAGATTGAGGGTAGTAACAGTACATATATTCACAAAGCTCTAATATAAACTATTATAAATTACAATAGCGATACTAAAAATACATGTTTAACTTCTATGGGTTATGGTAGTGATGACGATAGGAAAAAGTGGATTAAAGGATCGAAATTATTTACCATGTGCTCATTATTACAACACGATTTTATGGATCAACCGAAATATTTACTCCCAGGTGTTAATGTACACATTAGATTAAAAAGATCTGAGTCGGCATTATCACTAACAAGTACACCAGAGCACCAATTCTTCAATTAGTTGATGTAAAATTATTGGTAAGAAGAGTTCGTGTTGAACCCTCTGTATTAGCCGTGCATCAACTGGGGCTTAATTCTAAGCAGGCATATATCCATTGAAAACAAAGGAAATTGTTCAATTTGCTATTGCTAAAGGTTCAGCTTCTTTCTATAAGAAACAAATATTGGAGATAGAAGAATGCCCAACTTTATATTGGTAACATTTCAAAGTGAATCTCAATATAATGGATCATACTTAACATCGAGCTCAATTTTCAAACATTTTGGAGTAACATCGCTAACTTTATCGAAAAATAGTGATTATAGAGAAACATATACTCAAGATTTCGATAATGATAATTATTGTGCTACATATATGCAGAGTATAGTGAGAAATATGGGTTATTTGGATAAAAACCTTAATTGTGGTATAACTCTTGAAGATTTTAAAAGCAAATATCCATTCTTTACATTTGTTTTGGCACCCAATTTTGATTTAAATCAGAGTCAATTACCTCAAAATGGAAATTTACGATTAGATTTAAAGTTTGCTAATGCTACAACTGAACCGGTACATGTTGTAATATATGGAGTATTTGAAAATGAGGTTCAAATAACTGCAAACAGAACAGTGTTAGTATAAATGTATAGATAATTTATGATAATTTGTCATGGAGTAAGTTTTTAAATGTATTTTTAAATATTATTGATGTAGTTCTGTTCAGGTCTATCGAATTGGAAAACAAATACTAGGACATGAATTTTTAGGGGTATTTCCTCTTGATAAAATTCCGTATTTACGTAATAATCAAGCCATAATCGTCAATACTCAATCATCTCATCTCGGTGGAGAACATTGGTTAGCAATATATATGAAACCTAGCAAGATATTTGTATTTGATCCTATGGGTTTCTATTATCCGGCTTTAATGGTTTCGAAACTGCAAACAATAGATAAACCTATTGTGTATAATAAAACTATGTATCAAAAACGATGGACCTTAACATGTGGTCAACATTGTTTAGCTTGGTTATTATCCAAGCGATTTGATGTTTAATAAATGTTTTATTGTTATTGTTATGTTTTATTATTATTGTTATGTTTTAACTATTAATATTTTTTAATTATTATTATTATTATTATTATTATTATAAATATTATTATTATTGTTAATATTATTATTATTATTGTGTTTTATTAATATTTAATTAAAGATAATCTAATGTGTGATCATAAAGATAGTGCATGATTAGTGCTTGATCACAAAGACAGTGCATGATAAGTGCGTGATCATTACATGATTAGTGCGTGATTAGTAATAAGGAACACATGCATACACGGTATAGACTGTAAGTGATTTACAAAGAAAACACATACATACTTTTGTTTGTATGTGATTTACAAAGAATACATGCATACACGGTATAGACTTCATGTGTTTTACAAAGAAAACATACCTACATAGTATAGGCTGCATGCATAAAAATCTCTCACCTATATGTGTGTATTGCTAAAATGTGATTGGCTAAATACTGAAAATTAGATTGTCTTTATAAAAATTGACAATTTCCAAATTTGTCTTAATTAATTCAAAAATTTACGCGTGCGAAATGCAAAATAATAAAACTAATATTTTAAGAAGTCTTCTCCTGAATGAGACGGGTAAATTATTATTTTTTTTTTATTTTATTTTATTTATTATTATTAATATTTTAGATTGGTTTACATTAACCGAATTCCAAAATGAAATTGACGGAGTTAGTGAATTTGTTCCTGGTAATTTTAAATTTTTATTATTATTTATAAATTATTTTAGAGAATGTTTCAAATGATGAAATTATTTTAATCGAGGATTCAGAATAGGATATAGCTAATTTTAAATTTTATTATTATTTATTTTATAAATTATTTTAGAGAATGTTTTAAATGATGAAATTATTGATATGATAGCCACAGTAGATTTGGATAATGAGATTTCGATGCATGCTCGCGTTTCTATGGATGAGAACTTAATTAATGATGCCCACATTTCTGTGGATGCCCCCGTTTCTGGGGAAGATATGAATGACCTCTCTTCTATAGAGGATGATGATTCTTCGGAATCAGGGGATAAATGTTAGTTTTTTATTTATTTTTATTTATTTTTATTTATTTATAGAAATTAAGTTAATGATATTTGAAGTATTATTTTAATAATACATCAAATATCAATTATTTATAATAAGGTTCTATTTATTTTTCAATCTATAAGTTTTATGATAAATATATTTTTATTTTAAATTGATGAAATTTAAAGTATTATTATAATAATACTTCAAATATCATTAATTTATAATAAATTAAAAAAGAAACAACTATTATTTCTGAAACAGATATTACCATAATAAGTTAAAAATCATAAAGAAACAAATATATTGTCATAATAGTTTTTGAATTATATAGACATTTTTATTATAGATTTTACAGTAATTGTTATTGAATTATATAGGAATTATTTTAATAGATACTTTATAATTATTTAATAGTTTGCAGTGAGCATGCAAATATTATATAGGTTATATATATATATATATATATATATATATTAATTTATTCTATTACTTATTTTGATAAGATATTTAATATAGGTTTTATAGGAATTAATAAAAGGAATATTAATAAAAGTTTTAATATAATAGTTAGAATTATTAGATACTTTATATAGGTTTTGTACATTAATTAATTATTTTTTATTAGGCGCTTTTTATCCGAGATATTGCATCTCATCATTGCAACATAATGAAAGTTGTCATAAAGAAATGAAAAAATATTACCGCAATAGATTTAATGGCATCGGCTTTTTTATCTGCGCCATATGCAAAACTTCCCAGAGCATTAAATATAAAGAATTTTATAGGGAACATGCGGTTCATTTAAATTCTTTTAAGTCTAATAAAATTAAACTGTTTAAGGAAATTAATAAAAATAACATAGATATTATGAATATACTGCAAAATAAAACTACATCAAATAAAACGAATAAAAGGCCTGCTGCACATATTAAAATTAATATCCCCAATAAAAGAATTAAAAAAGAAGTCATCGAAATCAGTGATGATGATGACTATAATATTATAAATAATGTAAATATTATACCAGATATAAATAATGAAAATATTATAAATAATATACCTTTTATAAATAATGTAAATAATATACCTATTATAATTAAGAAAATACTATACCTACTATAAATAATGAAAATATTATAAGTAATGATATTATACATATTATAAATAATGTAAATATTATACCAGATATAAATAATGAAAATAATAATAATATTATACAATTCGGAGGTTCTGTATAAGAGAATGAGCCGAACATTTCAGTAAATTTAAATGGCGCTATCAAAACTTTACGTTTTGATATATCTAACGCGCCACTAATTACAATAACTTTAACTGAGCGAATCAGTAATAAATTAATTTTAGAAATAAATAAAATGGGGAGCGTTAAAATTCAATTCGCAATATTAATTAAATTTGAAAAAGATGGTGAGATCCGGGACAATTATTTTTCGAATAATGCGAAGACATTTTCGGATAACCTTTTAAGCGAAGGGGTTAATAAGCTTAATGAAAAAATAGAACAATTCACCCATTTAGGCAGTTGATGGCGTGTTATTAATATTATGAAAATTCACTTTATTTTAACTAAATATGCTCCTATTAATCGTCTGTCTGGGCATAAATATATTAAAACCCCTTCTGAATTGAAAAATAAAGGAGCTATAGTAAATATAAAAAACAATGACGACAAGTGCTTCCTTTACTCTATTCTTTATTTATTAAAAAAAGATATAATTTGTGAAAATCCCCAAAGAGTTTCTAAATTTACAGAGTTTTTAGACGATTTAGAATACGATGAGGTCACGGATTGTCCCATGAAATTAATAAATATCCCAAAGTTTGAAAATTAATAATTAATTAATAATTACACTAACAAAAAATCATTTTATTACTTTTATGGTCTTGATTGCATTCCTGATTTTCTTAAGAAAATTGAGGAAATTGCAACTGAAATTGTTATTCCGTATTATGATTCGGAAGGTGATAAATTGATAGGGCCTATGTCTTTCGGTGAGGTTCGACAGTTTAAATCTTGTTGAACCTGTTATTTATGCAAAAAACCGATTGTAAATCCGGTTAGAGATCATTGCCATTTTACTGGTAATTATCTAAGGGTAGCTTGCCGAAAATGTAATATAGCTCGTAGGATTTATCGATTACTACCTATAGTTTTTCATAATTTAAGAGGGTATGACCTTCACCATATTTTAAATTATGGTCTCGATCGCTTTCCTTCATGGAATTTAGATATCATACCAACCTCTACAGAAAAATGTATTTCGTTAATTGTTCACATTAACAAAGTGGCTGTTCGCTTTATCGACAGTATGCAATTTGTTAATTGTTCGTTAGCTAAGACTGTGAAAACACTAACTTCTCTTCCATTGACTTCGTCTGTCTTTCAAGGTTCTATAGTCGACTGTAAAGGTATTTTTCAGTATAATTTTGCTATTTCTGAGGAAGTTCTTGAGACTACTTATGAGTTGCCTCCAATTTGGGAGGGTGTAAGTGAAGATGAGTACGATAGGGCACAACTAATCTGGATGCAGCAAAACTGTAGGACTTTGCGTGATTATATGTTAATTTACCTTAAACTTGACGTATTCCTCTTTGCGGACTATTTTCAACAATTCCGTGCCAAGGCTATTGTTTACAATGGTCTTGAACCTCTAAACTTTTATGGAATTCCGGGTGTGTCATGGGCTTCAGCGCTTATGACATTAACGGAACCCATTGAACTTTTACAGGACATGGAAATGTTCAATTTTTACGAAGGTGGAATACGGGGTGGGTTAACATTTATTAACAAATATTACTTTGCTGCTTCGGAGGATACAGAATTATTGTACATAGATATAAATAATCTGTATGGTTGGGCTCTCAGCCAAAGTCTTCCTTACGCTGATTTTACTTGGGTGTATGATGGTTTGGATGAGGTTTTGAGTGAATGTGCGAATGTTGTGGATATTGAAATCCTTCCATATGGATATACTATGGAAGTTGATATCGAGATTCCAGATTATTTACATGATTTTTTAAATGACTTTTCGATTGGACCGGAAAAGATGTGCCCACCAAATTCAAAAAGTTGAGAAGTTAATACTCACGCATTATCCTAAGAAGAACTATGTTCTTCATTGGAGGCTTCTCAGGCTTTATCTTTCTCTCGGGGCTAAGGTTACATATATACATAGAGCTATTAAATACAAGCAAGCTCCTATTTTTAAACATTATATCGATAAAAACACTAACTTGCGTGCAAATGCAGTCAGTGAATTATGTAAAGATTTATTTAAATTGTATAACAACAGTCTGTATGGTAAATTCGTTGAGAACCTTAAAAAGAGGATGAATTTGCGATTATGTAATTCAGCTGAAAAGTTAATTATATATTCGTCAAAACCGGCATTTAGAAAAACAATAGAGATTACTGATGATCTTTTTGCCGTTCATCTTAATAAGGACTCAATATGTTTGGATAGACCTAGTTATATCGGTCAATCAGTACTAGATTTATCCGAACTACGGATGTACCAGTTACAGTATGTTGAATTACAAAAATATCATGATATTTATAATTGTGATATAAATCTAGTCGCGGGTGATACAGACAGCTTCTTTTTGGAGATGAAAAATTTAAAATTAGAAATTTTATTAAAAGCGATGATTTCGGATGACCTATTAGACACATCAAATTATGATCCTTCTCATCCTTTTTTATTCTAGACGACTTGACTCGGTTATAGGCAAGTTCAAGGATGAGAGTAAAGGGTTAGGATATAGCGAGTGGGTTTTCTTGCGCCCTAAATGTTATAGCTTGCTAGGAAATAAATCAACAATGCGAGCTAAGGGTGTAAAATTACCGGGTACCGACATTAAACACCAATCATATCTGCATTGTTATAATAACAATACTATTATGTCGGTACCTCAAACTAGGATAGGGACCCGAAATCACCAGCTGTTTACTTTTAAAAATTCTAAAATCGCATTAAATAACCATGACGATAAGAGAGCTTGGGTAGGGAAAAACTAGAGTTTTGAATATGGTCATTATAGATGGGCTGATGTCGTTGATGTTGGCGGTAATATATTAATGCCCGAAGCCGATCCTGCAATTCTCGATGAACAATTTGCAGAAATATTTCACAATATAATCGATATTTATTGATCAAATTTGTATATAAAAATAAAAATTGTGAAAATTTGTCTTTGCTATTTTCATGTTTTTACATTTATTTGTTGTAGTTATTTAGATTTTTTAATATTCAGATTTTTTAACTCTGATCGCATTAACGGTTTTAATAATAAATCTAAAAATTTTGCTATTTTATACTGGGCAGTACCAATGCGATCAGAGTTTGAATGTAAGGATAGGTTTGAGTTTGTTTCTTGTATTGCAAAGCTACAAAAACGAAGTATGAATGATGTTATGGTTTCGTTTGATGTTTGTAGTTTGTTTACGAATGTGCCACTGGTTGAGACAATTGACTTATGCTGTGCGTTGTGGAATGAAAATGATTCGGAACATCACATTTTGGATAGAAGGGCATTTCGAAAACTTCTTGAATTTGCTACTTCAAATGTCAATTTTCTTTTCAATGATGAATGGTATCAACAAATAGATGGAGTCGCTACGGGTTCCCCTTTAGCACCAACGATGGCATCAATATTTTTGGCTAGTTTGGAAAAGAAAATTGCTTCTTTCCAATTTGAAAAACCTTTTGTTTATAAAAGGTATGTGGATGATATTTTTCTTATATTTGAAAACCAGAAACATGTAGAACCGTTTTTGCATTTTATGAACAGTTTACATAAAAACATTGTATTCACATGTGAAACGGAGAGAAAGTCATCAATTGCGTTTTTGGATTTGTTAATTCAACGAAAAAAGTTAAACAGTATGAGACAGAGATTTATAGAAAACCAACTGATACTGGTCTTTATACTTCTCCAGAAAGCTTTTGTGAATTTAAGTATAAGAGAAATATGGTGAAAGGATTGATTTATCGTTCATGGGCTTTATCTTCTACTTTTGCTAATTCGGTAAAAAGTGTTGATAAATTGGTTGAGTTGTTGATAAAGAATGGATATTCTAAATCATTTTTATTGTTGATGATAAAAGAAACTGTTGATAAATTGATTAAAAATCCTAAGGATCCATGTTGTGGAAAGTCTGAATGTAATTTGTCGGATGGGTGTGAATTGACTGTTGATCTGGGTGATGGTAAAAATTGATATTAAAAAATTGAGCCTAAATATGTGTTAGTATTGCCGTACTCTGAAGGCTTTACAAATTATAAGAGGAAGTTGGGTAAACTGATAGGAAATTTAGAGTATAAGATCGTCTCTAATTCGTGTAAGGTACGCAATATGTTTATTAATAAATCAAAAACTCCGGTTGGATTGTGTTCTGATCTCGTTTATCAATTTACATGTAATGGGTGTAATGCCCCATACATTGGAGAGACTTCCCGTCATCTCTGTACTCGAGTTCTAGAGCATTGTCGATTGAAGGGTTTGACCAATATTAGTGAACACAATAGAGGCTGTAAAAGTGATATAAGAATGTCTGATTTTAGAATTTTGTTGAGAAGTTTTAATAGTTATTGGGAACGAGTGATATGTGAAGCATTGCTGATAAGGTCATTGGATCCAAAGATTAATGTGCAGAGTGCTGTGACTTCGAATGTTTTGAATGTTTTTAAATAGTTTACGTATGTTAAATCATGTTTGTTTTTTTAATATTATTAAAATAATTGAAAATTTTAAATTACATAAATTTTTAAAAATTAGAATATAATTAAAAAATTTAAAATTAATTTAAAATATATTTTTAAAAATATTTATTTATTAAAAAATTAAATTAATAAAAAATAATTTGTTTAAATTAAATGTTAATTCATAATATTTTTAGTTGGTTTTGAGTATCTGAAGATGATAGCTGTGCTATCGAAATATATCGTACGAAAGGTTTTTTATTGGCGTTATCGTTTAATTAAATCGTTGCCAAATTTATTTAATTAAATATTAATAAAATCTTTTAATAGAAAAAAATTTTAAAAAATAATAATATTAATAAAAAATAAAAAAAACTTGTAATAATAAAAATAAAAATATTTATAAAAATAATAATAATAATAATAATAATAATAATAATAATAATAATAATAAATATTAAAAAACATTACTTATAAAAATAATTAATAGAATAAATTAAAATATATATATATATATATATATATATATATATATATTAATAATTAAAACACTACTTATAAAAAATAAGTAGTAAATTAAAATTTAAAAATGTTTAAAAATACTATGACCTTGAGAAATATTGAATGACCTTGAAAAATATGATGAGTCATCCAATTACCTTGACCTAATTTTGAATGACCTTGAAAAATATGAGTCATCCGATGACTTTGACCTACTTTTGAATGACCTTGAAAAATATGATGAGTCATTCAATGACCTTGAATGAGTCATGGTCTTTGTTTAAATGACCTTGAATGAGTCATGGTCTTTGTTTAAATGACCTTGAATGAGTCATGGTCTTTGTCTCAGAAAGAAATTGTACTTTTGGAATCAGAAAATTTTTCTCTCAGCAGGGGGAGGGGGTGTGCTGGAGGTGACACATCCCACTGATGGCGCGGACAATTTATGATAGCTACCTTAAGCTACACCGAAACAATGTTGGACGGACCCATACATATTACCGAATTATTACCGACACTATACTGTTACAAGTCTCATTTTATTACCCAAATTTCTAATAATAATAATAATAATAATAATAATAATAATAATAATAATAATAATAATAATAATAATAATAATAATAATAATAATAATAATAATAATAATAATAATAATAATAATAATAATAATAATAATAATAATAATCCGTAATTTCGATAAATCAAGAACCGTTTGACCGATATAACTAGGTCGGTCTAAACAAATTAATCCTTTATTTAGATGAGCTGCTATTAGATCATCATCAATCTTTATACACTTTCTGAAAGACGGCTTTGATGAATAAGTAACCATCTTTTCAAATGAATTACATAATCTTAAATTTATTCGTTTTTTAAGTTTTTCCACAGATTCTCCATAAAGACTATTATTTAAAAGTTTGAAATAGTTCTTATCGAGATTATTTGTATCATCTGCTCTCAAAGAAGTGTTTGTATCAATATAATCTTTAAAAATCTTTGCCTGTTTAAACCCTATAGCTCTATGAATCTTAACAACCTTAACACCAAGAGAAACAAACATCTTTAGAAGTCTCCAATAAATAACATAGTTTTTCTTGGGATAATGGGTGAGCATTAATTTTTCAACTTTAGAATCCTGTGGACACATCTTTTCAGGCACCACAGGAGATTTATCCAAAATATCATGTACACTTTCAGAAATTTCGAGATCAACTTCTATCATGTAACCATATGAAAGCGTTTCAATATCTGTATTCATACACTCATTCAAAATAGAATCAAGATTATTAATTACCCAACTAAAATCACTAAAAGGAAGACTTTGGCTAACAGCCCAACCATAAAGATTTTTGATATCAATATATAAGAATTCCGTATCATCCGAGGTTTTAACATAATGTTTATTCACAAATGTTAATCCCCTGATTCCTTCTTCATAGAAATTATACATTTCCACATCGGTAAGCAGTTCAATGGGTTCTTTCAATGTCATCAAAGCAGAATCCCAACTCATTCCAGGTATACCGTAAAAGTTTAAGGGTTCTAAACCGTTATGTACAATACTCTTTGAACGAAATATTTGAAAAAAGTCAGCAAGAAGAAAGACATCTAATTTCAAGTATATCATCAAATAATCTAACAAGGTATTGCAATTATTCTCATTCCAAATCTTTTGAGCTCTCAAATATTGTGACTTTGTCACTTCAGGCCAAATTGGTGGTAATTCAAAAGTTGTTTCCAAGATTTCCAAACCCTTTGCAAAATTATAAGGAAAGATACCTTTACAACCCATTATTGAACCAGTAAATACAGAATCTGTCAAAGAAAAGTTAGAAAGAGTTTTAACTGCATTGTCTAATGATGCGTTAACAAACTGATAACTATCAATGAACCTAAATGATACCTTATCGATATGCGCTATCAAAGATATAAAGTTTTCTGTTGTAGTTGTAATGATATTCAAATCCCAAGAAGGAAAACTACTAAGACCATACTTCAAAATGTGACGAAGGTCATAGACCCTAAGATTCTGAAAGATAACAGGTAAATGCTGACGATTTCTTCTAACATTACAACAAAGACTACAAGCATCCCCAAGATAACGACCTGAAAGTGTTCGTAAACTTTAACACGATTTCTAATGGGTTTGTTATAAAGATAACAATTCAAGCAAGAATTAAAAGTATTTTCCTGCTTAAATGATAGCGGAATGACGTTTGAATCACTAAAAAGATCAAAATAAGTTTGTACAATTGTCGCCGCAATTTCCTTTACCTTTTTCAAAAATTCCAAGAAACAATCTAAACCAGGGCTTCTTAAACCATGGGTCGCGACCCCATTTGGGGTCGCGTAGCAAAATTCTGGGGTCGCGTAGCAAAATTCTGGGGTCGCGTAGCAAAATTCTGGGGTCGCGAGAGATAAAAATACAATTTAACAGAAAATGTTTTTTAACTTGTAAAATTATTGTTATAAAGATAAAATAACAATTATCGTAGATAAATATATCATAAAATCTTCTAGTTCGGAAAGATTGTTTGTACCTGCATTTTTATTAAGAGTATTGTAATAACTTGAATAACATTTACTATGAATTAGAAGATTTTATAGGAATTTTAAAAAAATATAAATTTATTTTTCTTTTATATTTGTATGGGGTCGTCAAGAAACTCGCAATCTAAAATGGGGTCTTGAATTACAAAAGTTTATGAAGCTCTGATCTAAACCAATGAAACTAAAATACTATTTAGTATTTTTAAAGTTATTAATTAATAATAGTCCTGCTGATATTGGTTGATTTTTCTGATGAAATCTTATGACAATCGTAAAGTTGATGTGGTTACTGTTTTTGAGTAATCAGCAAACTCTAAATATCTATTTTGAGGAAGAGTGTATAAAGTTGTTCCTGCCAGAGTTTTGATACGTAAGACATAATGACTGTCAAAAGCATCCTGTAAACGAAAACCATTAAGACATCTAGGAACCATTGACATTGTATTAATATTAATATTAATATTGTATTATTATTAATATTTGCCTTTTTTTCTTTTAAGCGCAATAGGAGTTTCAATAAAACCGTGACCAGTTAAACTATTTGTTTGGGAATATTTAGTTAAGATAAAATGAATTTCTCAAATTCTAGAAATAGTCCATCCACTACGCAACTGAGTAAATCTTTCTATTTTTTCATTTAATTTTCTAACTCCTTCAACAAGAAAATTATCTGAGAAAACCTCGGCGTTATTAGATTTAAATTCACCTTTAGTTATATCCTCTTTCTCAAATTGAATATTTACAGCAAATTGAATTTTAACGTTCCCCATTTTATTAATTTCAATTCTTAGCCGGGTAATAATTATATTTACTAATGTTATTTGATTAACATTAAATTCGTCAATATTAAATTTTAATACCCTACGAGATCCTCTTAAATCTAATTCTACAATTGGGTCATTACTAATGTCGACTGAACCACCTATTTGGATGTTTTCCTCATCATCACTAATTACAATTATTTCATTTTTAGGTATTTTAGGCGCCCCCAAATTTAAACCAATATCAACTTTTCTTTTCTTAATTTTAAAATCGTCTGATTAAACTGTGTCAAATGAATCTTATGATCAAAAAAGAAATCAAGATATGGTTGGGCATGGTAAGTTTTGCATGACGGACATATAAATATTTCAATGCCATTAAACTGATGACGATAATATTTCTTCATTAGGTCATGACATTTATCACTATGATTCACGGATAAATTGCAGTACTAATGGTATAAATAGCCTATTCATATAAAAATAACTATAAGTGAAAATTAATTATTTTTTGCGTACATTATTAAATAATGAAAAGTTATTTAACAGATTAATAAATTACCAATTTCTAACCCTTTAATATGAAAAGGTTATACTATTTTCAACCTTATGTATTTTAAAAGGTTATATAAATTATGTAATTAAATATTTATAAAAATAAACAGTTTACAATCAAATTATCAATCTAAACTATTTATTTTTAAAGATTTTTAATCTCTAATTTATATACCTCATTTTAAATTATTATAATAACTAGAATTTAAAAGTAATATTATTAAAATTATAAAACTTTAATTCTTTATTTAAAATATTACTTAAAAATCATTTAAAAATTCAAAGAATACTTTCATTTAATTTTTTTACCATTTAATCTAGCATTAATATGGGGAATATTTGATGAAGGATTTTGAAGATTTTGATTGTTGTTAAAATTTCGAATATTTTGCATGTTTTGAAAGTTTAGAACATTTTCAATATTTGGAAAGTTTGGAATATTTTGCATGGTAAATTGAAAATTTGGATAATACCACATGTAAGGCATGTTGGTATATGGTATATTCTAAATAAATAATTACTAAACGTTAAATTAAAATTTTAATCTTACAAAGTTGGAATATTCTGCCAATACATTTGATCTGGAAGGCATGTTGGTATATGGTATATTCTAAATAAATAATTACTAAACATTAAATTAAAATTTTAATCTTACAAAGTTGGAATATTCTGCCAATACATTTTATCTGGAAAGTTATTAGAATTCTAAATAAACTTAATAATTTTCAAATAAAATTTAAAATTTACCATATTATTTGTATTTGGTAATTGTTTGGAATTATTCGTATTAGATGAATTATTATTACTGTTCTAAATAAAATAATAATAAAATTAAAATTAAAAAATTTACCATATTGATTATTGTTCGAAGTTGGGTATATGTAAAAAGTGACCATAAAATGAAAAATATATCCTTATAGATAAATAATTACGTTATTACTACTACAATAAATTAACCAATCAAAACACGGTAAATTGCACACAAAATTTTAATATTTCAGACAATCTAAAGTACCAAGTAAACAGTTTTTATATGCACAATCATCATTGTGTTCATAATATGGACAAGATGTGTTTCTTGGAAAACCCTGATATTCTTTTAATGAATACTTTACAATTCTCAAAGATGGAAAATATATTTTTAAAATCTTTTCTTTTATTTCATCTGTCACATAGAAAATAGCTGTTTTTTGATCAGAACCGATAGTACTTAATATACACATTGGACAGAAAAAATTCAGACCATTAAGTATTTGATCTTCATGATACTCGTTTGCCGAAAACACCCAATGTAATGGTCTTAAAATATTATTTGTATTGATCATACATAATTCTTTTATAACTAATCCACCAAATTCATTTTCAAAAACACTAATATCAATAAAATAACTAGACTTTATAAAAAATTTAAAATCAGTACGTTTATACATTGAGTTTAGCCAAACAAGACAATGTTGACCACAAGTTGTTGTTAAAGGAGTTTGATATCGATGTATATTGAATACAATTGACTTTCCTATTGTTTGTAATTTACTAACTAATAAAGCTGGATAATAGAATCCCATTGGATCGAAAACATGGATCTTATTTGGTTTCACATATACAGCAATCCAGTGTTCACCGCTAAGATTAGATGATTGAGTATTAACCACTACTGCATTGTTATCATCAAGATATGGAATTTTATCTAAAGGATATACACCAACAAACTCTTTCCCCAAAAACTGTTTTCCAATTTTATCAACCTGAAAAGAACTAATTAAATAAAATGAATTATTAATTAAAACTTACTTCATGATAATCTGATTACATAGAGTTACTATATTTATACCAGTACAGTTCGGTTTGCAGTAATTTGAATTTCGTTTTCAAATACACCGGATGCGGATAGGTGTGGATCAGTGATCGTTGGTTGGTGTGTGTGAACGATTTAAGAACGGTAGGTTCCAGAAGGTAGGCGTTTGGAAGGTTCTAGAAGATAGATTGTTGGTCCACAACTGCGTGACATCATAAGTGTGTCTCCGGGTAGTGACTGACCAGTAAGCACGTGACATAATCGTCCGGTCACCTGGTAACAGTGGACAAAGGTCAATTACTAGATTCATTACTACTATATTTATTTTCATTTGTTACTATTTTTTTTTAAATAATTTTTACTTTTAAAATATATTATCTTTGCTTTAGATTTTCACGGTGTTCGGATCGTAATTTTTATTATATTTATTATTTTATTATTTATTTATTATAAATTTATATCTTTTTTCGATTCTTCCTAAAATCAAGAAACTTGAATCCAAACTTTATCTAGTTCTCCTCTCACACAACACGATAACGCAATCCCTTTCGGTATTGCAAGCTCAATTTGCATCAAATCAATTGCGTAATAGTTCATCAGAACTGGTTATTTTCAGAGGAATTCTAGAAAATCAGATACTTTGTTCTCAGCAATTATTGAATTTTATATCTCAAAGATCAAACGGAGATAATCAATTGCCACTTTCAGCGAAGCCAATTCATCCAGATCTATTGTTGGATTTACTATCAAAGAAATCGACCGGTGAAAATCAATTGCCACCTTCAGCGAATGCAATGGATCCTGAAAAATCGTTCGACGTATGTTATTGATTTATTATTATTGATCATCACATTTTTATTGATTATTGATTTTATTATCGATTATTTTTTATTGAACCTAATAAAATTATTGATTATTAGCAATCGACAACATTTTTTCCTCTTCACGCATAAATTTAATATTAGAATATGCAGAGTCGCTAATTTGTACTTACATTATCGATTATGAATATCTTATCAATTTATTAGACACAACTTACAAAATATTTAACTCAAATTACTTAATTAATTAATTAACAATGGCTCTAAGACCATCAATATTTAATAAATATGAAAACATGTCAAATAATAAATCTTTCAAAGTTTATATGAAAACCATGCTCACCTATTAAAGTATATTATTATGTAGCGTTCATGTATGCTAAATTTCCACAAACTGCACAAATACTTGCATTTATCAATGATTCGTTATGTGCAATTTCAATAGTAAGACCTTTTCCGTTGTCACTTTCGACGAAGTTAATGGAACTTGAGGGGCATATTTTGAGAATGAATAGGAAGTTTGATATTGTTTTGTTTAAATTAAGTGATTCGGATTTTAATGATAATAATTGTAATTTAAATATACTAAATAAAATTAATTTCGATAATAATGCTGACTTAAATATCTCATCTAACTATAAGTCGGAAAAACTGTACTAAGGAAATGAGCTTGATTATTTTTTATCTCATTAAATCTCTTGAAAATTTGATAATTTATGAAGAACAGGTTAACTCTGTCGAACTCACCGATAAAATTGATAACTTTAATAAAGAAAGTAGTTCTAATGTACAAAACATCGAAAAAAGTAGTTTTACCTGTTGATATTGACGCGGAAGCTGTATCTTCTTTGGAATTAAAAATTACAGAAAATAAAAAAATGATGACTAGACAAAATCTAAAAGTGTCAAAGGCAATGTCCAAGTGAAGGTATGTGCCTGCATCAGTCTTAGAATCTGCCACAATATCTGAAGAGACTGATGCAGAATTCACTAAATTAAAAAATACTAAACTTCGTGATCCAAAAGAGGGGTTTACTGACGATGACATTGACCAATACCTTGAGTGGCATATCAGGCATTAAAGAAAATGTTATCTCAATTCCAGAGGCAGTATTTAGAGCTGAGGTTATTCTTTGTCCGATAAATATAAACAATGCCCATTGGATTTTATTTGTGTACAGCAAATCGTTGCTTGAGTCATATTTTATTGACCTAATATTTGCAAATAGAAATCTGTTTAAAAATAAACAAGCTACTCTTAAGATTAACATTGCTTTAAATAAGATTTTCAAACTTCGAGTGGCCTCATCTTGTCACCTTTTCCAAAATCTTATATATCAAGAGAACAGTTTTGATTGCGGTCCCTTTATTTGTGCTTATGCAATTCTTATAAGCCAAGGTTTGGCGCTTTCTGCAACAATTTTATTGGTGAGATAAAACGAGAGGTGCATGATTTTCAAATTTTTGGCTCAAACAAAGTATCCCAAGTTATCGGTGGAGGCCTTTCTAAAAGTAATCTGATGGGAATCAATTTTAAAAAAGCAATTGCTCTTACCCTTGAAAAACAAAAACGAAACATCAATAACAGTATTAATATTAAACCAAAATTTCAAAATTCATGTGTGTCATGCCTCTTAAGTAAATGATTTAAAATCAATACTAATATACTTGTTCTTTCCCCGGATCTAACTATCAACTTAATAGCTCAAAATGATAATTATATCATTGAGAACGTCAACTTTCGACAGTTCAAAGACGTTCAACATGTCATTAGCATAATTCCCAATGAAAATTATTGGTGTTTACTTCTATATTCGACCTGTCGTATGACTTGTAATATTTTCGATTTTTGAAAGACTGATATTTCTGATAGACTAACCGAAATAGGAGGAAACTTTACGTATTATTTAAACAGTTTTTTCTTGAGTATGAAAATAAAATTTCAGATAAATCATGGTATTCTCCACCGATGCTTCATTTCAGATGATCCAACTTTTCATGCCTCTGCTTTCATTGTGTTTTTGGAAAAATTTATTTTAGATCGGGATTTTCAACATGATGAAATATATTAGTTACTTGATGATATCAACAATAAAGAGTGTGCTGAAATTTCATTAAATTTAAATCTAATAAATGGAAAAATTACCGACAACATTTTATTAAAATATTTTAATAATTTAAGTTTATCAACAGACTTCGTTCTTTTGGGTTTCACAATGTGTACTGCTATTCTTGACGATTGTACTCATTATTTGAATGAACATTTGAATTATAAGTGCCTCCAAAATGCGTAAGTTGTATTTTCCATTTTTGTTCCACCAAAGTCTCGGGAAACACTACTGGTAATTGATTATAACACTGACGAGCATTACTTTCTGGATCCAACAACACTTGATGTCAGCCTAAACTATATATTTACGTGTAAATTATTAGTTATTAAAATAAATGAAATAAAAAACTCACGTGGTTGTGCAATTAGAGCAGGCAAATGTCCACATGATGTTCTTGGTTCAGGTTTGCTCAGTAAAATTCTAACATGTGCTTTTATCAACAACTATGCGCATGATATGTCCCTTGAAAACATTAATTTGAGAGAAATAGCAAGTATTATCAACTCTGTTCTTCCAATTGTTTCTGAGATCAATAACAAAGATAAAGAGAAAGTTTTAACAAAAGCAAAAGAAACAATTAAATTTGACTTACAACAGCATAAAAATAAAGTATTTGAATTAATAATTAGGTTTGAAAATGCTGATGTTAACCAAATAGTTGAAAGCATTATTCGACAAATTCCTCACTTAAATAATTTCACTGAAATCAAATCCCACGAATCATACCTAGGAAGTAAACAAAACTCAAATATAATAAGTAATTATAAAAGTAGATCAGAATTTTTAATTAATATGAAATTAACTTTTTATAAAATTATTAATGACCTACCAGTCACTGGCAGGTCTGAAATTTAGGATATTCTGAACCAATTTAGCCACGAGAACCCATTATCGAATTCATGGAATAAAATTCTTAAAGATTGTCGAAGCACGATAAATGTTCTCAATCTTGTAGATATTTTACCGTTTGAAGTTATTTACGAATTAAAGAGAGCTGATAACACTTCACCGGGTATTGATGGTATTCAATATAAATATCTTGCTCTTCTTGACCCTGAAGGTATCTTGTTAAGTTTCCTGTTTAATAAAATAATCAGTAGTAAAATCATTCCGACTAGCTAGAAAACTTTCAAGACTATATTAATTCCGAAACCTGATAAGACAGATAATTATGATAAAGTTTCATCTTGGCGACCAATAGCTCTGCTGTCTGTTATTCATAAAGTCTTTGCGTCAATTTTAACTACACATCTAACATCATGGGTTATTTTATAACGATATTTTGCATATTGTGCAAAAAGGTGGTTCTGCTTATGAAGGTTGTGTCAATACTTTCTGCTGTACCTGAGCATTCGAAATATAGCAAGAATTCCCCATTAGCTATTCCTTGGTTAGATATTAAGGACGCATTTGGAAGTGTTCCTCATGACTACTTTTGGAATGTTCTGAAAACTATTGGCGTTAGCGGAGAGTTTATTACTATTGTCAAATTACTTTACACTGACACTCAATCTTTCTACAGCTATGGCCCAATTGTAGCAAATAATCTTTCAATCAAAAAAGGAGTTAAACAAGGATGTCCTCTTTCAACGATTGTTTTCTCGATAGCCATTAATCCTGTTCTTGAAGCAATAAGTAGATCATGTATTGAACCTTTTATGATTGGTGATTCGTCCGTTCAAGTTCTAGCTTATGCAGATGACATTGCACTTGTTGCAAACAATGTCGATAACCTTCAAATGTTAGTGATGTTAGTGTTGAAGCTGCTACAGAAATAGGATTTGAATACATGCAGCTTTCCAGAGATAATATCAATGGTAAGATCTTGATTAATGAAAAGGAGATAAAAAGGTTGTTGTCAAATGAAACTTACCCATATCTTAATGTTCCAGTAGGCAAGGACAATGATAAAAGTCCCTATGCAATTCTTGATAAAGTTGTTAGTGACACAAAACAAATTGCAGATTCCGGTTTATTTGGATGGCAAAAACTCAAGGCCTACAAGACTTTTATTCATTCTCGACTGACATTTGTATTCCGAACACGTAAAATTAAAACTAGTGCTTTATCAGCTTCTCAAGGAAATACTAATCTCTGTGGCAATAACTCAAGTAAATTGCATGGCCATCTGAGAAGAATTTTGAACTTGCCACACAATTCTGAAACAGTTTATTTATACAACTCAACTGAAAATTGTGGAGCTTCGTGTCTCGATTTGCTTGATGAATGTCATACTCAAACAATTGTGCACTTTTCCACCTCTTCACTTCCAATTGAGATTACTCGAGAAAAGTTAATATTGACTCTCTAAAGTTTGTAACGGGTCCTTGTCAAAGAGCTTACATTACAACAAAGTTTTGATTGGATTAATGGTGCTAAAACTAAATGGAACCATGGTGGAAAGAAAACGAGATTAAAAACGTGCACGTGCTTCATTAATTTACTTTAAAAGAGAACACGCAATTTTTGTATCCTTTCATATTGCTAAAGGGCTAGTTTTTTTTATATCTGATAACAAAGAGTCATGGAACTGTCTTACTTACCACTAAGTTTCGAAAAGCAATTTCTAATATATTTCACTCTGCATTGCACGACTCATATATGCAAAAGTGGCAACTGA
The DNA here is from genome assembly GCA_022537955.1 of Schmidtea mediterranea. Classification (NCBI taxonomy): domain Eukaryota; kingdom Metazoa; phylum Platyhelminthes; order Tricladida; family Dugesiidae; genus Schmidtea; species Schmidtea mediterranea. Next base: position 246,118,012 of record CM039680.1, on the reverse strand, counting down.
GCAATAATAGCGACATGATGGCAGTGGCTATAAAATTATCTCCTCAAATATATAAAGCAATTTTTAAATACAAACTTGGCGAATTTGCATGGAACTTTATACATCGAGTGCGAACTAATACACTTAACATCAATGAAAAGCCTAATAGAAAAGGGAATTATAGACTTTGTAGACGTTGTGAGAAAGAGGATAAAACTATGTTTCATGCCTTACAGTCATGTAAGGTTCACCAAATACTAACATAAGAGAGACAGAATAACTGCATAAAGATAATAACGAATAATCTAAAAAATCTTAATTTTATTGTCGTGGTTGACCATTCTTGTTCTCTTGTCCTGAATTCAAAACAACGTGTCGATCTTATAATAACTGATACTGAAAGAAAAAGAATATTCATGATTGATATTAAGTGTCCAATTGATTCTGTTTCACATTTTGACTTGACTGATAAGGCAAATATTGAGAAATACAGTAAACCCTCCAACTGCGCGGTAGATACGTTCCACAAAAACAACGCGCAAACCGAAACCGCGCACTGTGAACCAGATTTTATATGTAATTATGGGGTTAGGTTCCAGATATTACAAAAATATTAAAAAATATAATAAAAAGTCTTTATTCAACGACTAATATGATGTTTAAACATTTAAACGATGTTTAAACTTTTCAAACCATCCTTTACTCGCTTCGAATTTAATTTCGCCTAAATTAGATGACCCAGGTTCCTCCTTTTGTAACCGATTAAATACTAGTACCGCTTTAGTTCGAATAACAGCAGCACTAAGTGGCATTCTCTTTTGATTTTGATCTTCAATCCAAAAGCTTAACACTTTTTCTGTTTTCTCTATTATTGGATTTCGTGGTTTTTTTAATGTTTTTGCAGCTAGCGATGTAGAACAAACTACTGAACTTTTAATTTTTTCGGCATTCAATTTAATCCTCCTTATGCTGGATTCGTTCATATTGTGTCTCTTAGCTAAAACAGACATTTTTTCGCCATTTTCTAATTGCTTCACAATTTCAAGTTTTGCCTCTAACGTCAATATTTTTCTTTTGCCAGCTTTTTCCATTATTATATATAAGGTGTAGAAATTATTAAAAACCTATTAAATCAAAATGAGTATTAAATCAAAAATCAAAAATTTGATGTAATAATTTTTTATTACGGTTATATCTAATGCACACGAATAAGATTTTTTTTGAATTTAATACTAATATATTTTTAATTAAATAAACACTTGTATAAATATCTATTAATTAAAACTATGTAATTTTACATCCTAATCCTAACCACATCAGTAGAAAAATGAAACTGCCTTTATTATTTTTATATAAAAAATACAGTGCATCGAAATACGATGAATCACTATTTTCACTACCATATGTATTCGTAGTTTTACGGGATTCACCATAAAAAATTAAATTGACATGATTTTTCTTGTTAAAATAGACAAAAACACAAAAAACCGCGCAGCTACGAAATTTTTAGCGCGCAGATCGAAATTTTGGTATTAAAGGTTTGGCCGCGCAATTGCGAAATCGCGCAATGAAAAACCGCGCAGTTGGAGGGTTTACTGTATAGCTTGCTTCAGAGTGAATTACAGGTCGCAAACCTGGTTATAAGGTAGAGCTTTACACTTGTATTATTGGAGCATTACGCTCGATTCCTCCATCAGCTTATGGCCTGATTTTTAGACTTGGCATTTAACCACTTCAAACAGAAAATCTGCTAAAAAAATGTGCAATGAGCAATATCCTGCACTCAGCTAAAATATGGTATTACCATGTGCACGGCATTTTACCAGACTTCTGCAGTTAATTTAAAATTATGGATATTTAAACTAACTTAAACTTTTTCATTGAGATCAGAATTATTTTTTTTATTTGAAATGATTCAGACTACATTCGTAATTTATCTTTAAATTCAATATTTTTAACCTGAGTTTTGCCTTTGTAAAAGTCTTAATTGAATTTAGAAAACTTAGAAAATCAAATCAGAGCTTAGTTCGTAGTATTTATTACTGCAAAATTTATATTTGCAATGCCGGATGACGACGCCGATCAATCATCATATCAGATCAAGCAAAAGAAAATTCAGAAGACCCCAATTGCAGAAGAGACTGATTGATCAAATACTTGATAACTTACATTTGAATTCATCCTTCTCTACTACGATTGCAGTATAAATTACATGCTTCATGTTCAGAATATTCTTTTCACGGTGAAACAAACTTTAATACAATTATATTTAATACAATTTTAAATAGTAGTAGTGAGTGATCTTGTTAAGTTTACGACTTCGTCGTAGGCGTGTTAAGCGATGATGGGTGTGGATCTGTGTGGATCAGTGCGGATCGGTGTGGATCGGTGCGGATCTGTGTGGATCTGTGTGGATCGGTGCAGATCGGTGATCTTTATTAACTTGAATTTAAATAACTAACACAAACTAAAGAGCTTTTCCAGCAACGCTCAGACTAGAACAGGTGGAGGGAGCTCAAGTGACCCACATCTTAGTTTTGTATTGTTTTTTTCATTTAAAACTTAAATTATGATCAGCAAGTTGTATATTATTTACGTTGTACTTAAAATCAAAAATACATAAAAAGTTCAGCTACTCAAAATGATAAAACAATCAAGCGTTTAAGCGACAATGTCCACACATTAGCCCACGAAATGAAATACATTTCACTGATATTCCCTATTTCTCAAAGTTCTGCTATATATTTAAAATTGATAAGTTTTTCTAAAGGAGTTGACGCAGTTGGTTACTAAAAATCTTATCAGACTAGATCATATTCTCAAGGGTTGCCCATAATATAGAAAATGTTTGATGTTTGTACAAGCTGTTAAAATGTTTCAATAGTTATAATTGCGTTTTAGTTTGTTTTACTCATGACAGACGCCATGGCACATATCTCAATAAGTATAGCCTTGCATCTTTGTCTCTATTGCTATAGAAAGCTATATGACAAATTACCCAAATTATTAACACAATGTTTCATTATGTGTTCCATAATAAAAAATTTTAATGTAGGAAAAAAATTAATGAAATACTTCAATCGTATTACAACACCTTTTGAAACAATTATTACTACGCTAAGTTCAAGTTCCTCATCTTTGAGTGATAAACTGTATAAATTTCAGACAGATAACTTAAAGAACAGGGATTTTTGGCCATGGAAAATTATTAAACACACAAGTACCTTACTTGTGCGCCAAGATTGAATTGAAAGGACTAAACTCACTTAATATTTTTTGATTGTTTAGAAAATTATTTCAATGCAAAATTAACTCTAACTTATTTACTCATTTTACTCATTGATGTTGGTTGAACAAAATCTATTTCACTATAGTAGGTAGTTAGTAGCATACTACCCCATAAAGGGGGAGGGGGGAGGGGGATTAAATTACATATTAATTTCGGATTATCTTGATTACGTAATGATGTAATCAACTTAATTAATTTGGTATTAATTTTTTTTCGAAATTTTTGTGTGTATTTTTTTTTTGAAATTTTTTTCAAGTTTTTAGCGCGATTTTTTTTTTGAATTCAAATTTTTAGAACATTTTTTTAAATTCAAATTTTGGCGAATTTTTGAAATAAAATTGAAATATTTTTTTGAATAAATTTTTTTTTTCAATCACACTATAGTCAAGGGGTATTTTTAACTCATAATAAAAAACAATGCAATATTTGGTCTCAATACTTTCTATAGGTAAATATAGGCATAAATTAAAAATGGCTTGAATCGCCTACTGATAAAAAAAAGCATAAAATTAAAATTGGCTCAAATCGCCTAAGATGAACACACTATAGTCAGGGATATTTTTAATTCGTAATAAAATACAATGCAATATTTGGTCTCAATACTTTCTATAAGTAAATATAGACATAAAATAAAAATGGCTTGAAACACCTACTGATAAAAAAATTGAAAAGGGGATTTTATAGGCTTGTTAAAAAAAACACTTGAAATATTTGTTCACACAATTTTCATAGGTAAATTTAGGCTCTAGATAAAAATAATTTAAAATACCTAAAGTAAATTAAGATAAATTAAAGTACATTAGGATACATTAGAGTATATTAAAGTAAATTAAGATAAATTAAAGTAAATTAAAGTACATTAGAATACATTTAAGTATATTAGAGTAAATTAAGGTTCCTCTAGTAAATTAAGATACATTAGAGTACATTAAGGTAAATTAAAGTAAATTAAAGGGTCGAAAGTCAATTTAAGTACATTGGGGTACATTTAAGTAAATTAAGGTACATCAGAGTAATTTAAAGTACGTTAGAATAAATTTAAGTAAATTAAGGTTCTTAAAGTAATCTAAGGTGCCTAGAGTAAAGTATGGTAGGTTAGGTAAGAATTTTTTAAAATTAAATAGAGTCAACAGTTAAGTTACATAAGGGTAATTTTTAAAGCTGAAAATTTTAAAAGCAGTTATAGTAGGCAAATTACATAAGCTAAGAATTTTTAAAGTTAGAGTCGACAATATTGCATCAACAAATTTATTAAATAAAATTTTTAGTATAGTTTTATCGATCAATTTTTATACATATTTTTAAATGATAAAATTTTTAACATAATTTTACAATGAAATTTTTTATACATTATTTTTAAAGATGAAATTTTTAGGATAATTTTTCAATGAAATTTTTTATACATGAATTTTAAATAGAATTTTAGTATAATTTTATCGGTGAATTTTTTATATATAATTTTTAAAGATGAAATTTTTAGGATAATTTTACAATGAAATTTTTATACATGTTTTTAATTGAAAAAATTTTTAATGTAATCTTACAATCAAATTTTTAGTATAATTTTTACTATTACTTTTTTAAACATGTTGATAACGATCAAATTTTCAAAGAAATTTTTCAAAAACTTTTTTCAAAGAATTTTATTAAATTAAATTTTTGAGTTTCAGTGTTACATAGTATTGCCTAAGGTAGGTAGTAGTCATTCGCAAGAGCAACCCATCTCCTCCACTCTGTAGCAACCCATTCTTAATAAAAAAAATGATAAAATAATAATAATAATAAATAATAATAATAATAATAATAATAATAATAAATAATAAATAATAAATAATAATAATAAATAACAATAATAATACTAATAATAGTAACAATAATATTTGCAGAAAACATAAAAAGTTGACTTACTTGGTATAAACTTCTGAACACTGATACACAGTGAATAATTCATTAATAACTGAACAACAATCACTAGGTACTGTGTACAAATAACTGAGTACTGTACAACTCTCTATATACATACTAAGCATTGAATAATTTACTTATTTATTAAAATGCCATATTTAAATAATATTTACTCTTTGAACACCGATATTCAACCAACTTAACCCACTTAAAAAATAAAATTTTCTCTCAATCATTTCCCCTTAAAATACTTGGTTATTCACACACTCACAATATGTTATCAATAACTAGTTACTGAACAAATCAATATCAAAAATTGTTCACTGACCAAGAAATCTTTAAATAAAAGCACATAAATTTGAACAATCAAAAGAAATACAATTTTATTAACTTCTCGACTCTTTTATCGATCATTGATGTCTCCAAATTGTTTGGTTGCTTAGTTACCTGATTGCTATCAAGAAACTAATAATCATTGAAGCTCAATCAATTGTTGTATTTTCTCTGAATAAAAATTTATTTCTTTACAGTCTTGTATGTGATTTATTGAAATTATTTTGTAAAACTTAGTTAAAAAACTTTGAAATTTTTCTACCATTTTTGTAATATTTTTAATTGCGTCCAACAATGAACAATTACTAAACGTTATTTTCAAAGATGAATGCCAACCTTTTCATTTATTTTTCACATGCCCTGAATAAATTAATTGCTAACTCATCAAATAATTACTTAAATTTATTTTTATAGATTTTCTATTCACCCCCAACTCTTATTGTTTACTGAATGATAAATTAATTAGTAAGTACAAGTAGTGGTTAATCTAATTGTTAGTGAAAAGAAACTTGATTAGAAAAGGATACTTAAATTAATTTCTCAAAACATATATTACTTTCATTGTACTTGGAATAAATTTTCATATATTTATTGAAAATGATTCGACTCTTTAAATTAATTAACTCAAAGATGCTAAAGGTTTAAATAAAACTGATAGAAAAAAAAATTAATATCTACAGCATTACTAAAATCAAATAACTATAATTTCTGATACCATGCTTCAATGCATACATAGGTTCTTGTGTACTGATATCACTTACTGAAAACCCAAACTTATAGGAAAAATGTATGTGATTGTCTATTAGTCTTTGTAGAAATTATTTTTATTAAATTGTGGTTAGCTGGTGAATAGAATTTGTATGTGATTTATTGAAATTATTTTGTAAAACTTAGTTAAAAAACTTTGAAATTTTTCTACCATTATTGTAATATTTTTAATTGCGTCCAACAATGAACAATAAGGTGATTTCAAGAGATTTATTCGGTTGAATATCGATATGTCGGTGATTTTTGATGAAAATAATGAATCTAACTGGGATTAATGTCATTTAAAGAGAAATGATTGGTTGAGAGTAAATTTTATTTTAGGGGAAAACAATTGGCTAAGAAGAAAATTTATGATCTTTTAAAGGGAAATAATCGATTAACAGCAAATTTGTTGATATTTTTAAGGTGTTGAGTCGGTTAAGTATCGTTGTTTAATAGGTGATTTTTATAAAAGAATGAATATAGTTGGTAGAGTAGGGGAAAGTGTTATTTGATGGGAAAAGATTAGTCAAGAGTGGAATTTATTTTAGTGAAAAATAGTCGATTAAGAACAAGTTTGTTGTCATTTTTAAGGGGCTTGAGTTAGTTAAATATTGTTATTTAAAGAGTAAATATTATAGAAATGGGTATTGTTATGATTTTTATGAAAAATATTGAATATGGCTTGAAATATTGTTATTCGTTGGAAAATGATTGGTCAAGAGATGAGTTTATAATATTTTTAAAGGAATTTACTGGAATGAATATTAGTGTTCAAAGGGTAAATATTATCTACTTGATAGGTTTTTATGAAAAGTATGAATATAGTTGATATAATGGAGTGAAAATGACATTTGAAGAGAAATGATTGGTTGAGAGGCGAATTTATAGTATTTTTAAGGGGATTGAGTTGGTTGAATTTATAAGATACTTAGGAAAATTGTTACTTTTTTCATTGATTTAAGGTTAATCTGAATATATCGATAAGATTTCAGTTATAAGAAATTGTTTGATTCATGTAACTATTTATTTGATTTTATTAAAATATTTGTAACTCAAATTAATTAAAAACTAAAATTGACTAGTATTTAAAACTTTTTTGTTACCCATTATTTAGGTTTTTTTGACAATTTTCTGAATGATTTAAATATTTACGATTATTTCCAGGAATCAAGAATTTAATAATTATTTATCCGGAAATTGTAGAATTAAATACTATGAGCAGTCGATAACATACACTAATTTTCATTCAACAAGTACCTAGAATAATTACCTAACAACCTTATAAAATTTTAAAAAATGATCTAATAAATTTTTCAATTATCTTACAACTTAGTTAATTTAATTTAATTTTTAATTGATAAGTACTATTCTCTTTAAAATTTGCTACTATGTTGAAGCTTTCTTTAAAAAATTTTATTTAAAGAATTAACAAATTTAATCAAATTTATTTAAAATTTACATCTTTCCCACTACTTTAATCAAATTCTATTCACCAGCTAACCACAATTTAATAAAAATAATTTCTACAAAGACTAATAGACAATCACATACATTTTTCCTATAAGTTTGGGTTTTCAGTAAGTGATATCAGTACACAAGAACCTATGTATGCATTGAAGCATGGTATCAGAAATTATAGTTATTTGATTTTAGTAATGCTGTAGATATTAATTTTTTTTTCTATCAGTTTTATTTAAACCTTTAGCATCTTTGAGTTAATTAATTTAAAGAGTCGAATCATTTTCAATAAATATATGAAAATTTATTCCAAGTACAATGAAAGTAATATATGTTTTGAGAAATTAATTTAAGTATCCTTTTCTAATCAAGTTTCTTTTCACTAACAATTAGATTAACCACTACTTGTACTTACTAATTAATTTATCATTCAGTAAACAATAAGAGTTGGGGTGAATAGAAAATCTATAAAAATAAATTTAAGTAATTATTTGATGAGTTAGCAATTAATTTATTCAGGGCATGTGAAAAATAAATGAAAAGGTTGGCATTCATCTTTGAAAATAACGTTTAGTAATTGTTCATTGTTGGACGCAATTAAAAATATTACAAAAATGGTAGAAAAATTTCAAAGTTTTTTAACTAAGTTTTACAAAATAATTTCAATAAATCACATACAAGACTGTAAAGAAATAAATTTTTATTCAGAGAAAATACAACAATTGATTGAGCTTCAATGATTATTAGTTTCTTGATAGCAATCAGGTAACTAAGCAACCAAACAATTTGGAGACATCAATGATCGATAAAAGAGTCGAGAAGTTAATAAAATTGTATTTCTTTTGATTGTTCAAATTTATGTGCTTTTATTTAAAGATTTCTTGGTCAGTGAACAATTTTTGATATTGATTTGTTCAGTAACTAGTTATTGATAACATATTGTGAGTGTGTGAATAACCAAGTATTTTAAGGGGAAATGATTGAGAGAAAATTTTATTTTTTAAGTGGGTTAAGTTGGTTGAATATCGGTGTTCAAAGAGTAAATATTATTTAAATATGGCATTTTAATAAATAAGTAAATTATTCAATGCTTAGTATATATATAGAGAGTTGTACAGTACTCGGTTATTTGTATACAGTACCTAGTGATTGTTGTTCAGTTATTAAAGGATTATTCAGTGTGATTGGTTATCAGTATTCAGAAGTTGATACCAAGTAAATATAGCAATGGATTTGGTTTCAATGAATTTGATTAATTATCACCTGATAACGACAAGGTTGGTGGGTTACAGGGTTTCGTTATTTGTTTGAATTATTCTGTGGTTGCCCCAGTAACGCCATACAAAATGTTTCTACCTACCACTCGGCACCCGTTGCTAGGCAACGTTGGAAATGTGTTCGAGTGGGTGGATTGTCCGCAAGAAGTGAGTATTATTACTAATACTGTAATTGCTCGGACGACCCTTGGGTTCACGAGCTGTCGATAGAAGACCTATGCTCGCTTTATTCTGTCCCTGATGTAAGAAAGTTCGAGATCGAATTTATGTTTACTGTTGGAACAATGGTTTGAGGACGTAGTACGAGTATTCATGATGATGATTGTAGGCAAATTGTAACTTGGAATTAAATTAACCGTGAATACAACGTATTTATTTAAAATCAACAATGAAAGAGATATATGACATTCATGAGCTAATGTGGTGGACTTGGGGGTCGTACTGCTCGGCGTCGGGCACGCTCCTTGCGTCCTGGCCGACGATTACTTGATGGAGTGGCGGACTGGTTCGTGGATTGAGTTACATTATTGCGGGGATCTCTATACGGCATCTGTGACGGGGCGAAGACAAGCGGGTACGTTACCGCTTCCCCCTCACGACAGACATCTAGGGCGACCTCTAATCCCCTGATTTGAGTGCGCAGGCTCTGGTTGAGCTGTCGCTCCTCCACCCAGCCCTTTTGAGCTACCGTGAGCCTGTGATAAAGAGTTTTCATCTTCTTCGGGTCTGACCAGGTTGCTTTGATTTGCTGCACCTCCCGAGTTATTTGGACTATTTGGTTAATGAGGTTTGCATTTGCACTCCTAGCGTGATCCAATTCGGTTTGCAGAAATTGAATAGTTGCCATTGCTGTAATAAACAAAAATTTCTTTAAGTTTTCTTTCTAGACTTAAGTAAATAGAAAGTATGATTATTACAAACATAGTTATAAAAATGAATCCATTCGTGAAAAAGAATTAAGACGAACGACATTTAACGAAAATTTCTTTAAAAAACTTAATCACATTAGCACACAACTTATTGTTTACGCCCTTTGTCCGAGAAATCAGGGTTCTTCAAAAATTTGCCTCTTCAAGCCCTTCCTCTGAGGAGGAACCGGAATGGCCGTCGGGTATCGCGGACCGGTCGAGGTGGATGAGCCTCCGCAATGCGCCCGACGAGGATGTCCTCTTCGACATTCGCGAGGTACATCCTCGCTTTGACTACGTTTAAGTCCACTTGCTCCTGTACCCTCTCCCATTGAGTGAGGAGGTGCCGCGCGTGGTCGCGAATTTCTTCGGCAGGGTATTGCTGCTCGTTTGGCCAACAAGGATCTCTTTCCAGGCCCAATATCTGCCAAGTGGTTGGGTATGGCCTTTTAGGTTGAGGCTCTTCGATGATTTCTGTTGTCAGTTGTACTCCCTTCAGATACTGTTCGTCGGCTATATGGGTGGAGATCCAATCGAGCGGCATGGTTTCTTCTGAAATATCATTGTAGTTAGATAGTTAGGCATGAGGAATAAAAAGTTAATCTATCTAAATCGTTCACCTGATTCAGTGATCGGTTACCTGGTTCGCGGGAAAATCAAGGTTTGATTATCACTTTATTAGTTGCTTTAGAAATGCTATACTAAATTCATTTTGGGTTTATATGAAATAATTCCTGATGTAAAAGCTGCTGAGGGGAAGTACGTATAGCATTCGTGAAACGGGAATAATTGTTATTAGTTATTCCAAAAAAAAATCATCGCAATCGCGGATCAAGATCTTTATTCAACAACAATAAATTTTCATATGATAATTTATACCCTGAAATCTACGCGGTATCTACTCATTTTTACTTGATGTTTATATTGGGGTTGCTGGATTAAATGTTCAACGTAATATTGCAATTTAAAATCTCAAAGTCAACATTTTATTAAATCTAATTAAATCTTTAACTATTAAAACATATTTCAAACTACGAACATACGACTGTTTGTCTTGCAGATTTACGATGTAAATTCATTCAGGTAATTATTCTAGCTCATGATCCTCATATATTTCTCTCAATATTGTTATAATAGTTTTGAATTAATACGACACGTCGTTATTACGACTAGTTGATTTATGAAAACTTAAAGTTTTAACATAAGTTTATTTATAATCTAAAGGTTTTGTATTTAATATACTGGTGCACAATTATTGATTAGCTAATTTTTATTCAAGAACTAATTTATGGGTGACAACTATAATGGTCATTGCTTAAAAGTCTATGACGTTATGAAAACTAAATTAATTAAGGGAATTTATGCAATATTACCTTGCAAGTTCAAATCTGTTGATAAGTTCCCTATGGCTGTATAATCCATGTTATAAGAATAATTTTTCAATCGATAAATGACTTGGTTGGATGCGTATATTTCCGTTATAATGTAATGGCGAATATATTTGTGTATTTTAAATCAAATCTATGTGATCAGAATGATTTCCGGTTTGTCGATTTTCAGGTTGGATTGATTGATTTTATTTGTTAATAATAAATTTTCTCATTTTAGTACTTTAGCCAGTTTTATGCGATTCTCAACAGTTAGAAATGAGCGGCGATATTCCATTAAGGTAAGTTCATATTCCATGTTTATATTATTTACCGTTTAGCTTAGAAAATTACGAGATTCGGCGTAGGGAAATTCGATTTTATTACCATGCTGAATCAATATTAGTTTTTGTAGAATATTATTTTAACCACTTCATATAATTTTTATCAACGTTTTAGGTAATATTTGGAAACTCTACTGGGGATTTTGGAGTAGGATCTTTCTTAACGAAAAACTTCCGCGATCGAATACATTGGAATTTTATAATGTTTAAATTAGCGGATTTTTGCAAGTAACAACTATTCCTCGCCTACTACAAGGGTATTTGAAATGCGCTTCTGGAGTTATTTTAATTCGATGTTGGTGGTAAGCCTGTTTTTTAGATTTTTTTTTTGTAATATTAATGTAAACTCATGGTCGTTTTATTATTACTTTAATCGATTTCTGTAATATTAATACACATTTATGGTATTTTGTCTTATTTTTTATCGGTCTTGTAGGGCATTAGTCATATTGAATCTCGGGTTTAGGGTCATCTTTTGGGTTTTATTGGTAGTTTGTACTATAGCGATTTTTAATTAAAACATTATAGTCAAATTAGATTTAACACGCACATGTATATCACAAGTTTTAAATTTATTTCATAATATTAAGTTTATTTATCCATATCAACGATTTCAGATTAATTTATTCCCGTACCCTTTCCCTTTAATAAGCCTTAAACGCATTTTATGTTTATATTATAGTTAATGAGTGCCCACTGGACTACTCGGTGTGCTGATTTTGAGCCGTGTGTGAAATAATTTAGGTCGATTTTACAGAAATGAGAAACGAGGAAGCAGCCAAAAGACCTCTTCCTTATTTCTCGTTTCTTTTATACGGGGTAATATTGACGTTACGACCACTGCGTTCCGCACGCTGGGTCCTCACGGGTACAGATCATTGGCGATTTTCCACGCGCTTACACGAATCTGCACTGTATATATTTTACTAACTTGCAATATGTGTTTCGGCTGTGGGCCGGAAAAATTTCGACAGATTAATTCTATTAAATACATAAAACAATTTTAAATATTATAAATATTTATTAATGTATATAACAAGTAAAATATAAAGTTACCATACAATCCATTCCATAAATAAAATTCATAAAAATGTATCTCTCCCCACGCCGACATCCAAGCGGAGCTCTACCGAGGTTGCGAGGATGTGACGTGGAGAGAGTTCCAAATGAAACTACTCCTCACCTAAAATTGATTTGACGTAGATTTTTAAAATTCGCAAAAAAATTTTAGTTCAAAAAATGGTTTGAAAAATGGTTCAGTTTTATGTGAAAATGAATCGGTATTTATACCTATTTTCTGTCCCTAACTTCGCATGTTAATTTTGATGTAGTAAAACAAAATTTGACCTTGTTATTTTCTAGTGTATTCTATTCTTTATTTTTATTATTTTTTGACTTATTTTAATAATTTTTGTTTAGAATTTTTATTGAATTATTTCTAATTCAAATTCTTTGATTTAAATTTCATTTTCATGAACTTTTATTAATTTATCAAATTTCGGTCGAATTTGTTGGGTTTTCATGTTATGTTTGTGTTTGTATCGTGCGAATCTTGTTGCGTTTTGTTATTATTTTAATTTATTTTTATGTTTATTATTTTATATTTAATTCTCTTTTTTCTCATATTTGGTAGGGTTTACTTGGTGTTTTAATAGGTTTATTTTAAATTTGCTTGTTATGTTTGCATGTGTGTTACCGATCCATTTAAACATTTTTCAAGGCCGTTTGTGTTCTGGCCCAACAAGGTAACTAAGCAACCAAAAAATTTGGACACATAAAATAGTGAAAAAGTTAATAAAATTTCAACTTGTATTTCGTTTTGTTAACCTTTTATGTGATTTATTTCAAAATTAGTTGGTCAGTAACCCATCATTAATATTTATTGGTTCAGTAATTAGTTTTTGATATTGATTTGTTCAGTAACTAGTTATTGATAACATATTGTGAGTGTGTGAATAACTAAGTATTTTAAAGGGAAATGATTGAGAGAAAATTTTATTTTTTAAGTGGGTTGAGTTGATTCAATATCTGTGTTGAAAGAGTAAATATTATTTAAATATGTCATTTTAATGAATAAGTAAATTATTCAATGCCTAATATGTATATAGAGAGCTGTACAGTACTCAGTTATTTGTATACAGTACCTAGTGATTGTTGTTCAGTTATTAATGAATTATTCACTGTGTATGGGTTATAAGTGTTCAGAAGTTGATACCAAGTAAGTTAACTTTTTGTGTTTTCTGAAAGTATTATTATTATTATTATTATTATTATTATTTTATTAATATTATTTATTATTATTTTTTTAATATTTTTTTTTATTAAGGATGGGTTGCTGCAGAGTGGAGGAGATGGGTTGCTCTTGCGAATGACTACCACCTACCTTAGGCAATACTATGTAACACTGAAACTCAAAAATTTAATTTAATAAAATTCTTTGAAAAAAGTTTTTGAAAAATTTCTTTGAAAATTTGATCGTTATCAATATGTATAAAAAAGTCATTGTACAAATTATACTAAAAAATTTCATTGTAAGATTACATTCAAAATTTTTTCAATTAAAAACATGTATAAAAATTTCATTGTAAAATTATCCTAAAAATTTCATCTTTAAAAATTATAAATAAAAAATTCATCGATATAATTATACTAAAAATTCTACTTAAAATCATATATAAAAAATTTCATTGTAAAATTATGTTAAAAGTTTTATTATTTAAAAATATGTATAAAAAATTTCATTGTAAAATTATCCTAAAAATTAAATCTTTGAAAATCATGTATAAAAAATTCCATTGTAAAATTATCCTAAAAATTTCATCTTTAAAAATGATGTATAAAAAAATTCCATTGTAAAATTATGTTAAAAATTTTATCATTTAAAAATATGTATAAAAATTGATCGATAAAACTATACTAAAAATTTTATTTTATAAATTTTATCATGCAATATTATCGACTCGTTAACTTTAAAAATTCTTACCTTATGTAATTTGCCTACTATAACTGCTTTTAAAATTTTCAGCTTTAAAAATTACCCTTATGTAACTTAACTGTTGACTCTCTATTTAATTTTAAAAATTTCTTACCTAACCTACCATACTTTACTCTAGGCACCTTAGATTACTTTAAGAACCTTAATTTACTTAAATTTATTCTAACGTACTTTAAATTACTCTGATGTATCTTAATTTACTTTATGAACCATAATTTACTTAAATGTACCCCAATGTACTTAAATTGACTTTCGACCCTTTAATTTACTTTAATTTACCTTAATGTACTCTAATGTATCTTAATTTACTAGAAGAACCTTAATTTACTCTAATATACTTAAATGTATTCTAATGTACTTTAATTTACTTTAATTTATCTAAATTTACTTTAATATACTCTTATGTACTTTAATTTACTTGAGACCCTTTAATTTACCTTAATTTACTTTAATATACTCTAATGTATCCTAATGTACTTTAATTTATCTTAATTTACTTTAGGTATTTTAAATTATTTTTATCTAGGGCCTAAATTTACCTATAAAAATTGTGTGAACAAATATTTCAAGTGTTTTTTTTAACAAGCCTATAAAATACCCCTGTCAATTTTTTTATCAGTAGGCGTTTCAAGCCATTTTTATTTTATGCCTATATTTACCTATAGAAAGTATTGAGACCAAATATTGCATTAGTTTTTATTACGAATTAAAAATATCCCTGACTATAGTGTGTTCATCTTAGGCGATTTGAGCCAATTTTAATTTTATGCTTTTTTTATCGTTAGGCGATTCAAGCCAATTTATTTTAGTCTTTTTCAAAAATACTCTCTGAATATAGTGTGATTAATAAAAAATTTATTCAAAAAAAATATTTCAATTTTATTTCAAAAATTCGCCAAAATTTGAATTTAAAAAAAAATGTTCCAAAAATTTGAATTAAAAAAAAATCGCGCCAAAAACTCGAAAAAAATTTCGAAAAAAAAATACACACCAAAATTTCGAAAAATATACACACAAAATTAATTAAGTTGATTACATCATTATGTAATCAAGATAATCCGAAATTAACCTGTAATTTAATCCTCCCCCCTCCCTCCCCCTTTATGGGGCAGTGTGCTACTAACTACCTACTCACTATTTTTCAGTTTTTCAGTTTTTCATTTTTTTCACTAGTTTATAGCAGATTGAATTTGGAAATTATATATATATATACGCATGAGTTTTTTTAATAATAAATTATTTTTGAAGAAACTTAATATTAATTAAATTAAGTTATGTACGAGAACTTCATATTTGATGCAAATCGTATTTCTTAGTGACGTATTATCGGACTTGAAACAATGAAATCTGTATTGTTTCAAATTTGAGTTTGATTTTTTTTTGGAATCTTTTGGAAATGTTTGATTTATTTGTGTAATTTATTAGTAACAATCAAAATATTATTCACTGAAGAATTTATTATAATTATAACATTTATTATTATAATTATTTATGATTATAATTATTTATTATTATTATTTATCATTTTAATTATTTATTATTATTTATTATTAATAATTTTTATTATTACCATTGTAATTTTTATAATTAAAATTAAAAAAAATGAAATTCTATTTGAGGTAATATAGTAAGATATTGGCAAATCAAAACTGTAAATTTGAGCAGAGTTTCAACGATGAATATAGACAGCAATATTTAATATCATTAAAAGTTTCCAGTGAACATGGGTTGGATTTCTAGCTTTTTTATTTGAACTCTGGTTTTCGATGAACAATGAGAATAAATACGAAAGAAAATAGACGAATTTTGTCATTTGATTTATTGAAGAAACATGCGCTCAATTTCAGTGATTGTATTCCTGATTCGGCTAATGGATTCCGTCAGAATTGGTATGAATTTTTATCAACCTTCTTTTTTATATGATAGATTT
The DNA here is from genome assembly GCA_022537955.1 of Schmidtea mediterranea. Taxonomy (NCBI): domain Eukaryota; kingdom Metazoa; phylum Platyhelminthes; order Tricladida; family Dugesiidae; genus Schmidtea; species Schmidtea mediterranea. The sequence continues at coordinate 246,101,477 of CM039680.1, read as the reverse complement.
GAAATGAGTTTTTTCTATTTTTTAAACTATTTGTCACTGTAAAACCTGTGCTACTATGTTTAATATTATTATCTTATAAAATAATAATAATAATAATAATAATAATAATAATAATAATAATAATAATAATAATAATAATAATAATAATAAAGATAATACAATATTATTATTATTTGCATTATTAGATTTTAAAATAAATTCATAAAATTATATTTTGATTTTAATTAAGATTTCATTGTTCCAAAAGAAATTAAAAATATCTTAGAAAACTCCCCCCAGTTACAATCCATGTTAAAATATTACGACAAAATTGACTCGAACTTCTTTTACATTAATAAAACAGAGATTTTCAACGTGAAATATAGAAGTAAGTTTATTAACTTATAAAATAGCATTTATTTATATATTTAGTATGTGCAAATAATAATGCGGGTTTCATTATTATAATTTTTTCCGAGAAATCTTTTGAGTTTATTGCTACACAATTACGAAATCTTGGATTTATTGTCGTGACAATTCCCACAGACATTTTGAGATTTACTAATGATATCAAATCTGGTAATGTTTACATAATTTTATTTATTACCTTTTGTTGATTGCAAACCCTTATTGATATTTTAGAAATTATGGAGTGTCCTGTTTTTTGTAATTTGTGTCACAGAGAGCAGAATATATGATAATCTGAAGGGTTTATATCAGAGCGTTCTAGCCGTATAAGGTCTTGCATTATCCATTTGTAAGATTAATCCCCACAGTTTGTTGAATTATATTGGCATAATCCAATACGAGCTCTTGAAACTTGGCCTCACTATTATAGCAAATATTTATTGTAAACAATTTGACTACCTACATCTGGTTTTGACATACTTGTGACCAGCTTTGGTCATTCGGAAAAGAAAGACCTTGAAACGAGATAACGCAAGACCTCATAAGACTAGAAAGATTCAGGATTAATAATGCAATTGGACTATGAAATTTTACCCTTACTTTGTATTCATCTGACAAAGCTCCTTTGGATTTTCATCTATTCCGCTCCCGGAAAAACAGGATATTCAGAAATTTCGAAGATGTCAATTTTGGCTCAACAACTTTTGCGCTTTGAAAGGTGGAAATTGTTTTTTAAAAAAATGGAATTGAACCGTTTCAGGAACGTTAGCAAACCCATTATAATAAATAATTACGGAAATTGTTTTATTAATTAACATCTATTTTTTCTAATAAAATAAATGTTTAAAAAGTCATTAAATAATTAATGATTACTTTTCGGTACTGCAAACATTTTTGTTTGTTTGTTTTGCCCTTTTATGTCAATCACATTTATTATGTAACCAATGACATGATTTCTGATTGATATAAACAAAAGCAGGTATTAAATGCGATTTAATAATTATGACAGGTAAAACGTTTTGGTATATTTATTAAAGTAGAATAACTTATAAGTGAATTCTAGTAAATAAATAATATTGTTTAACAAAAATATTTTGCCTTTATAGTTATGATTCGATATTTATAAAACACATTTTTGGGTTCTTGCAACATCAAACAAAACTAAAGTTAATTAATTAATTTAAATAATTAATTTATTAAAAATTTAGAATTAATGATTACTGAAAATTTCAAAATCAAAATTTACTGAGTTTTGAATTGTAATTTGTAGCTTTACAACTAATTGTATTTATATATTTATATATTTTCGAAAGAATTCAATATTCAATATTCCATCAAAGACTTAACAAAAGTATTGCATTCTTTGTACCCAAAGGACATTTGGAAAGAAGCTGTGATTTTCCATGATGGATCAATTGGTAATTCATGAAATTATTTAAAATTTTCATTTTTGTTTTCATTTTAAAACCTAAAACAAAACAAAATGTTAACTTTAATTTTTTTTATTGTTGAATAAATAAAAATATTGATCTAAAATAAAAAGAAAAAAGGATAATAACTGAAAATTTAAGTGAAAATTGATCAATGGTATGAATGATTTTTTGATTCATCTTTTAGTGAATTATTAACACGACTTAAAAAATTCTACTTAATAATTTGATATTTTTCCAAAAAAAAAATCCATAAAAATATTTAGAAACAGATAATTAAAATAATACATTTGAAACGTAAAATTCTTTCAAAGTGAAAATACTTTTAAAGATCAATTAAATGAAATGATTTTTGTCTAAGATTTCAGTAAATCATTGTTTCCATTAAGGAATTAAATTTTTGTTAAAATATATTTTGAAATAAAATTTCTAAACAAAAAAAAATATAAACGTATGAAATCATCATGGTATATTATTATTATTATTATTATTATTATTATTATTATTATTATTATTATTATTATTATTATTATTATTATTATTATTATTATTATTATTATTATTATTATTATTATTATTATTATTATTATTATTATTATTATTATTATTTTTATTATTATTTATTATTATTATTATTATTATTATTATTATTATTATTATTATTATTATTATTATTATTATTATTATTATTATTATTATTATTATTATTATTATTATTATTATTATTATTATTATTCCCATTTTTTTATTATTCTTATGTTATATTAGTACTTTAGTTTAAATTATACATTTATTGCTTCCTGTTCGCAAACAGATATGTCAAATTTTACTGATTTGATAATTTTTCAAAATTATAATTATATTTAATATTATTTTATTAATTTCTACTCCGTTGTTTGATTACCCGAACAAACAAAACAAAGTTATTTGGGAAAAATAAATCAATTTTTAGTATGATTTAAAATAGTGGATAAATAAATAACAAATGTTTACTATTATTTATTAATCAATCAATTTAGCACTTGCTTTTTCTTGCAAAAGATATATACCGAAATATTATATTAGCTTTTAAAAATTTATTAATTAAATACAAACTCCTTAAAATCAAAGATCCAATGTAATACTATATCCGAGACACCAGAAAGGGGGAAATACTGTTATATTAACAATAATCTTAAAAAGTGTTTACGCTCCTTTTGCTGTTTGATATTTGTTTAATTCGAGATTCTAGAAAGTACAACAGGAGAATATTTCATTTCCTTTGATGATATTTTTCATTACTTATTTCCATCTTTTTCAACTATTCAGAAAGATATCCATAACTTTATATGAAATCATCCTTTATGCTTCAAATCTTTTTACAATACTTTAAGACTTTATGATAAATTTTTCATGTATAATAAATAAATTCAATTCATTAAAACAATAATAATTAATTTTATTTATTTAAATGAAACTAACGAATGATTATATACAGACACGTCGATCATCAACAGTTACGTACGCACGGCAACGAAAGAAAATATGAAAACGACAATCGTAAATATTGAAAATTCAAACAAAACATTTTTGGGAAATTTTATGTCTACGAATATTCAGAAGAAAATACGACAAATTCTCATCATGTCAAACAATATATCAAAAACTCAGGAAATCATTGAAGTAGTATGAATACATTGTTTTTATTTTATTCTTTTTTTTCATTAATTTATTTTGTATTTTTTTAATTAAATTCAATAGTGAAATTGTTTTAACGATACTTCATTTATTTTATGAATTTTTATTCGCGACTTAAAATTTAAACAATAACCACTAAATTTTATAAATTGAAGAATAAAATTATCTAGAAAAATTACATTATTAAAAAAAATGAATGTTAATAATTAATTTTATTACATTGTTATTAATATTTATTAATTAAAATTAAAAAATTTCATCTTCAAATAAAAAGATGAAACATTTACAGTATTATGCAATATTTTTTCAGTTATACTTAAATTTATAAATAATAATATTATAAATAATAAATAAAAATAATTTATATTGTAATATTTATTTAGGCAATGATGTCAAAAATTTTGCAGCAAAATTACTATTGGATTATAATAAATTCCAATTTGTCATTCTCTGATATTGTTTCAGTACTGGCATCAGGCAGTATTCCAAACATCGCGATTCCGAAATCATTCTATGAAACCTGCACTGCCGATAATTGCAGTGAAAATGTATGTTTATTATTTAAATAAATAATAAAAATTAGGGATGTTTTCCTTACTTTTTAAAGTGAAAGTTGTTAATTTATTGGTTATTGAATTAGTTTATCAATTTAAAAAGTGGTTGCTATCTGTACATTTATTTTCATAAACATTACATTTATTGTTTTAATGAAGCAATTATGCCATACACAGAAAGAAGACTGACAAAATAAAAATTTAAGCTTTTAATGAATTTATTTTTAATTTTAAGTTTAAATGAATTCGTTCTCAGAAATTTTAGTTTCAATACGGATATATTTTGTTTGAATGAATTCATTTTTTAATTTAGAAAATTTTATTACCAATATCAAGTTAAATTTTGTTTAAATCGAAATGATGTAATCTTGCAAACTTTTCTTTCAAATCTTAGTTGATTTCATTGACAATTTCACCAAAATACTTATAAGCAATTTTCTCTTGTTGCATTATGAAATTATGATTAATAATAAATTTTGCCATTATATTTATACATGAAAGTTCATGAGTGCAACTAATCAAAATCATTTATTTTCATAAAAAAAATAAATTAGGTAGATAGAAAATATTGTATCAGTAAAACACTTCATTTTTTTCATCACAGTTGATCTGATTTTATTATATTTTATTTATTTTCATTATGAAAATAAATAAAATATCAAAAGAAATGTTTCACTATTTATGTTTCATTATTTAAATGAAGATTTATTATTATTGGTATTTTTTATACATATAAAGATTTTCTTTTTAAATAGAATTTTATTGGATCAGTAATGGCTGTTTTTAAAGTTTTCGTTGAAGCGGATCAATTGTTCAACGAATCAATTCCATTGCTCTTTAATCTATGTCAAGATCAAACAGGAAAAAAGATTCTCCAAGGAAAATTTGAAAATTTTACACTAAATGTAAATTTTATTTTTCATGTTATTTTTTTAGATTTTATGTAGGTATTTTGGGATTTTTAATATTTAACTAATAAGAACTATTTTTTGTTCAGAAAAATTAAATATTTCAGAAATAGATCTATTTGAGCTTGCTACCGCCTTTCCATTTATCTATCCCCCTCAATGAAAGCTTATAGTCTGAGTTATAAAATTTTTTATAAATTTTCAACCATTTAATTTATTTAGTGGGAAATTTAATTTTTTTCCGAAGAAAATATTTCTGCAGAAAAGATTCTAGACCTTCATTTTTGTTATAAACTCATTTTATTCTAAAATGTCGATAAAACTCTATATATTAAACATTGTATATATTAAGCATTATCAAGATTATCTAACTCAAAGAATCTCTTATTTCCAGGATTAACCCTAATCGGTCTAGGTTAGTAAGGGATTATTCGAGCCCGGGTGTGTCTTTGTGGCACATGCGATAAATGTATGAGAAAATAAATAAAATTTAATAATACCATTCATAAATTCGTTTTTAATTGAAAAAACATAACATAAAAGTGCAAAAAAAAGAATTCAAAGAAAATCTATTTTAAACAAAAAAGATTGTCATAAAAATTCATATTCCAAAAAATAATAGGAAATAATATTAATCACTTATTTGCAAACTTCCAATGTGCTTTCCTCCAGGTAACTTCACTTTATTAGTATCTTCTCTGACATGCTTGGTTTCAGGTATTTGGGGATATCCCCCATTCTGTGCTATCGTTACCAAAATAAGTTTCACATTCACTATCATTTGAAATGTTACTAAAATCAATCACATCTTGTCTGTCGGAAATTTTATCTAACACATCGCTATCTGAATGTTCTTTTCACCATCATCATTGTTGCTATCAATTGCTCGCCGAATTTCTTCTCCATTCATTGTAGATTTTCTAGATGGTATAAGAATAATAAATTATCTCTCAAAATAATAAATGACATAAAATTCAAATATAACCTAATATTTAATATTTTACTGAACGTCTAGGTCAAAATTTTGATACTGATGCAATGTTTATGCAATACTGATGCAATGCTGATGCACAATTTGTTTCCTACACTTATAGTTTGCATTTTAAGACACATCATAACAAGGAAATATAAATAATGCAACCGCATAAAGTAAGAGTTGATACATATGTTAACATGCGTCTGTGGGACACAACCTGGGCTTAAGTGTAATTATTTTATATTTATTGTAATAAAACTATATTGAAAAATCGGAAGGCAAAGATTATTTTATAACGAACATGTACGATGAAATTGCAAGCTTTGTAAAATACTAAATTTTTTAAAAACTATTTCCAAAAGGTTTTGAAAATTTTTTCTATGTTTGAGCAGTTCAAGGCTTAAAATCAAAAGATTTCTCCTTTTCACAATACTCTTTTCAAATCGAAGGAATCAAAAACGAATTTGATGAACGCTTTTGATGATTTCAGTAAATTGCATGTTCTAAATTATTCACTTCAAAATGAAAATTTTAAAATATTCGTCTGATATCATGACCCAATGTTCTGATATTGAGGCCAGTGTCAAAATTTCTATAAAATCGGTTGACAACTTTGTCTGTATTGCTTTCCTTTCCTAAAAATGAACTTTTGACATTTTTGAAAGTAAAGAAAGGATAGATTAGACAAAGGCATGATAAATACAATAACGATTTCCTTTTTGTATCTAAATTATTAAACACAAACGTGAAATTTAGTATCTTTATTATAACATTATATTATAATAGTTGAAGGAATAATAAGTTGGTAAGTATGTCAGAAGTGCTTATACATATTTATTTTGTTTCTAATGCAATAATGCCAACGAAAAGAAATTGTTTAAAGATCATCAAAATTTAGTTTTTTTCGTTTCTCGCGTCTGTGTGTGCGATTGTAGTTTATTTATTGTTCGTGACGCAAAGCAATGGTAATTTATGAATTTTGAGATTTTTAATTTGAAAATGTAATTGTGAAATTTGAATTTTGGAATTTTTGAGTTTTTTATGTTTTGCTTTATTTGAATCAACGGTATGATTTTGTGGATTTTTATGTTTGATTTGAATATTTTTTATCGATGGTTTTTGGATTGGATGTTTTTGATTTGAACTTTGAATTTTCATACATATTTGAAGCAAATAAATAATTTTTGAAATTTACTTTTCACTTTATTGTTTCATTTTACTGTCTATTTATACCAAATGCCTGGTAACGCTATGGCTATTGATTTGAGTACTACCTATACACGCGTTGGTGTATTTCAACAAGGAAATTTAAACATGCTAGTGATTAAGGAAACCCCACAACACCCAGTTATGTTACATTTACAGATACAGAACAATTGATTGGGGATGCAGCAAAAAATTATGTTTTGACGAACCCCAATAATACGATCTTCAATGCCAAACAACTGATCAAATGACTGATAAAACTAAAACAATGTATATTTAAGAAATTATCCAACATCAGTGGCTAAAATAAGTTCAAAGAGTAAAAAAAAGTCTGTAAGCAGTTTGAAAACATGTTTATCTCAATTATAGTTTCATAACATGTTATAGTATATTATTATCAATTATAGTATACATAACATGTACCCCCGAAGGTTCTGTCAAAACCCATAAATTCATCTGTTACTCACTACCACGATGCCTGTGTACGTTTTTTGAATAAACTTTCACTAACAAATACATCTACAAAACTATCATATGTCGAATTTCTTTTTTGACTGAACAATTTACTGTTGAGTTGAAATTTTTAATACTGAAATATTTCTTCAATTTACAAAATTCTAAAATCTTTGAAAAAGATTTAATATTTTAGGAAATTTCGAGGGTTCATATCAGACTTACTAAAGCCCAAAGTATAAAAATTGGTTGGCTTTCTATTTTATTTTTAAGAATCTGTAATATAAAAATAAAGTAATAACATAAAAAACAAAAGCTGAAAATTAAATTCTTTTGGAAGTTTTAATAAAATAAAATTAATATTGTCTAAAACTATAATTATATAATTATTAAATATTTTAGAAAGAAACGTGGAGCAAATTTCAGAGAGAGAAATCCCAGATTAAAGTTTTTTCTTCCAAGTCGACAGATTTGATTCCAGAAATCCCGAATGTATTCAATTATTCAACAAAGTTTTTGATATCTGCTGTTTATAATAATACATCAGAAATATTATATCCAACAAGCCAATTTTTATATTTGAATACATTTACTGGATGGAATAACAAAACTTTATATCTTTGCTCGCCTCAGGTATATAATAATAATAATAATAATAATAATAATAATAATAATAATAATAATAATAATAATAATAATAATAATAATAATAATAATAATAATAATAATAATAATAATAATAATAATAATAATAATAATTAAAAGATAACGCCAATTAAAAACTTTTCGTACGATATATTTCGATAGCATAGCTATCATCTTCAGGTACTCAAAACCAAATAAAAATATTATGATTTAACATTTAATTTAAACAAACTATTTTTTAGAGCATTGTCGATTGAAGGATTTGACGAATATTAGTGAACACAAGAGAGACTGTAAAAGTGATATAGGAATGTCTGATTTTAGAATTTTGTTGAGAAGTTTTAATAATTATTGGGAACGCGTGATATTTGAAGCATTGCTGATAAGGTCATTGGATCCAAAGATGTTTTGGATCCGAATGTTTTGAATGTTTTTAAATAGTTTACGTATGTTAAATAATGTTTGTTTTTTTAATATTATTAAAATAATTGAAAATTTTAAATTACATAAATTTTTAAAAATAAGAATATAAGTGAAAATTTTAAAATTTTAAATTAATTAAAAGTGAATTGAATATATTTTTTAAATATTTATTTATTAAAAAATTAAATTAATAAAAAAATAATTTGTTTAAATTAAATGTTAATTCATAATATTTTTAGTTGGTTTTGAGTACTTGAAGATGATAGCTATGCTATCAAAATATATCGTACGAAAAGTTTTTAATTGGCGTTATCTTTTAATTAAATCGTTGCAAAATTTATTTAATTATTTATATTATTATTATTATTATTATTATTATTATTATTATTATTATTATTATTATTATTATTATTATTATTATTATTATTATTATTATTATTATCATCATTATTATTATTATCATTATTATTATTATTATTATTATTATTATTATTATTATTATCATTATTATTATTATTATTATTATTATTATTATTAAATGAATTTAGCTCACTCCTGCTCTAAATTTCCTTGAAAATGGTACTTATTTGCCATTGGAGAAGACTACTGGAATAATTTATGAAATGCTAAAGATTCTCTCTGTTAAGATGCAATTCAAGTAATAAGTGTAGTAAAATCACTGTTGAATATATATTCAGACCATTATTATATGAAGCAGAAGATAAACTTTGGGGAGCTCGAATAAAGAATTCTTCCAATTTGAGCTTCACAGGCTGCATTGGAGACATATATAATGGAGTAAGAAAGAATAAAAAATACATTAATTTAAAATTTGATCTAAAAATAAATAGAAATCCTTGTTTGGGCCTTCAGTTTTTACACCAAATTATGATCGAAAATTAGGAGTTGATTTCTCGGTTTTATTTATGGATGAGTCGAATTGCGCTTCTCTACAATTTTTCAAACCCGAATCAAGAATATGGCACATATTTCGGTAATACTGATCCAATTACTTTTCGTCTTCAATCTCAAATATCTTCATTTACAGTCCACTTTTCTGGACAACATGGACATTGATAATTCTGTGCCTCGTCATAAATTCCGTCATCGGTTATTTATTTTCATATTATAGTCCATTGTCGGCCTGGAACCTCAACTTGCCGTTTTCAATTATAGATGAAATCAGGCTCCGAGAACATTTTTGGAATATTATTGGATCCTTCCTTATGCAAGGTAATAGTGAATTCAAGATTTAGCCATAAAATATTGAGAATCTTTCATGATAAAATTTCTGTTAATGAATATGGCTTATGGAAATTTGTTAACTCAAAAGATTTCTATTAAAATATGTTTGTTAGTTGAGTACGGATATAGGAACTTATGAGTTGACACTAAAGCGCTTGCAGGAGACATATTTTCTCGCTCGTACGGTTCAGACTAATGCATTATATTAATTTCATGTCACTATTATATTAACAATAAATATTCATAAATACCTATACTTGTATATGAATATCCTAGGTTTATATTATAATCTAGAAAAATAATAATAATAATAATAATAATAATAATAATAATAATAATAATAATAATAATAATTAATATTATAATTTAATTATATATTTCGACCGTTTATCAGTCTTCTTCTGGCTAGAAATCATATTTACAATAATTGAATCAAAATAAGAACATTTAAACAAAATAACCAATAATAATCGCAATCAATTTGTATCAAAAATTATAAAAATATTTTAATTTTAAGAATAAACTTAGTTTATTAGAATTAATTTTTTAAAAAACACAAAAATTATCAAACAATAAAATTTTAAAATTTAAAATTATACCAAACACATTATTTACACAAATCACATTCAATTATATAAATATGCATGATGATTGAGCATTTTGAACATTAAGACGAATATCAGACAAATAGGTATACCTGATTTTAAGATAATTGCGAAAAATCTGAGCAATTATTGGGAACAAATCACTTGTAAGGCGTTATTGATAGGATCTACAAATACTATCGATAATGTTCAAAATGCTCAGTCTATATGCATTTTGAATATATTTAAATAATTGAATGTGATTTGTGTATATTATATTTGAATTTAATGCATTTATTCAGTAAACTATTATTATTATTATTATTATTATTATTATTATTATTATTATTATTATTATTATTATTATTATTATTATTATTATTATTATTATTATTATTATTATTATTATTATTATTATTATTATTATTATTATTATTATTATTATTATCAGTAAAAGCTGTTGATAAATTAGTTGAATAGTTGCTAAAAAATGTGTATACTAAATCATTTTTATAAATGTTTATAAAAAAGACTATTGACAAATTGATAAGGAATCTTTAGAATCCTTTAAATTAAAAAACTTTAAATAATATTGTTATGACAAAAACTTTGAAAACATTTTTATATATTTGTTGAAAAATAGTAAAATTACAAAATTATTTATTATTATTAATATTGTAATTATTTTAATTTTATTATTTATTATTATTTTTACCAACACTATTACAAATATACATTATTTTAATAATTTAAGAAATAAAATTTTTTTTCGTAGAAGATCTAACATTGTATCGTTAATGGAATACTAAGTATTCTAAAGTGACTTTGTCAAATAATAATACTAATTTGCTTTCTTAGAATACTAGTTAGAATTAAAAAACAATTAAATTAAATACAAATTAATTATATGGCAAAGATTTAGATATCATTTAAAAATGTACCCCTCCCCCCAAGATTAAAATAACTATTTCCCGTAATAAATAAAAGGCAGTGTAGTTTTTTGTAAAAAACTTTAGAATGAAAATGGAAAACATCGTAACTTTGGAATAACTAAGATTTTCAGCAGTAAGTCTTTTGCTCTTTTATTTTATTTTTTTATCTTTATTATGTTAATTTTATATTGAATACCCATTGATTTATTTCATAATGTTCATTATATTGTTTTAATTATTAGTTTTTCATTCATTATATGATAGGACAAGACTTCTATCCTTATTCAATGTCGGCAAGAACGGTTTTAGCGTTTTGGTGGCTTTTTACTATAATAATATGCAGTAGTTATTCAGGCAAGATCTTTATTATTGGATAATATACTTATAATAAGTATTAAACTAGCCGATTTAACATCTTTCCTTACTGTTAAAAGTCAAGATGTGACTTTGAAGACTTTAGATCAACTTGCAAATCGAACAGATTTAGATATCATCATTCCAAAGGATACAACCGCCGCAAATATCATAGAGGTAAGATTGAAATTGAAACAATTAATTTAAGAAAGGTGTTTGAGTTATGCAAATGAGTTCAAATAAAATTCTGAACGCAAAATAATTAAAATTTAAAATATAATTCGAAAAACAAATTTAGTTCAAAATTTAATTAAAATTATGAAAAATCTAAAAATCAATATTTCCTGAATAAAAATTTATGAGCAAGTAGTAAACAAAAATTTGAATACAAATATGATAATTTTAAATAGATGAGGGATTACTTCATAAGTTATTACAAAAATACAAACAAACTAATTTATTAATTAAAATCTTGTTGTCAACGTTAATCATTTCAATAAGAAACAAAAACCCCGAAGTTGACAGGCATAATAGCAGTCTGTCAAGTGACGGTAAATTATTTTAATTTTAATTTAGTTATTTTATATGATGACTTAAGAAAACAGCGATATTGTGTGAATTTGAATTGCCTAGTGTTGCTTTGGCTCTATATAAGTAAAGTTAAAGTTAGTCTAATTCGTTATTCTCCGAAAACACAAACAGTATTAAAATATGGTAGTTATATGATAACGAATAGCAGCAAAACGAATAGTAACAAAAAGGAAGAGTCTATGTTTTGCCTCCAGTAAAACATTTTATTACACTGTTGGCAATCAAAACGACCCGTCTGAATGATTTAGACATTCATTCAGCCAATATTGTAAATATCAACACAATATTTAATGGGCGACATAAAAAAGGATTTGGAAGCCAAGATGGGTGGTTGATTATAACAAATTTATGAAAGATGTTGATCATGTTGAAGAATATTTTTTTGTATTACTTGATAGTACGTCGTACGAAGAAATAGACTAAAATTATTATGATGTTTCTAATCAATTGTGCAGTATTTACTGCGTTTAGAGTTAAATCAAAATTCAAAACAAAAGTACAAAGTTATTTTACAAAATGTAGCAAAAACATGGATAATCGAACTTACTCAAGAAAATTCAAATCATGTTGTACCAAGTTGATCTGCTACGTAACAGAAAAGGTGATCCTCCAAGATTGCCAAAGGATGTAAAGAAACAGATTTGTTAACATTTTACAGGAGGCATAAAAATAAAACCCACAGACAGTGGCGTGTTTGCGCTGCACATAAGGAAAATGATTAACCTGACGTATGTCCCAATTTTCCAAAGTCCCTTTTTAAAAGGGAGATACATAAGAAACATATTAGTGAACGAATATTTTAGGTAAGTTTAAAAAACAATAAGACATTTTTACATGATACCTATTAGTTAATAAATGTAAATTTATAAATATAATTACACTACCTACTCATAAATTAAATTTTTCATTTTCTATAAGACTTTAGATCAATATTTAACACGAAGTTTCTGCATTGCCTTTATCAAGTATTTAGTATTAAATAAATGAAGAAAAATCAGTAATTGGAAAAGGTAAAGGATTTTACTAAGTTCAATTTATAAACTCAATTTTATAATCACCAATTAAGAAAATGTTATTATTTAAACAATTGCACAACAAAATAAATTTAATAACCAATTTTAATTTATAAATTTCACATATTTAATTTTTGTCATAGAGTGGTCACTACATTCTGCGTTGATTAAAAAGATAAAATTAATGAAACAGAAAGGCAAAATTAGGACCCCAGCCAAATATTCTACTAACATCAATGTATTTTCGTCACCTAGTTGACGAATATTTGCCATAGGGGCCTTAAGAGTATTCACTTGAAATATTTATTGTTATAACTAATTATTAGTATAATTTCTGGGATATTTATTCGTTCAGAAATTATTGAGCTAAGGAAATTTGATATTTATAAACAAACTTATCAATAAATTTTTTCCATAAATTTCCAGATTTATAATTGAAATTTCATTTGTAATTATTCTTTAATTAAATCAAAGTTTTTTTTAATACTTTTTTGAAAATTATTTGATTTTTTAGTTCAATTTATTCGACTTTATAAGAAATAGTAATAATTAAGTGAGTTTTTAGTAGATAAATATATTTATTATTATCAGAATTATTATTATTATTATAAGAACTTTTTTTTGATTTTCACCTCTGATTTCTTTTTATTTATAAAAGACATTATATTTTCTACAAAATTTGACTTTTATTGTTATTATTAGAAAACCGACTACTGGGTTTATCAAAAAATCAAGTCAAGAATAACATACATTCAAACTATTGATGAATGCCCACGCAAGGTATATTACTTATTTTTTGTTTTAATACATCTTTATATAATTTTTAAATTTGTGGTTCAAGTTTTGAAGAGCCAATCATATTTTTTATTAATTAGAGTGTTTAAGGTGAATTCGTACAAATTATTGTTTACAACAGCTTGAAAGTTTTGATAGATAAATACAATATTACAATTAATTTTAGGTTGTTGATGTGCGATCCATTTAATACCATTGGAGTACAAAAGATAACACTAAGTTATTATAATGATATGTCAATCAAAAATGACTAACAGTGCTTTGCTACTCCTAACGGAACAATATTTGTAAATTAATTCATGAGAATGTTTGTCAATGCATTTTGTTGATAAAAAAAAACAGTTAAGAAATTTTTAAGACTTAACTGTTTAAATAAACAGTTGCTCTAATAGCCCTTAACTGAATGGACTTTGAAAATTGTATTCGTTGAGTTTTGATATTTAACTGGTTTTAACAAGCATAAAATGATAGTCACACTATACATCCGATTTAATGTTTACTAAATTGTATATGATATGTTGTCTTTTAATATGGTTCTCAAACTATCTGTCATGAAAAACTAAAGAGTATGTTGATATGCTATTCAAATTGACTTCGAGTTTTATTTAATTTTACATTATTTGTGCCTGAAATATTTTTTCAATATTTTGTGCGCTGTGAGCTTAAAGGTTTTCTTGGTACGAATTTACATTGTATAAGTGTTATTAGTTTTAATATAACATAATTTAAAAACTATAAATTGGGTCCTGAAGATTAAGATTTTATATTTAAATTCCAATTTATTCCGCCACTTGTATCTGTGCTAATGGACAAAGCTGTTGGTGAATTTAAAGGTGTATTAATGTAGTATTTTTTACAGTTTACATGGAACGACATACTTTACATTCTGGTTATAATTACTCAAATAAACTTTAAAATATTTTTATTATTTTTGTCACTTAACTTTTGCAGTACAGAATGAACATTTAAAACAAATTTTTTTAATAAAATAAATATTCTTTTAATTATTTACATTATTTTACATGTTGAAGATCCTTGAAGACTCTTCGTCAAATCTCGTTTGTATTACAGATTTGTCTCCAGTGTTGTATGTAGTAAAGCGCAATTGCGCGAAAATATATATTATTCCTCAAACATTCAACACGGTTTCAATGGGCTTTAGTATACAATTTGATGCGCCTTTCCAAAAAGTCATGGACGACTAGTGAATATTTTTTATATTTAAATAAATAAGCATTAATAATCCTTTGAATGGATGTAGTATTCAGAAAATGCTTGACAACGGTCAAATAGAGAAATGGATTGACAAATATTGGTCCAACAATGATCCGAATATAAAGAACTGCGATGAGAATAACAACACACCAAATTCAGCTCCTCCAATAGACCTAGAAGGGGTCGGTGGAGTTTTCATTTGCGCAGGAACGATTGTCGTTTTTTCAATTTTGTTTATGATTTTTGAAGTGTTGTGGGTAAAAGTGTTCAATTTACCTCTAAAATACTTTTATTGGCAATCTTAAACTTCTTTCAAGTTTAACTGATTTTGCACTTCATCTTTTTGTTTAAATGAATCTAAAACTATTTACTGAATAAAGTGATTCTAACAATTCAATTATGAATTCAATTTAAAAGTATTTACTGATTCAAAATGATCATTAATATTTTTTTATATTTGTCATCTCTTTTAATATCAATATTTCTATTGGCTTTTTAAAAGAAAATTTTAATTCAAACACAAAAACAAATAATAAATAATAATGTAATATCGATAAATAAAAATAGTATAAAATAAAAATATAATAAAAAAGAATAAAATAAACACAGTTCTTTGAGTACACAAATTAAAATAACATAAAATACCAAATATGTTTTTTTCATAAGCAGTGAAAATAAATCCTCGAAAAAAGATGTTGTAACAGTTTTTAGAAAATATGAACATAAAAATTTAAATTTTATAAAATACTTTAAAAAATGATTTATTTATTATATTTTAAGGATTTCCCCGTTTTGCTGATGCTTTTGTGCTAAGCACAGTTAGCACAATGTTTAAGACGGCTCTGTTAGAAGCGAAATTCAAAATGAAATCCCAAATTATAAAAGTTTTCTTTCCAAATAGATTTTGGATTCCAATATATTCTGATTACCTGCAGCAGTACCGTAGAATGCATCTTTGCTAATTTATTCTAAAATTGTCATTCTCAATGATTTCATTTAAAACTGTTCTTTTTTCATCGATCAAGTTAAAATTATTGTCCTATACACCAAACTTCAACTCTACTACCTATCCTTCACGTTTTTCTTTTATTTTAATTTCTAAATATTTTTACACAATCATTTACCTCTCAACGACAACAGATTACACTTTTGTTAATCTCCTCAACTACATCAATAAAATAAAATCTAACCATTTATTTTCACTATACGTCTTTCCAAATATTTTCATTAAATCATTTATTTCAACTTTATGCTTTGGATTCGTACTATAATACTTGGTACAGAAATTAATTACATTATTTAATTTCTGCATACTCAGAGATAATTGACTTTTAACTTTTAATAGTTCTTTTAACGATTTCAATATTTTAGTCAATTTTATTTCATTGTTATCCATAAGTTCTTCAATTCTTGTCATTATCATAGTTGCTTTTTCACTTTATAAATAATCCTTTACAATTTTCGTTTTCAACTTTTTTCAGTCAAATCTTTTCTAAATCAGACATCATGTCGTTAACATTTACCTCTTCTGATTCAAACGTCAACATAAACCGATTCAAACGGCGACCAATTTCTCACATTTCACTTTCGATTGCTTCATTATTTTGCTGAACAAAAGCTACACTTTTCATCAGCGATTGGTCACTTTGAAATCTAATCGACTTCTTTAATATTAGCTTCTGAAATTTATTCATATTCTTAGGAATGATATAGCCATGTGTACATAACCTCGGCATTAATGACATTGAATTTAACCTTGTAAACTTACTCTATCTCTCTTCGGTGATAATGATGTTAATGGAGATCTTAAACTCGCAAATCAATTCCATGAGACATGACCTTTCATTCCACTATTATAGCATTGAACGTTATCATTTTGTCTTTGACCACTAGTATTCGTTTTATTAAAACTTTTCTTACCATTGTCCTTTACCCAATCTGACCACATTTGTTTCAGGCTTCGCTATACGTCGTTCCTGAACCAGCATTGATTACTATTATGTTCCATTCGTTGGCAATTGTGCCACTGAATTGGAATTGGACTGCTCAGAGAACTATTTTTAAGCCAACATTGATTAATATGATATCCCATCTGTTACCAATGACTACATTGAATTGACCTTTCTTTTAAATCACTTTAAATGCTTGTGTACTTGTTTAGCTCAAAATTTGATTTAAGTTTCCGTGACGGACTACTTGACAGTTTAAGCCGATTGTTTCTAACTGGAGTTATTATGTATCTCTTGATTCAGCTACGATGCAAAGCATTCGGATTTTGACTGTGCGCTTTTTAAATTCAGTTCGATTTTCACTGCCTTCTTAATTAAATCATCAAAGTTAATAAAATCTACATAACACAAAGCATTTTTGATTTCCTTTTTTACCAAACTCCTAACCAAATTGTTGGGTTTTTATTGAAAGTCAGTATTAAAGTTTGACTCTTTGGTGTCATTTTTCAAACAAAATCAAACCACTCAACACAAAAACGTTTATTTGGAATCTACAAATTACACTTCACATACTTTATTACAAAAATTTCACTTTCTAGCACTTTCAATAACACTTATCTTTAATTAAACAATTGACAATAACAGCTTTATTCTAGCACAGGAATATGTCTTCTAATTGAAGATCTCACTTTCTGTTACGCAGAGTCAACTTGATTTGGATATAACGTTTCAAATTTACCATTCTTTCACTAAGACCTAAATTTTTCCCTTCGACCAACTGGAAACTCTGTTGACTTGCTCTCTAATTCAGCGTTGCTCTGCAAAAATTTCTCAGCCGGTTCGTAGTCATTCTTTTTTCTAATATTTATTTTTTGATTAGTCAATTTGATTTTTCCTAGTATAAATATGTTAGGAAAAATGCTGATTGTGGTTCATATCCTTTGAAACTAAAATTCGAAGTAAAATATAAAAGAAAATAAATATGAAAGCTATACTTTTATTTATTTATTAATTCAAAAAAAATTTGTTACAAACGTTAAGAAGACTAGATCAAATTTTCAAAATTTGTATACTTTTTTGAATTTATCAAAGTAAATTTATTAAAAAAGTAAATTTATTTAATTTGATTATTATTAATAGCCGGTTCGCAAGAACCATGAGATTTACAACAAATGGTTCGAGCAAAACGATCCGAACAGATAGGAAAGCATCGCTGTTCTAATTCGATTCTTTAAGCATTTTGTTATTTTCTTTTGGACTTTTCACCAATTACTAACCTAATTTCGTTTCGCTCTAACCCGTATACTTTGGTTAACTAGATGCAATTTAATTGACGCCGGTTCCTTTTGTACCCGTGGTTTCCCTCATCACCCAAGTTTGTTTGCCTTAATTTAATAATTTTGTTGACAACTCGGTTTTTCACATTTTTCGGGTTTTCTATTGGCTCACACTTCCCAATTAATTTTATTATATTTAAATTCGTCTAATCACACGGCATTCGATCACACCAGTTTCCTTCACATATATCCATTTTTTTGAAAATTTTGATTTTTTAATTAATATTTAATTTTTATCATTAATATTGGATTTTGATGATAGTAAAGGAAACAGGTAAGGACGAATTGGAAATAATGAGACAAATATCAATGCATATTAATATAAAATTATTAGGAGTCGTGGCAGAAGAAATTCAAAAATACAAATTAATTATTTATTTGCTATGTAGAAAACCCGAGTTCATGTGAAAACCCCTGTGATAAATGAGAAAATAATAAAATTAAATTTTCTTAAAAAGAGATCCTAAAGAGATTTTCCGAGAGGTCGGGAACCTAATTAGTTTTATAATCACAAATCGTCAATAAAATAATAATTTTGTGGTAGGTGTAATTTGATTATTTGTAAACAAATTTTGTAGGAAGAAAATTAGTATAAAAAGCACAATCACTGGGAGTCAACTATAAGCTTGTTGAAGAAAAAAGCAATCAAAAACAGTAAGAAATAGAAAATAAAAACAAAGAGTTTTCTAGATTTAAAATTCGAGTTTATAAAAGTTACCGTTTTTATCGGAACTTTTAGTATTTAAAACGTTCATACTTCCAGAACAGAATTTCAAATAATTCTGAAAAACTAAAATAATTATTTTTTAAGCAACAATGTCAGTTAACGTTAGATAAAACAAAATCTTTCTACGGATATTTTCTTATATATAAATACACTCAGTAGGTTTTCAACATTCCAAAATCATTACACACAACATACTATTAATTAGTTTATTTTTTAATTTTTAAATTTTATAAACAGTTTACAGAAGAATATTTATAAAAAACCAACTGATAATGGTCATTATACTTCATAGGAAAGCTTTTGTGAATTTAAGTATAAGAGAAATATGGTGAAGGGACTGATTTATCGTTCATGGTCTTTATCTTCTACGTTCGCTAATTCAGTAAAAAATGTCGATAAATTTGTTGAGTTGCTGATAAGGAATGGGTATTCTAAATCATTATTATTATTAATGATAAAAGAGACTGTTGACAAATTGATTAAAACTCCTAAGGATCCATGTTTGGGAAAGTCTGAGTGTAATTTGACAAATGAGTGTGAATTGAGTGTTGATCTAAATAATAGTAAAAATGGATATAAAAAGAATGAGCCTAAATTTGTGTTAGTATTGCCGTACTAGGAAGCTTTTTCAAACTATAAAGAGTAATTTAAGTAAACAGATGTGAAATTTAGAGTATAAGATCGTCTCTAATTAGTGTGAGGTACGCACTATGTTTATTAATAAATCAAAACCTCTGGTTGGATTGTGTTATTATCTCGTTTATAAATTTACATGTAATGGGTGTAATGTCAAATACATTGGAGAGACTTCTGGCCATCTCTGCACTCAAGTTCTAGAGCATTGTAGATCAAAGGGTTTGACCAATATTAGTGAGCACAATAGAGGCTGTATTAAAGAATAGGAATGTCTGACTTTAAAGTTTTATTGAAAAGTTGTAATAATTATTGGGAACGTGTGATGTGTGAGGCATTGCTGATAAGGTCATTGAATCCAAAGAATAATGTGCAAAGTGCTATGACTACGAATGTTTTAAATGTTTTAAATAGTTTGAGTATGTGACAAATTGGTGTTTTTTAATTGTTTAACATTTTTTAAATTTAAATATTATTTGCTAATTAAAATTTACAAAATTAATTTTTTTAAAATTGTTTCATTCTTTTATTGTTTTATTTAAATATAGTTTAAAAGTTTAATATTTATTAAAAAATTTTAAAATGAATTAAAATATTTTTTTAATTAGAATATTTTTTAAATAAATTTAAAAAAATAATTTGTTTAAATAAAAATAAATATTGAGTTGGTTTTTGGTGACTGGAGATTACAGTTAAATTGTCCAAATTTATTGTACGAAGAGTGCATTATTGGGGTTTTCTTTTAATATTATAAATCAATGTTAAAATTTCAAAAATTAAATTTGTTTTAATTTAACAGTATTTTAACAATAGTAAATAATGGGAACTTAGAATTAAATTGAGGGATGTTATATTGTTATAAAATTTTATTTAGTTTCACTTCAAACTTGTATTTAAATTTCAATTTTTTATTATACTTTTTTGTTTATTTATACTATTGATTAAATTAAGTAGTTTATTAATATTAACTAATCTTACATTTATTTTATCTAATAACTTTTGATAGATCAAAGATTTTTATAAAATAAAAAACCGGTGAAATGATTTTTGGTATTTAAACTTTTATTTAGTGTCAAAAAATGAAACTGAGAGTCAAGAAAAGGAAGATTGGAAATAGAACGTGAATAAACTTTTTTCATTCTCATTTAATATTTTTTTTCAAGTTTGTGATTTTCAAAATTCTAAAGATTTATTTTATATACTTAAGAGCTTCGAATAAAATTAGTAATAAATATTTAGAAATAACATAAAGAGGTTTGTCCAATATTATTTTCAATTTTGGAATTAATGATTCAAAGTTGTATGTATACCTCTCTGTCTTAAACAGTATTAATCTGCTGGCTATTTTTGTATGGAAGTTCCTAACATTCTCTAATAATAAGATTGGTGTTATTCAACTGAATATTATTTTACAAAATTTCATAAAATCTACAAATGAATAAATCAAATGAAATGAAGAAATAAGATAACGAATAAATAATTAGTTATATAATCATAGGCAAATTTAGCAGTTGAAAATTATCTTCATACAGTATCATTATTCCTTGCGGATCTCGGCGGTAGGGCTATAAGTCTTGGACGTGACGTTAAATCCACCTCTTTTGCATTGGCTTCTGACATGATATTAACAATCATATTCTCAATTAATGATTCAATCATGCTTCCAAATGATAAAGACCTAAATGGTGTAAACTTTAGTTTTGAACCGTACAACTTACTCCAATAACGTCTGTTCCTCCAATAAATTCTTGGGATGCTTAAATGCATTTTCTAAAATTAAATTATTATCTTTTTGTAAACTTTCACCCGGATTATCATCTTCAATGTTGTTGATTTGCTGAAAAATTAAATAACATTTAGAAAAAAGGCTAAAAATATTGCAGAGAATTTCAAATTGTCATACATAATAAAGTATTAGGAAAATTTATTAATAATAATAATAATAATAAAAATAATAATAATAATAATAATAATAATAATAATAATAATAATAATAATAATGACATAAAGATTTGTTTTATATTCATTACCTATGAATAAGATGTTTTATTGACATTCACAAATTTTGAGAAGGGCTGTGCCGAAAATTGTTAAATATCAATAAAACATCTGATTTATAGGTAATCAATATAAAAAAAATTCTTTATGCCAATTCAAAATGAAAAGCAATTAGAGGTGAAAACTAAAAAAAGTTCTTTCAACAATAATAATAATATTTTTATGTAGTAAATGGTGCACTTCCCATGCATTGTGTGGGTGTGTATTTGTGTTTTATGTGTCATAGAATCTATATTTGTATTTTTAGATCATTACCAAATTTCAAAGTCTTTAATGGTACTCAAAATGAAAGTATCTTGAATTTATATCAAAAAGTATAAAGTAAAATCAATGAGAGCAGCATCTACAGAAACATTGCTAATGAAATAACTGAAAACTACGAATCTTTTGATATTTTTAATGATGAAATAAAGAAAATGACTGAACTGAATATGGTATTAAATAAAGAGTAAAAATAAAATGATGTAGTTGATGTAGACAAGAACAATTCAAATATTATTTATATTAACTATTTTCATTACACGATTAAAACAAGTGAAATAGAATAATTTAATATATTACCAGTTAAAGTTTTTGAAAATTGAAATAAAAAATAGTTTTCATCTTTTGATTCTTAATTTTTCCAATTGCTCCCTTTATGTGATGGAATGAGTTAAATTATTATACTTCAACTTTTCTGCATATTAAAAAATGTAACGAGTAAGGAGCATCATAAATCAAACCAATAAATTATTTTTAATTTTGTTTTCCATTGATGTGCGCATTTTTTTCACAATTATCATATTTCTTGTACCAGGTTTGAGAATCGCTATACGATACCTTAAACCAGTGCTTCTCAACCAAAAACTCATCGTGGACGGCAATACACGGACTGGTGACATTATTTTTTTTAAAAAGTCACCACAACGCATTTAAATGTTCACAGTACAAAATAACAACACGTGGTATGGGAATTTATAAATTCGGCTCAATGAAAACTCGCATTTCTCTGCCAATCACCACAGGTCTAAAGTTTCCTTTTTTCCCGAATAATATTTTTAAGGTTTTTACGGACCGGCGGTTGAGAAATACTGCTATAAACAACATTTATAATACACGTATAAAATAGTTTTCTTGGTTTTGATATTTTATTGATATTTGTATGATTATTCAATAAGGAGAAAAAATTGGTGTGTTTAATCAATGGTAAAGAAAATATATAAATTTATAATTAATTTTTTGTACTTTAAATTTAGCCGTTATCTCAGTCTTAGAATTTTCAGACGAAATTTTTGAATTTTCAGCTTTGTTTCTCTGTGATAATAAAGCAGAAGGAAGTTGGGAGTAGAATGGAATTGCTTCTTTTTGTAAACTTTTTACAGCATCAAGAAATTCTGCATCATCAACAATGCTACCGACAATGTCAGTGAGAATTGATTCCAATGTCATTTGCTCTTTGATATGACTTTCTATTGAAACGTTTATTTCATTCTCGTTTGATTGAAGAACGGAAAGTGAACTAGCATTTTCCAACATTGAAGGCCTAGAGTTATAATTTTTGTTATATTCTTTTGATAAAAACAAAATACTTATCAAAAGCTTGTTTATTTATTGCTTTAGGATAGTTCTTTTGGAATTCATCAATGGGACAGGATCTACCCGTAATTCCGAGATGAAGGAAAAATGGTTTTGGTACTTCAGGTTTGTACCAAACGTTGCTATTTTTGATTTCTGCATAAGTTTTTTCAGACGATTTTGACTGATTAAATGACGAATTATTTGTCATACTCAGAATCGGAGGAAGATATGAAGTTATCGAAGATTTTCGATTATCAAAATTCGACTATAAAAAATCAAAAGATAAAAATAATAATAATAATAATAATAATAATAATAATAATTATTATTATTATTATTATTATAAGGACTTTTTATGATTTTCACCTCTGATTTCTTTTTTTCATTTATAAATGACATTATATTTTTTTAAGTATTTGAATAATAATAGTAATTCACTTGAAAAAAGCTGTGCCGAAAATTCGAGAATACCATAAATAAATCTGATTCATAGTCAAATTTTGTAGGAAAATATAACGTCATTTATAAATCATTATTATTATTATATCAATATTATTAGAAGAGCTTATTATAAGATGATTTGTGACGATGTAAATTAAATTAAATTTTAATTTGATCTTTTTGCGTGTTTATTTTATATGTTTATTTTTATACATTTATTTTTGTGTTTATTTGTTGAGAATCAATTTTTATTAAGTATTTAATTGGATGAATTAATGTTGTTGAAATACTTATATTATTATTATTATTATTATTATTATTATTATTATTATTATTATATCAAGATAAGTGAATAACAAAATAAGGCCTTGCTGCGAAGTAATAATTATATTGTTGAAAAAAGTTTCGATTATTAAATAATCCTTTGTCAGTTTGTTTTCCAAAAGATATATTAATTATATGATATACTAATTTATGCTGCTACCAAGGAATCACCGTTTTATACTTTTATTATTATTATTATTATTATTATTATTATTATTATTATTATTATTATTATTATTATTATTATTATTATTATTATTATTATTATTATTATTATTATTATTATTATTATTATTATTATTATTGTTATTATTATTATTATTATTATTATTATTATTATTATTATTATTATTATTCCTTTCACTTAATTTCTTAAGTTCTTTCAAATATTAAAAATGGATGAATTGTAGGAAATACAAATCCCGGTGAATTCTTAATCCCGGTATTTCAGGATCGTAGATATGTCAATCCCGGGATCCCGTTCACCCTCAAAAAACTCTATATATGCATTTTACTCGAATAGTAAAATAGTAAAAAATAGTAAAGTCTACATCTATAATATAATTCATTTTATAGAAATAAGTTTTCAATAAAAATAATTTTGATAGTGTCTTATTCCGTAGCTGTGATCTGTAAGAAAAATACCTCTGGCAGTAAACGCCCTCTCGGCGTCTACACTAGTAAAAGGGGCACATTCATTAATGCATTTTACAGAATTCCAAGCACTCTTCCTCTTTGTCCCTTTATTCTGAATAATTCCAGCTCCTTCGAAGTGTTGATTCCATTGGATTGGTTCTAGTTGATAACATTTTTTGATGAATACAATTTTGGTACTCTTCTTTTCCAAGTTAATGCGTAGCAGGTCTGCCATGCTATTGGACTTCTCATCAGACATTGAATCTTTATTATTAACGGTTCCATTTTCAAAGTTTGTAACTTTATGACTGTAACATTCAACTTTTGAGTTAAGTCTATTAAAGTAGTTTTCAGCATACTGATTTCACAAACTGAACTCATGTTGCCACAATTGGTAAGGCGGATAGCGGCAGAGGAAAATAAACTGTCTCTCTTTCACGTATTTTTATAAAGAGATTTCAAGGTAAGACCTCAAAATACTGACTTGAAACATGAGCTCTTCTAGTGAAAAATTTACTGTAGTGTCCTGAAAGAGTTTGCATGACAATTTCTAATGGTTTTAATGCCAGACAGATTTCTTGAACTTTCTGGACGTCTTCTTCTGAAAATGCATTTTCTTAATCCAAGTACCTCAATGTCTTTTCAATGAAATTTTTAACTCCAAAAATCTTTCCAACATTCCAATTAATGAATTCCATTTGGTTTTGACGTTCAGACAAAAAAAATTGAAATTCTAACAATTTCAAAAAATTCAGTATCTTACAAGGTAAAATGATTCTGAATTTTGAGTGTTTATAAGATGATGGTGGCACTGAACTTAAATTGGAAACTGTAAATGAGTGTGACAGCACAATTATGAAACAATAAACGTTTTGAAGTAAAATTCTTTACCATTAATAGACATTCAAAATAATTTCCCATTCATATAAAGTGTGAAGATTAAAAGGATTTTAGTTGTTTGTTTAAAAAATGGGTAGCAAGACATGATTTTCTAATATACATCATGAAAAGTTATAATTATAAATGTTTGCATTATCAATGGTTTTTATATTTATTTAAGCAACAATAAAAAAATAAGGCATTTGTTTACACAGATTTTAAAAACACTATATCGTTGCGTAAAATAAAGTAATCTTATTATTATTATTATTATTATTATTATAAGAACTGCTTTTGGTTTTCATCTCTGATTGCTTTTCATTTTGTAATATTCAAAACATTCGTAGTCAGCATTTTGCACATTATCTTTGGATCCAATGACCTAATCAACAATGCATCACATATATTAATCAGTAAAGATATCAATAAAATATCGACATCTTTAATGATTAATAGTCAAATAATAAAAAAAAGTAAAATAGGAATGTCTGAGTTTTAAAATTGTTGAAAAGTTTTAATAATTATTGGGACGGTTATATGTGATGCATTGTTGATAAAGTCATTGGATCCAAAGATTAATGTGCAAAGTGCTGTGACTACGAATGTTTTAAATGTTTTAAATAGTTTGAGTAAAGTAAAATTGTGATAAATTGATGTTTCTGTATTGTTTAAAAATTTTTAATTTTAAATAAATGGTTTAATTTATAAATTATTTAATTATTATTTTAAAATTTTATTATAATTGAGATAAAAATAAATTTTAAAAATTAGTGTAAAGTATTTAAATATTTATTTATTATAATATTTAATTAATATTAAAAAAAATAAAAATTTGTTTAAATTATATAAATTAATCCTAGTTGGTTTTTGTGCCTGATGATGACAGTTAAACTATCGAAATATATCGTATGACGAGTGTTTGAATGGTGTTTTCTTTTAATATAATTAATGTTATTATTATTTGAATTGAATAAAAAAACTGAGATAAAATTTATTATATTCAAATTTCTCAGTTTGCTCTTGTTTGGTTGAACCAGTTTTGTTTCGATAATAACTTTTGTAGGTTGATATGGTATTTTTAAATTGACCGTTGAGGCATTTCATTTGATATCACAAATCTATCTGATAGGATTAAGTTGGAAATCAAGTGGCTTTTGTTTGAACGTGAAATTTTTTAATATAAATAATACCATTTAAACAAAGATTTTTGTAATAAATACAAAAATTGAATTTAGATAAATTTAAATTAAATATTATTATTATACAAGTGGTCAGCACAATATTATTATTAATTATTATTTATTACTAGAATTAATTTTTAATTTAAATTTATTAAAAACTTTATCAATTCCTACTCTATCGACAAAATTTTTCATATTAGGTTTCGTATTATCTGTTATTGTAAATTCAAAATTTCTTCGGCTTCCTTCTTCTTCCCATTTTCTAACCTCTTCTTGATATCTGACCACTTTATCTTCATCGTAAATCTAAAGAAAAACAATTAAAAATTGCTTAACAATTATCCTTTGAATTACTTCACAAATTAAATTAATGTCAAAAAATTTGGGAATGTTTCTCGTGTGCAAAATTACGTGACAGGTCGTTGATTCTTTTCCCATTAACCTCCCATTCTGAGGATAAATATATACATACTAAAGTAATAAATTAATTTTATTGTTAATAAACATATTATAACAAACATTTGCATCATCTGAGTTGGTGACGTTCCAAGAAAACGTTATATTTTTATCACTGGTGACGTTATTAAGAAAGACAATTCTTCTTATTGTTGCAAAAGTTGGTAAAGTTCCTATTGATAATCGTTCGACATTGAGTCGGGCAATTTGATTTGGTAGGTCAATGCTCTGTATGCTCGGAACTCCAGTTTCTCCAGGAAGACCTTGGTCAGACGTGAAAGCATCACCAAGGTATCTTTGGTCATAACCAATTGCTGTAAAACTTATTTTAGGACATTCGCCATTATTTAGATGAAAAGGTATATCGACCTTGAAAGATTGCAGATAAAAAGTTTTTATATATTTATAAACCTTTACCAAATATGTTTTTGGTTCAATTGGAGCAAAGATCCATTCTAATTTGAATATTTGTCCCGGCATGATGTCACCAATAGGATTCAAGCATTGTAAAATTGGGATATTATAATTTTCCGCCATCAGCTGCTGCAAGGGACTAAGATCTAATTCAAAATGGACTGGAACAGCACCCGAATTACATAACTCATAGTATTGAATTGGAGTTTTCAATAACCCAATTGGGGTCGGATTAAACACATGTTTATTGCTGGGGAAATGAATATAACACCGTTCTGGATGCAGAGTCACGGCTGTCATGTTTAACTTTGAAAGTATTTATTAATTAATTTTTAATTCAAATTATAAATTACTAGTAGTTCTCGACCGTGATCCAGCTTGAATAGAATCGGGAAGCGATCTGTTCCAATGACTGAGTGTTTATACGTTATGCAAACAGTTACAGATTCGCCGACTCCTACATTGGATTTGCGAGGTCGAATATCAAATAATTTGTTGTCTTGAATTTTCATCTAAAGAATTTTCATCGTAAGAATTAAAATTTGTATATAAATATATAATTATTATAGATTATAAATAATTTGAACTATTAAAAGAACTTTTTCTAGTTCTCACCTCTGATTGCTTTTCATTTTGCAATGGCATAAAAAACATTCTTTTTGCAATTATAACTATAATTATAATAAAAAAATTTCCCGAAAGCTTTCGATTTTTAATAAATTTTCTATAATAATTAAAATTTAACAATAGCTATAATTTAAGCGTAAATAACATAAAATCTAAACTTTATTTTTATGGCAAATTTTTTAAAAAAAGAAAGCATTCGGAAACTCTGTATAAGGATGGAGCTTATTAAAAATAAGAATATAATATAATTTTCTATCAAAATTTTGTTTCATATTTAACATAAATGTTCGGCATTCAATATTTTAAAAGGAAATCATGAAGAATGTAAACGATTTTACTGAAAAGGATGCATGATATTATTTTATAGATTATTTACAAATACTCACTAAATAGTTCTTATTCGTTTCAAAATACTAACGGATATCCACAAAAAGTATAAGCTACATTATTAAATAGTATAGTCAAATCATTTTAATACAATAGTATTTAAAATTTTGAAGTTTTTTATTAAATATAAAATTAATAAATTCAATTATACAATTAAAATTAATAGAATTTGGTTTGATTTATTTATCAATTACATCAAAAACTTCACTTGAACATTCCAAATTACACACTTAGTCATTATTATTAAGCCGCTCTTTCCGTAGTTCGTTATAACAACAAATGAATATATTATTTCAGATGACTATACGATTTTAAATTATTAGTATTTTACTTAATTTTCAATTTATTTTCGAATTTATTACACATATTAATAAACTAAATAATATCGGTAGGAAAATTTTTCCAAATTGAATGTGTTAAAGATGTTTGCGTTAGATGGTTGTTTCTGATGATGTACAAGTAGTAATTTTTGGCGTAATTTTTACTTTGAGTAAACATTAAGTATAATATTGTATGTTATTACCGAAAATGCATCAACTTGATACTTTTATTATTCCTTAATCTAAACCTCAAGTATTTTGTGCTCTAGTAGTACAAATGCGATTATGGTATAGATGGAAATGGAAAGTCTTGTGACAGGATATGTTGAAGTTATACTCCTAATAATACAAAACCTTGATAGAATTCATGCAAGACATGTAAGCGGACAAGTTTTTGGGTAAAAGAAAAAATGATACGTGTCACAAAAAGATTGGGTACCCTCGCTCTATTACATTGATTTGGATAAATTATTTCGATTCAAAATTCAAATTGAACACAATAATGTATCTTTTAACATTACCAACTTTAACATTATTTTACCATATGTTATCCAAAGTCTGGATATTTTTTCTGTAAAAAAATTGTTGAAAAATAATTAATTTATAATTTAAAGGTATATTTCCTTCGTATAACATTAAGATTCTGAAGGTGTATCATTGCATATAATGAAAAACATTTATAACATTGGAACGTTCTTGACCGACGTTAACGACAAGTGCATATACATACGACCATAGGTTATGACTAAAAGTTATTTTAAACGACGAAGTTATTTTGAATACGGTTGTTAATGATATTGTAGACTTGGTAAATGTGGCCAGAGGAGACCTCAGTGAGGATAATATTGTTGAGCTTTTAAACTCCCATGACGAATTAACTGTGAGATATTTAATTGAAATATGTGACTAACCAATTAATAAAATTGAAAATGACATTGAAGAGGATGAACCCAAATTAAAATCCTAATTCAATTTCATTATCAGTAGAAAAAATACCAGAAATGAATCCGAATTCAGAAAAAACTACAATAATAAAGCGAAAAAGCAGTGAGGTATTATCTGCTTATCATACGTTTGTTAAGGAACAGAAAAAACCCTTCCGTGTAACCAGTGTCGGATCCAATTAGATTTTTTAAAGGCCTGACTGGATTTTTTTTGTGGGGCCTTTCAAACTTAAAGTAAAAAACATAATTAACAGTTAAAATTTACATATTGAAATATGGATTTTAAATATTTATTTATAAAAGTATATGATCTATAAGGTAGACAAACTTTTACATTAAAAAACTGTAGCAAATATAAAAATAACATTTTATTGAATATAAACATACTTATACATGAATTTTTGGCAAAATACACACACAACATTTATTTCACAATATTAAAAAAAACATTAATTATTTTTAATTTACAATATAATTCTCAAAAAATCATCAAAATCAATATAAAAATAAATTAACCTGGTGTAATTCATCTTCGGTATACTCTCCGGTTTCCGCCCAATATTCCAATTCAATTTCCAAATCCTCCGGAAACAAGAAAGCAAAGTTAGTTTCAATGTGTCCACAATTCTCAAACATCAGACGGATTTCAGTTGGTTCCGAATTCAGAGGTGCTGCGCCAAGATTCATGTCGATAAGAGCTCTGGTTGCAACAGGAGCCTGTCGATGGAAACTAGCACGAGTAGCCATTGTAAAGATTAATTCAGATGTAGTCGGATCGGAATCCAGGCAAACATTAAAGCTAAAGAATGGATAAATGTTAATTATCTATTCTAACCGTCTTACTTATCCAATGAAAGGTTTTTCCACAAATTCAGTTTACTGAACCATTGACTAGTTCCAGTCCCTTGGACATCGGTAATTTGTAGTGTAGGAAAAACGCCTCTGAGTGATATTGTAATTAAACTTTCCTGGGACGCTATCACTTGGTTTGTTGATAACTTGAAATCCACTGCATGATTTTCTAAATGTGAATGTTGGTGAATTTTTATAAGACATATTCAGGTATTGAAAAGATACGGAAAGGCTTCTAGTGGCTTTATGTAGAAAAACACGTTTTGTGTATAACGCGCGTGTCGACATAAAAAATTTTATTGAAGATAACAATTTTCCGCTGAATTTTTGGAAAGATTATATAAATTTCTCACTTTGTTAGTATTATAAAGTTTATAAATAAAGTTTATATTAAAGTTAATAAAATTTGTTTGTTTTATTGCTTGAGGCGGCTTCCGTGAGGGTCCTACTATCAAGCAAATGTAGATTATGTTGGTGAAAAATTAAAAGATTGTGATAAGCAGTAATAATTAAAAGTTATTGTGTTGAGTTATTATTCTTATCGAAAACACATGGAATTAGATTTATAATGACAACTCAACAAACTTTCAAGATTTGTATTAATGAAGATGCAGCCTAAAAATGACACTTAATTTATTCAATTTATATCCTGAATAGCAAAATTATGGTAGCTAAGATAACAAATTTTCTTCATGAAAACTAACCTTTTTTGATACACTCCAATTCTACTGCGTCATTATCAATTAAATTATAACCAATTTTAACATTATAAGTTCTTCTCTTTATCGGGCGGGCTGAGACATAAATAGTTTTGTTACATCTTCCTGGCAAAACTCCGTTTAAATCTCTGATAGAAAAACATTCTGCAGCGTCGTAATTGTCATCGTCACTAAGGATATCTTCTTTCGCTTCATTGCGAGTCACATTGAGACTATAATGAACTGTAGCCTAATTCAGGATTTCACTTAAACATAAATAAAAACTGAAAATTATAACTCACATTGCACGGATTTATCAATTCAAATGTTTGATACGCCGAAGATCCTACAACAAGAGGTTCAAACTCCAGGTGGTTAGATCCTTTAATATCTAAATGAGCCTGTTCACCTTGTCCGATAATTCTCAATGGGAAATATTGAGGCTCTGTAAGACTTCCAAATGGGCTAATCCCTTGAACCTTTAAAAGAGCTTTTAAGGCAACCCGGCCAATGTCTTTTGGAGAAAAAAACCACCGTTGTGACTAAAAGAAATTATTAAGTATTGGTCAATGAGAAGATTTCCTAACCAAATTTTCATTAGGTAACAGCAATCCAGAATTGGGATAAACACGAATAACATCTGCATCATTCGGGCGCAATTTCCATTCGAACCTTCGCAAAAATAAAATGAAAAAATCAAACATTTATTACTAATGAGTTACTTCAACGGAATTCTTGATGTGTTTTTAATCGAATATCTTTGCGTAGAAATGTTTCCAATGTTTGTGTGATTGAAAAATATCTGGCCATTATTTTCCATACTTACAACTGCCTTATCTGCTGATCCCAAAAGGGAAATGGCCTGGATTGTGAAATATTATTAATTTATAGTTAAATTAATAATATAAATTAAAAAATAAATAAATTATATAAAATTAAAAATATAAAATGAAAAAACAAAAAAATTAAATCTAGGAATATTATTTGAATAAACTTCTTTCATAGCTATGATCATCAACTTTTTTCAAACTTGAGTCTAAGATTTCTGAGAAGAAGAAGTAGAAAATTTGTAATAAACTTTGGAAATATAATATTGGTCGAAATGACAAAATGTCTATAATAAATTCAATAGGAAAGAAAAATAATAAATGTACGTTACGATTGAATCGCCATAATATACAGTGCAACTTTGATCTGATATTATAATCGTCAAATAAGTTTGTGCTGACATTTTGCGCACAACCAAGTAACCGACCAATAGGATGATTTTAATAATTTTTTACACACATTATCCAGTTGTAAGTCGCTACTTAAACTATCTTATAATTTATATCTTAAATAAACCTTAGAATTTCTAACGTAAGTCGGATTACAAAAGAAATTGTATAAAGCCTGAATCTCTGCCCCAAAATTATATATTTGGCAATCCCTATTCACAAATTATTTTTAATTGGTATTCTTGTTTCTCTGGCCAAAATTAATAACAAAGAAGGAAGGGCCAACCTTTTGTGCATAAAGTACCTCCAAGGTTTATGAGCTTTTAATATGAAATGCGAATTCGTTAAATAAAAACCTATATTAGACTTTATTATACGGATATATTTCATTATCCTAAATTGAAAACAGTCTTTTATAATTAAAACTTTTTGACTAGATGTAGAATTATGCTAATTTCTTAACAAATGTTTTTCGCAGAAGTTAGTGTAAACCTTTTAATTTTTAATTAATTTACCAAGTATGGTGAATATTATTAACTGAATTTTCACTTGTGGAAATTACAATTTAATTTCCTTTTATTCTGTATGAAGATCACTCTAACAATAGTGCAATGGAAATTTTCACGGAAACGTTCATTCCACGCATTGATGCAAATAAATAAAGAAATCATTGTTAATTAATATTATTTTTATTATAGAATAAAGTTTGAACATAAAATGATTACTAATAACAATTCAAACAAAATGTTTTAAATAATTTCTTTGATATATTAATGGAAAAATTGTTGAATAAACCAAATGTGACCGATCTAAATACAGAGGCAATTTCTTTAAAATTCAAGAACAAACAACTCTCCATAGAAATCACGGAATAGGCTTCAAAGAAGTGGTAATAATAATAATTTTTTTATTAATAAAAAATTTTCTAAATATAAGTTTATAATAACCGACTTATAGTTAAAGAATCGTATTCAAACAAAATATTTTCATTTAAACAAACATTCAACGTGAATATGGAAAAACATTTAATGCATTTAAAAGTGATAGAAACTTTATTTTTTGACTTCAAAAATTTTTATCAATAACTTATATTTTTACTTTTTTATTATTAATTTATTAATTCAATTATCGACTGATTCTAATTGATTGTAAAAACTTTAATCTATTATTGGGTATTTTTTAAAAAACTATAAAATCCTTAAATGCATGTTTTAAAATTATTTTTTTACTTAAAAGCATGTTAGGATAATATCTATATAGGATTTGGGGTTTTACAATAATAAAATTTATTTTAAAATTATTACATTTTCAATTGTTTTTCAATTACTTTTAGAATTATCAATATGTAAGTTAATATTTAATTTAAATATTTGTTCAACTCTAAAAAAAGCTGAAATATTTTGAGACCCGTCGAAAGAGCGCACGTCAAAAGAGCGACGTCAAAAGAGCGCCGATATAAGAGCGCAGTCAATTAAAAAAAATTTAAGAAACTGAACAATTAGTTTTTTAAAGAAAACATAAAGAGTTAATATCAAACGATGCCTTCTAATCTGATTTAATTTTCTTGTTCCTATTTATTAAATATTCTTTTTCAATCTTTTGTTTGCGCTCTTGTGTCGGCTCTTTTTTGTCGGCTCTTTTATGTCGGCTCTTTTGTGCGCTCTTTTGTATTGCGTTCTTTTATCGGGGTGCCGAAATATTTGATTGTAATATTTCAAATGTTTTTTGTGTTCATTTCAGACTATGCATTAATATTTTTTATTTATTTTACATGAATATTCGACACATTTTCATTTAAATGTAACAAACATTTATCATTAATACACCTATTCCTTAATTTACATGGTAAATAGGTTCCATATAAAAGATTGTAAACTGAAGATGTGTAAAACGAGACGTAGCATACATATAAAAAAGATGAATGATTCAACTAACCTTTAGACTGTCTAAATCAAATCAAAGTATATAAAAAACTCATAAATATATTTATAATAACTGTGTAAAATGAAGTGAAAATTTAATGGAAAAAAGGATATTGGTTCTAAGTAAATTCATTTATTAATAACAAACACGAAGATAAAATAATAATATTCTATGCAAAACAAAAAAAAACAAAAATAATATATATAAACATAACATACACTTAACAATATAAGTGATTTAAATATAAGAAAATCCAACATATATTTTACTACTATATATTGCGACAGACTCACTGTCATCATCAGGTTGAATTGAAATTCAAACTATACAGATTTAAATTGGCCTTTCAAGCAAACTAAGTCATTAATTTTTTTTAAATATATTCGATTATAAATTCTGATTTGTAAAACTCTAATTTTGAAAAATGTATATTATAAAATGTATAAAATTCTCAATTTTAATAAAATCTTAATAAATTTTTAATAATAGTTTTTACATTCATAAATACAGGGGCGGCACAAACTGCTTTGCGCCCCTATGCAAACCTAAAATATGCGCCCCTTCAAAATAAGGTAAATCTTTCGTAACAACTAACAATATATGTATTATATCATTTTAAATCATCAACAATTATATTTATAACAATAATCGTAATATAATTTGTTCCTAAGTGAAAATAAAGGTAATAAAAACTTAGTATATGTAAAGTTAAACAAAAAATCAAGCAAATGTAAAATTTTATTTCTAAGTGTTCTATACATTAATTTTATATATAGGCAATATACCTTAAAGCTTCACTCTACGTGCTTTTACTGCCGCAAAATCGTTAATTATTTTGTTGTTATCGATGTTGTCACAAACGTCAGTCTTAATTGAAATTAAGGCAATTCCGACTAATAATTCTTAAAATTCGTTTCAACGATGGCGCCCTATTCTAATATGTGCCACCATGCGATTATTAATATGCTTACTGCTTTGTGCCTCCCCTGAATATATAACATCATTTTGCATTTATTTTCATTTATTTTCATCATTTATCACTTCAAAAACAACAAAGCAAATACAATATTGTGTTCACTGATATTAATCAATTATTAGGTAGTAGCAGCAAGTGAATTTACAAAGCACTTTGCATACATAGAAGTTATAAGTTAATAAACTCTTGCTATAGATAATGGTAGACTTTACTTTGACGAATAAAACGGTTGGTTAATCATGTTTGCTTTCATTGTCATTCTATATGTTGAAATTGTAATGCAAAACTCCCCGGGAACATTTTACACAACCTAGTACTTTTGATGACAGATACAGTGAATCTGTCACAATATATTTTCGTATAATAAGTCGAATTAACGTGTTCTTATATGTAAACATAAATTAGCAATATCCCATAATAAAAAAATTTCAAAAACAGTTTATTCTTCGTCAGAGCTTCCAAACACTAGGATTTTATTTTTTTATGGCATAAAACCATTATCAGATTCAGTAATACAAATCCCATCTATAGGAATGTTATGTATTGTCATTACAACATCACGATTGCACTGCTGGCTGTATTTTCGACTAGCAATACGAAATCAATAGGATGGGGTAGGGGGTAAATAATAAGAGTTGGTGCAGTGAGTTCATACATATTGTTTTTTTAAATTGGAAAACTTTGTAAATCAAGGGATGTATGTGCTACAACTAGTTTTCTACCCGATTTCACATAGAATTTAGTTTCTCATATGTTAATTTTATATTTCATTGAAAAATGCTAAAAAATTAAGAAAAAATTCATGTTGTGACTACTCCAATATTTCCACATACGTAGAATTTTTGGATTTCTTTTCTGTATCGGTGACAATGCTTCATTCATTTTTCAACTCTTTTCCAGCAATGAAGATGGCGAGTTCGTGACTGTCCTTGTATTGGAACGCGCATACCTTTTTGTGCTGATTCGTATAAAAATTTGATTTCTTACTGTATGAATATTTCAAAGCTAAATTAACGAAAAAGATCTAAAAATTCTTGATAGAAGAAGCTGTGCAAATTTTATGACGTCAGACCTCAGCATTCGAGAGATTTTTCTATTTCAGACAAAAAATATATTTCTTTTTTAGTTAAAATGTCTTAACAATATATCAAACCTATAGCTTCTAAAAGTTAATCTATTTGATTTTTTATTTAATAAGATAAGAGACTTGAATCAGTATAAAGGAATAAAAAGAACAATTTGTTAAAATAAATAATAAAATTGAACTTGTATGAAATCATTTCGGCCATTAAGCTTGATCTCAATAGCACTCAGGTATTGACTGACTGACGCAGGCTCGAATCGAATAACAAATATTTGTTGCGTTCCCGGCAGGATTTGACCAATTTTCGGTTTAATTGAAAAACTTCTATGAAATTTAAATATTTATTAAAAACTTTTAAATTAAAGATATATATTTAAATATACTACTTTTTTTATAAAGTAGATTATTTCATTTGATAATACTTAGTAATTAGGCGAAGTTGATCTGGGAATTCAAAAAAAAAGTATTCAAGTAAGAAGAAATATGCACAGATATAATTTATGGTGGAGAGGGGGTAACTGTTGACAGACAGCCTGTTTTTTTTAATGATTATTAATAAAAGTTTTGACTCTAACCTTAAAATAGTAACATTTGTTTCGGTGTTATTTCAATGTGAAGTATTTTTTAGTGTTCAATGTTATTTTAATGGAAATTCGATTGGTCAATTACGATTAAGCGATCTAGAATTTCTAGCAATAGAAACTAATGAAGCTAGAAAAATGAATATTACAAGGTTTCAACATAGAATTTTGTGGGCCTAAGATTTTTCGAGAAGTTAATGAAACAAATGAAATTTAAAATTTTCCTAAAATTTCAAAATTATAGATTGGTTTGCCATGAAATTTGTTGGTAAAGTAATTAATAAAGTTATAAAGGGTAAGTTGCTTCAGATTTTTTTGAAGCAAAACCGAGGGGAAGAAATGAAAAAACGAAGAGGAAACGACAAAGAATCGTTCTTAATTAACAAAATGAAAAACAAAAAAATAATAGTAAAACGGGTAATAGTCTGAAAGAATACAATGAACGGAAAAGTAGAAAATTAAAAAAAAATTATCAATAAGTGACAACAAAACAAGTGGAAAAAAAGGAAACTTAAGACGAAAACTGAATTAAAACGAAACACAAGATGAATTACAAAATTATCGGAGAAATCATTGTCAAATCGAAGAAGTGATTTAAAAAATTAAACTAACCGATTAAATTCAAGTGAGAGAGAAGAAATTAATTAAATCTAATCTACCAATTGTCAAACCAGATCCAGTAGTCAAGAGGTTGCGAATTACAAATTCCATTGTAAACGTGCTATTTCTCCCGACGATGTGCAATAGGCACTCAAAGTCATTATTGTAATATTTAATCATTTTTGTGTTGTAAACTGTTAATCATTTGTGATGATTAATGAAAGTTTACAATATCTGGAATTCATTATTATTATCAACTAAGGCACGCTTTGAAGTCAGATCAATAATTGTTAATTTCACAATTCACCAACAAACCCAAGGCATTAGACTCTATTTAAACACAGATTAGTTTAGTCGAAAACTTATTTTATATTACCAGTTAAAAATTAAAAAAGAAAAAGCGGCAATCATAACGAATTTTTGCCTTTTCTAAAATAACTGATCTATGCAAAAATATATCATGACCGTATGAGTGTATTTAAGCAATAATTTGATTTTTATGGGCCTCAAAAATGTTATCAGGAAACTGGAATAGTTTCAATTTATGTCAACGTACGTCTACCGCATTTGTGTACGTATGTAATATAAAATTAAATTATTCAATAGATTACTTACTCATTTAACCTCTCCAAATTAAATATTAATGGCTGATCACCTTTATTTGAGAGAGATAGAGTTCGAAATGCAGTTTCATTTAAATTCACCGATGGGAAAACAACTTTGTCTTGATCGAATTGAAACCTTGGTTGAAAGGGCTGGTGGCTTTTGGAAAAAGAATGCCCTGAACGAGAATAAATATAGTTGTAACCAGGCCTTAATAATTTAGATAGATATATATATATATATACCTGCACAGCGCAAAAGAACGCAAAATGGAGGAGAAATAAAGCGTTCATTCACCAATTCAAATTGTCTTTGCGATTTGAAAGATGCAAATGCCTCAAGTTCGGCTCCATAGATTCTATCAGGACCATCCTTAAATATAAAAATTATATTTTTATACTAAGTGATAATAAAAGAAATAATTTTATTTTAACAACAGATTTGATAATTAAATTTGTGAACTTGGAAATATGTAAGTTTTATGCAAATAATGAAAAAAATATAGATATATTGTAATTAATATTGTATTTCATTTATCTTTATTTAGCTACCTACTATATAACAGTGCTTTCTATTTAAAAGAAATATGCGGCACTGCTTTTTGCAATAAAGAGCCAAAGATTAGTATTAAATAACAAATATTGATATATGGTCAATAAGTAAATAAAGATGAAGGCAAGTAAAGGAGGAAGAAGAAAATCATAAATTATGTTACATTTTATACATTTCAAAGACATTTACCTCGTCTGCAATAAACCATCAAAATCATAATTCGTTTTTCATAAGCAAAAAATAATAATGTGATAGAATTATAACAGATTCACTTAAAAAAACACAATAAATTAGTTGCTGATTGAATCATTTCTTGAGCGGTGGAAAATTATGAATAAACCGTCCTAATGACACATGTAAAATTTCAATATTATTATTACAACATTTTTATATTGTTAATAAGTTTATAAAATATTTATAAATAAATAATCAAGTAGAAAGTTGTATCTTGTGATCAGCATTCATTTCCAAATAAAACTGATAAAAAAACGGATCAAATATTTTTACTAATAATAATTAATCCAGGATTGTGATTTATTAACCTTAATAGTCTTATTAATCTTACAATATTTATCAAATTTATATAAATGTCAAGAAAAAATGACTTATCTGATAAGTCATGTTGTCGTTTTCGTTTTTTCGTTTAAGTATTATAAAATAGCGTAATCGGATATAGGAAAATGACTATATGCAAGAAACATCGTTATTAATTTGTTAAAAGTATATATATACGAAAATAGGAAAAGAAAACCTAATCTTACCGGAAGAAACTTCAACGTAAAAATTAAGGTTTCGGATGGAGCGATATCAGTTGCCAAAGGTTCGATACTAAAAACAGATTTTTTAGACGAAACATTTGTCCATTGAATTGAAATTGTTCCTTTTGTATTATTTTTTAGTGATATTTTCTTTTCTTTTTCATTGATATTTTTCAATTGATCACTGTCAAGGGCTCCAGAAACTAATTTTTCTTGAATTTGGGAATCAGTAATGTATTCCATTCCGTCAAAATACACTGAATGATGATCTTGATCTACATAAGGAGTGGAAAACTAAAAATACAAAAAATTCTTATTTTTTACTTTTAATAATTATTTCCAGCTTACCCTTATGTCTGTGTTGTTGTGGGAGAAAAAATAATCTTTCCATGCAGATAATACCGGAACAGTCTCACACGTTGACTTCATATCATCATTGGCAATTTTTAATTGATCATTTTCATCAATTTTTAAAAACCCCTTTCCCAAGTTTGACATGAGCACCTGAAATTATCAATTTATCGAATTTGAAAAAAAGATTTTACGCATACTTCAGGAGAAAAGTAGCTCAGCCCATCAATTTGACGTACTCTGAAATTATTGAGATGCTTCATTGCCAGAATGTGGGGCCTGAAATCCATATTATGGCATGTTCCTAGTAGATCAACGAATATTGGCTCCTATGTTAAACAAATAATAATAAAACTTTAATAAGTGCAATCATGAAATGCATATTCTTGGAACGCGAAACAAAGTAAAAACACTCTTCCTAAAATGACAATATTGAATATAAGTTCAGTTCTTATAATTTGGATAATTGTTGGTATTTTGGTGTATTACTTCACACCTTTGGAAACTGTCCAATTTTTTTACTTTATATGTAATATAATATTTTAACTTTCAATATACTATTATTTTTATTATTATTATTAATATGATTATTATAAATATTATTATTATTATTATTATTATTATTATTATTATTATTATTATTATTATTATTATTATTATTATTATTATTTTATTATTATTATTATTATTATTATTATTATTTTATTATTATTATTATTATTATTATTATTATTATTATTATTATTATTATTATTATTATTATTATTATTATTATTATTATTATTATTATTATTATTATTATTATTATTATTTTTATTATTATTATTATTATTATTATTATTATTATTATTTGTTCAATTTCAGTTGTCCCGTCTGTGTGCGCGATAGTTGTTTTTGATTTTGTCTTGAGTGCTAACACAGAAGCGAGATAATGGATGTATTGTTGGCAGTTTTTGCCATTATTATAATAATTTTGAGGATTATAAATTTGGTTGGTTTTTTTGTGATTTGTGATTGAGTGCGCATATAGACGCGAGACAATAGATTTATGTACCGTTTGTCGAATTGATTGTAGAATTTTATTGATTGTAATTTTTTTAATATATTTTTACTAGGTGGTAAAATACATTAAAATAATTTTATATTTTTTCACTTCGAGTTATATTTCCACTACCAATAATCTTTCTATTAATTTATCAAAACGTATATAATGCTTATAATGCTTTTTCAACTTATATAAACATTTATTGCTTCATTTTATTTCATACAAATTATTAAGTCAATTTAGTAATTAAAAAATTTCAGATTACGAAATTAATGGTGAATATTTTATCACTTAGATTTAAATAAGAATTATCAAAATTGAGTAGTAAGAAATTAAGAATTTATAAAACAACAATTATTTTTTCTTAAAATATAAATTTGGCCTTAAATCTAAGCTATCACTACCTATTAACCCTTTAAGTGCGAAATTAAATTTCATAAAAAGTCAGAAAAGGTGTCAATTATCCGTCAAAAAAAAAGTTAAAGATATAAGTGTGATTTTTTCAATATGTTTATAATCATTTTCTCCTGCATCTTTATTCACATATAGAATTAAATTCAAAAGGGATAATACGAGTGAAAAAGGAAGAAAATATTAATGTTTTTGACAATTCGGATTTATCCTTATCTCGCACTTAAATGGTTAAGTAACTTTTCTTCTATTATTATTTACAAATATTCAACAAACGACGAATACACTTTTAACTATCTTTCATTTCTTATGAACAATATTTGTAAGATTACGAATAACATGGCTATCAGACTCCAATATTGCAAACCACTACCTGAAGCAAAGCAGGTTGAGATTGATATTAAGCACAAAACATTTAGACCACCAAACTAAAAAAGATTTATTGAAACAATAGTTTTCTTATATGTTGGTTCATTAAGTACTCGGTCTGATTTAGAAAGCCGTCTAAAATTGACTATATATACATACTTTTTTTATAATTAAGAAAAAAGTAAAAATACAAGAATTGAGATTAATGATTTGCCAATTAAAACAAAATAGATGAATATACTTGATCTGGTACTAAACAAACCAATTTTCGATAATACTGAATTGGATTCACAGGCCGAAAAGTGATGATTGCATGAGCATTGGCCCCGGGTTTGATGAATCCGTGGCATTTGTCCACATGAAACGCACTACTATTGTTATCCGAAATAAACTGATACGGAATAGCCGCACAGTTACTATTGTTTGTAAGAATGATTGATTGGGTCGCCGTTTCACCCACATTTAACTGAAAGAAATTAATTGAGCTATGAGATATTGATACCGACGGCCCTGCAAAATCAGAGCTATATTATATGATCTAGAATGAGAAAGTATTAACTACCATCTGATTTTCCAACACATTTCACTCTGAATGTACCACATTTATTAGAGACTTTTATAACGAAATTTTCGACATAATTCGTGACCACTAGTTGAGGATGATAATCAATCTAGATTGGCAATTAAAATATGGGATATTTATTCAAGGCCTCAAAGCAAACCATAATGTTAAGACAAGTTCCAGCAGGCACTGGACTGAATGATATTGGGAATGAGAATACCCAGTCAATCGGATTTGTTACGTCATCGCGGAAAATTTCAACACTGGCATTTATCTAAGACAATATACTTAATAAAACAATTGAAACAACTGCCATTTTTGACGCAAAAAATTTAAATATATTTAAATATAATAACTTGAACTACTATCATATCATGTAAACTCTACATTTCAAGTGGAATCATAAGACTCCTAGGAGGCCATAAGTAGGACGCCCGCAAGTTATTGGTACGCATGTACACCAGAGGCCGGGAAATTTCATGCAAAAGCAAAATTGAATTAAACCATTTTTTAAATTTTATTGAAAGTATATCACAAGGACGTATAAAATAAAAATAATGTGTTGTATTTACTGTCATTCGCCTAGAAATTACGTATTAAATGCCAGGGTTGTCACATATTTATTCATCTTTTTTAGAGATGTCACTTTGTTTTCAAGATTTTAAATCGCCTAAAATACTCGATCATGGCTTGTAAAATAAATGCATAGTACGGCGAGTTTACTCGTCCATTTTGTGTGAGTGACGTAACGAGCCTGGAAATATAGAAAAAAATAATTCGCTGATAGAGATTAAAGATTTAAAAGAAGGGAAAATGCGATTTTCTAAAATCATCCGAAAACTGAACTCTTGGAACTATAAACAGAGAATACCCAAAAATAAAAATTAGGAACCAATCATGGAAAGTTTTATGAAATAATTGTTTTTAGAGTACTTAAAATTTCTATGACATAAATACGACAAAAAATACGACATACGACAACGTATGGTTGCTAAAATGTGTGGCAATCTATTTACAGTTAAAATTTTTCTGCATAATGAAAAAATAAACATAAAAATTATAAGAAATTTTTCGAAATAAATATAAGAAAATATTTTACTTCGGATGCGTTTTCAATTTTTAAATGTTTCTGATAGGTACTTCCAATGGAAACCGTTCCGAAGTCAATAACAATTTGTCCGTCATCATTAAGGATTTCCGACATGGTCATATCTTCAACCATAATTGAAATGGTAGGATACTTTGCTGGAATATTATATAGATATAGGTATAAATATAGATATAAAATATAGATTTCACCCACCTACGCTTGTGACTGTAACATTCTTTTGATATGTCAATTTATTACCATAGAAAAATGGTATATTCATGGTGTAAGTACTCACATCCTATAAAGAACTCAATTATTTATATGATAGTATGAAGTGCTTATAGTAAAGCATCTAAAATCATAAAAAAAGTGATGGACCAGGAATCTTTATTTAGTTCACAGCCTCATTAGTGATTACATAACCATTAAATATTATAAAAGATACAGCCATTTTTTCAGTAATATTTTTCTATAAATATTTAAAATTACAGTGGGAAACCATTTCGCAAACCATGCATGTGTAACA
Organism: Schmidtea mediterranea; assembly: GCA_022537955.1. Taxonomy (NCBI): domain Eukaryota; kingdom Metazoa; phylum Platyhelminthes; order Tricladida; family Dugesiidae; genus Schmidtea; species Schmidtea mediterranea. The sequence continues at coordinate 246,057,021 of CM039680.1, read as the reverse complement.
AGAGCAATCGCACTAGGCTCCAAATATTATTTGCAAAAAATACCAAGAATAGAAAGAAAACAAAATTGATCTAACATAAACACAAATTTTTTATTTTTTTTGCATGGGTTCCCAAAGGTTAACGCACTGCACAGTATTATCAGCCTTATCAGCCAAAACCAAAAAGCGATCGGTGTCCCTGACGGATGTGCCGAACATAATGCAACTCTCCACATAGCAATTGATCGTGCTAAACGATGTAAAACTGAACTACACATCGTTTGGCTGGACATTGCCGACGCTTTTGGTTCGCTGCCTCATGACCTGATATGGTACACACTGGCTGGCATGGGTCTGAAAAATGAGACACTTACATTAATTAAAGAACTATATAAGGATGTGAGAACTATGTTTGACTGCCAAGGAACCTTGTCTGAACCTGTCCCAATTACTAAAGGAGTTAAACAGGGATGTCCATTATCAATGACACTCTTCTGCCTGTCAATTGAATACATCCTAAAATCTATCTTGGATAATCACCCCTTTCTCTTACACAATTTGAACATCAGTATTTTGGCATATGCTGATGATCTGGTTCTTCTCTCAGACTCTTATCAAGGAATCAGGAAAACCTTGGAAAACACTGTGAAATTGGCGGGCTTTGCAAACCTAAAGTTCAAACCGTCAAAATCGGGATATTTATCAATTAATAGTGCTGGCTCAGTTAACAAAAAATTACACCTATATGATGAAGAGATACCAACTATATCTGAAAATAACAAGTACAGATATCTTGGAGTTGACTTCTCTTACAAACGTAATCAAGATATTGATAGTCGACTTGACTCTGCTCTGGCACTAACCAAATCCTTATTTATGTCATATCTGCATCCATCACAAAAGCTGAATGCCTACAAAACATTTATCCATTCCAAGCTTATATTCTCCTTACGCAACTGCATCATCGGTCATAGAATCCTTGACTGTGATAGGAATCGAATTACACAAGGACGTGAAAAGCAGCTGGGTTTCGATCAAAAAATTAAGGGATTGCTAAAAACAATGATTGGAGATAAATTCCAGGCCCTTAATAACTATTTCCTATATACTCACTGCAAAATGGGAGGTCTTGGTATTACCGCTACTATCGATGAATATCTTATTCAGAGCATTACAGGAATAACAAGACTGTTCCACTCCTCTAATGTTGACTTTAGAAATATGTTGATAGCTGAGCTTGCCCATTCTAGAGGAAGTAAAAACTTTGAAGCTGGTCTGAAATGGATGAACTGTGAGATCAGCAAGGGATTTCAAAACACCTCTTTCTTTGTGAAATTCCAAAAATCAGCAATGGCTCTCAAGAGAAAGTTCAGTATGTGCATCTCCTTAAAATTTGTTGAAGACAAATTCTTTCTTGAAATGATCTACAAAAAGCGTACCTCTTATATAGATCATCGTAACCTTAACACTCTTTCTAAAGAGCTCCATGACTTTGTAGGTCTCCATTATGCCGAGCAATGGTACAAGATGAAAGTACAGGGACGCATTGCAGCCTCTATTGGAGATAGTATCACTGCTAAATACCTAATAGCTAGTGATACCCTTAATGATGCACAGTACTGCTTCTTGGTGCGGGCAAGAAATAACATCTTAAATCTTAATTACAGTGCATACCGTCTAAAATATAATCTTAACACAAAATGTAGACTTTGTCATCTTGATGAGGAGACCCAGACACATGTTTTCAATCACTGTCGTGCAAAACCAAACGCTCGAAGGGTTAAACATGAAAATGTACTGGTTAGCATAGTTGCCTTCCTAGAAAAAATTGGCTTTGAGATAGATGTGGAAAAATCCCCCAAATACATCTCAATTCCGACAAAGCTTAAACCTGACATGGTAATTAGGTCCAAACGGAATAAAGATATACATGTTCTGGACCTAAAAGTACCCTATGACTCGGTTGAAGGCTTTGAAAAAGCAAGAGAAGACAACTATGTGAAGTACAAAGATCTATCCCTACAGATCGGAAAGGCTTTTAATCAAACGGCCACCATATCTGCTATAGTGATTGGATGTCTGGGCACATGGGATAAGAAGAATAATGCCCCTCTCTCTAAAATCGGATTGACAAAGAATGAGATCATATCTCTGGCCAGGATAGCATGCCCAGATGCGGTGATTGCATGCTATCACATATACCGGGAACATATATCATTTACAAAAAATGTTATTCCTCCCCCTTTTAGTCTTGTGTAAAGTATGTTTACGAGGCAATGCGGATATCTCATCTGCGTTGCAGTTTTGTGTAGGAAGAATAAAAAACTAAATAGTATGAAGTGCTGAGCCTCGCTCGCACAATTGGCCGAAAGGCAGCTAGAGAGTAAAAACCAATAAAAAAAAATGTGTGATATAGTTATTTTTTAATTCAAAGTGTTGAAACTTCTGCTCAACATTTATTATAAATCAAAGCTTAGGGACATTTTTATGTCATATTCAATTACATAATAAACTTGTGATTTACATGTATTCAAGTAAATACTAAAGGATTTTCCAAAAAATAGAAATTTTCCTAAAATGATTTTTTTTATTTATATATAGCTATCAAAAATTTAATAAATGTGAAAAAACCTTCCACAGTATTAACTATCGTAGCTTTGGAGTCAAAAATCTATAAATAAAACATTTCAAGAAAATTCAAAAAACGATATTTTTTCAATATTTTCTTAACTGTAAAATATTGATATTTTCAGAAGGACAAATTCCATTCTTCATATATTCCATTCACATTGACATACTAAATTTATTATTTTAAATTCATGAAACATTTAAAATTTTACATGATACATTTAATGTGTTATTTTGAAAATACTATTATAATAGTAATTTATATAATTAATCTTTGCAGTTATTTTTTAATTTGTTAAGTATATACTTATACACAAAGGGTTTTGGTAGAGATTTGTCTCTACAAATCGTGCAACTTTAAATGTCAAATTCAAGATGTTGTATAAAGTAATAGAAAAATACTTGCTGGCAATAGAGCAAAGGTTTTAAATTAAAATAAAAAATATATTTTAAATACATATAATTAAATAAAATTTCATAATTTTGTTAATGAATTTGATTGAATTTGCAATAAAAATAGTTTTATAGAATACATTAATTAAATCACTAAAATAGTGAAATTTAGGCTGAAATGGTCACCTTGCCTGATTTAATATTTACTAATTTAACTGATTTAATATAGTCTCCCACGTTATAACTAATTTTAAAATTATATATTTTATTGAGTTTTATTTTCAATGCATTTATTATGTCTTCTAAATGTTTTATTAGACTGTGGTGTTTTTGTGTGAACAGCAGAAATTTCTGGCTTGGTCACAGAAACGTGGAATATTGTCATCAAAAAGGGTATGTATACACTGTGAGTGTTTAATGCAAATTCAATTTCTTTGAGGAGTGCCTCAATTTAGGTGTAGGAAACGTAGACAATCTCCTCGTGATTATCAAAAGTCTTGTTTCGATAGTATGTGGTTCAGTGGAAATCATTAGTCCTGGAAAAAAATTATGGTTGTCACATATATGTTTTCGGTGAACAATATTAAATATGATGATATAATCCGAGAAACCTCTTTCGTAGATAATATTGCCACATCAAGGTTCATTGTTGCAGATTGAATTAATTATTGTAGGTTATGTTGCATGGTATGGCTTAAAGACGTTTTTGAATCGAGTGACCCACTGACTGCGAAGGAGTAGTAGTAAAAATGAACGAAACCAGTATCGGACAGCGTAAATATAACTTTGGCAGGCGAGTGGAAGGGAATTGGTTGGTTTGAATGGTTGCAATCGAGATGGGGAACGGACGAAGAGGAGGGAGGTTTCGTGTAGAAATCGGTCGAAATAATAATAGAAGCTCAGAAACGCTCCTAGAAATTATTAAAAAACTCGTGGCACCTGGTACTACTATTGTAACAGATTGTTGGCGAGGTTTCTTTCACTGTAAACCATTATGAAAACTTCGTAAATCCGCAAACCGGTGCGAATACTCAAGCAATTAAGTCTATTTGGAGATCACATAAACGCGTAATGTCACCTGGTAGAAAGCATAGAGAGTCATTGGACCTGTACCAGAAGTATAACGGCAAGATTTTTCTTTCATTAATATTCTAAAGTTTATGCGAGAGAATAAAATAATTTGGGTTATTAAAGTCGGTTATTTTCTGATTTCTCGTGTTTTTTAGAAATAAATAAGCAAACCCAACACAGAAAGACTTTATTCACAATTTATCATAACTACAACTTGTCCACTAATTCCCACCTTTCTTTTAAAGGTTACTATTGATTATCTTGAATTAGATTGCCTAAGGGGTGATCACTATTTGGCACGATAACTTTATTTGGTTTCTTTAATTCTACTGAACTAGATACTTGTTACGTTATTGTCGCTCACTTGTCCTTTACGCAATATTTTTCTTCAACCAACTGGCAATTTTCTTTTCAACAACTCTATTTTTATACTGTCATTAAAAGGACAATTAACCATGATTAAGCAATTATTTTGGAATCTTTGAAGATAATTGACTAAATAACAAATTAAACGAATCCATTTTCTCCATAGCACCCGTGATTTTTTCTCAATCACTTTAATAATTACACAAATTTTAATGTCTCGGGTCTCAGCTCGCTCCAGGGTTTCTGCCTTGCCAGGGTTTCCCATTAGCTCGGGCTTTCCAGTAGTTGATTAATATATTTAATTAGTTTGTATTCTCGTTATAACTTTTTTTACGTACTCTTCACTAAAGTTTTATTATTATTTCTGGACTCGTCTCGTGATTTGGCGTTCATCCATACATATTTCCCAGATTAATATTAATTTTCAAATTTTATAAATTCTTAATTAATTTTTGCACTTTTACTATTTTTGTGTTTTCATTGATTTTCCATGTTTTAAATTAAATTTTTTCTTTTTTTCTTAACCCCAACATAAATGTGGGGGATAATAAACTATACCCAACAAATCAACTTTCTTTTTAATTTAATGTTGTGGTTTTTGGAGTCGTAGATAATATTTGCGACACCAATAGGGGTTCATCCAATACTGGCTTCATAAAGGAAATAATATAAATTTAGGTAACTACCGAATAATTCCTGTTTTTGATAATATTTCCGGTTTTGGCAATAAATTTTTTGACCGCGTATAAATAGTAAGACCTTCAAAATTTAGATATGGATTTTAGATACATTATTGTTGACTAGTATCTTATTGTGATATCAATAAAGTTTAATATATTATTGGTAGATTATAACAAAAATATAACTATTGTATTGATTTAAGTATTACGCCATTCACCTATCACATATACAGGGCCGGCTAACTGGTTGGGACTTCGGGGATTTTTCCCGAGGTCCCGCGCATTCATATTTCTAACAATTATTAGTAGTCAGGGCAAGTTTTTAACACCAACTTCAACGTCGGATGTTAACTTAGGTCATTCCCTACATTTTGAATATCTATGTACCTTAAAATCTTGGCTATAATACTCATTTCTTTCACATTTTCGTCAGCAAAAATAAAGGTGCGTATTATACTCGTATACAAAACGTAATTTTGGACAACTGAATTCGACTATTGAATTCTCAGCTAAAAAAGAAAGGGCAATATTAACTGTAGAAAGAAAATATATAAAAAGCAATGTATTGTGATAGCATAATTGATAAAATTATGTTCATGTGTCATATAATATTTTCCCGAAGCCCCAAAAACCAACTGCTCTCCCGTCCCATATACATTATATTTCAACAGATTCACTGTCATCATCGGGTAAAAATAAAACGAAAATCTATCTAGTTTTTTCTTTTTACCTGATTATGACTGTGAATCTGTTGAAATATATAGCATAAGTTATGTTCGAATGATGTATTCTAATATTTTTGGTAATTTCTTTAATTGATATGCAAGAATACGAATCTTAAAACCATAAATTAGAATTATCTTACAGAATAATAAACTAGACAGATTCTATTTTGAAAACTTAAAATAAGGGATGTAAAAATTTTCTGATGATTTTTAATTAAATAAAATATTTAATTTGTCAATACTTAAGTGAAATGTTTTAAATAAAAAATTTTAAAATATTTTGAAAAATTAAAATGTTTCTATAATACTAAGTTAATTAACAATTAATTTTATTTAATTAATTTACTAATTTTAAAGCTTGTACTCGAATGAATTTTATATTTCATTATAAAATATAATATAAATAAAATCTTTCAATGATGATTGATAAATGAGAATAATTAATCACTAATTAATTGATTTTATTTAATAAAATTTATTTATAGCATTTGATTAGAATAATTTTTAATATTATTTATTATTTTTTTGAAGAATATTAAAATATTAAGACTTTATTAAGCTTACTAATTTTATGAATTTAATTTGTTTATTTATTTATTTTATTTAATTAATAATTTAATTTTAAAATTTTATATTTCCTAATAACATCAAAAATTATGGTTTAATAGTAGTACCATAGATTAAATGTTCAATAAGTAAATAATCCTTAGCCGTAAAATATTTATATGAAATTTTTCTAATATAAATCATTCTTTTTAATTTTTTATAAAATTTGGCTTGATTGTTCTAGATATATTATTTTTTTTGAAATTCACTTGAAAAGAATTTTAAACTCAATTTATTTCTATTATTATTCCTAAACATACTTATGCTTTAAAAACCTTATTTCACTTGGTTTTAATTATAATTTATTATTTGAAATATTTGAAAACGCTCTAAAACCCCAAAATAAAGATTTTAAATTTCAAAAACCTACAAAAAAAATTGTGAAACACAACAAATTTCCCCATTCCATGAGAAAATCAAAATATCTAAAAAATCAGCAAAACATCAAACAGGCGTCTTCCGTAGATCTATGATAGGAATTGTTTTGTTGATTGTTATCGCTGGCTAAAATTTTTATATGTATAATTTTTCTCCTTTCATATCTAACATTGTTGAAGATTCCTGCATACCAAAGAATTCGGTGCAGGATGCAAATTCCCTTTAACTTTTTTCGTTCTGGTTCTTCAATGGGCTTTCAATGTATATTTCGTTGCATGTGATGCAGTAGGCAACAATTTTGCAGATTCATACTTTCTTTAGTGTATAGAAATTTTCCACTGGTCAAATGTTTTCTTTTTTCGTGTTGTTTGCCAGGACTTACCTCAATGTCCAATACTTGTGTGATATGCACAGTGGCGTAACAACGGCTTGGCATTGGGGCAGTTGCCAATGGTGCCGTTCCGCACCAGTTCAAATAGGGCGCCGCTAAATCTCTAATTTTAAAATTTTTATTTTAATAGATATTTCACTTTTATTCTCGATAATAAAAAAGCTAATAATTAATTATATTTAAATATATTTCATTTAAATCATAATGGTTTAAATAATCACTAATTTTGCAAACATTAAAACAAGAAAAGTTAAGCTTTAAGCCTTTGATATAGAACTAGAAGTGTATCAGTGTAGTGTTACTCAAATTTACTTTTAATTGTGAGTTTCTATATTTATGTATGAGTTAGTGAGTATGACACATTGATACTATTGTTTTTTTTATAATACATGATACTTCTGTATTAACGCAACAATATCAAGTTTTATCCACCAATTTATTTAGTATTATTTAGTAAATAATAAACTGTAAATTAGTATTGTCCCTGTTTTTTGCATTTTTGATATCCACGTTGTATGGATGTCACTGTCACTACGCAATTATTGTCATAAATAAAACAAGAGAATTCAATTTTTTTTGAACAATTGAAAAAGTCACAAAGCTGAAATTTGTCAATTTGTCAAGGGCACCAAAAATAAATTAGCCAATGGCGCAAAAGACCCAGTTACGCCACTGGATATGCAATTTAGAAGGCCATTTGGCCACTAATGAACAGATTTTCAGATAAAAAATATTCCCTTTTTGAAATACAGAATAAAAATTGTGTTGAGGGAAAACTAGTAAGCATTTAACATTCAAACCAAATTTTGAAATACAGATTGGAAAAGACTATTTCATCAAAGAAAAATTTCATATTCATATTGCATCAAAACCTTATTTTGTCATTTATTGATTAAGTATTATTAAATTTATCTAATCATTTATTTATTCAGTAAAATAATAATTTAAATAAAATGTCATTAAAAATTATTTTAAAACCATTATTTAATTTAAAAACTTAATTTAAAGCATTTTAATTGGCTAATGTTTCAACCAATCAAATTTCAGGATTTTAAATTTAACGGAAAGATCAATCAAACCTTCGGTTGAAAATAAATTTTGAATTGCATTATTTCGAATGACTGCAAGATTCCATTTTCTGGTTCGATTTTGTAAGGCTCCGCAAAACACCATTTGAATGGAGTTTCTAATTTGCTGTGAATAAATTTTCCATTTTAATTTAATTTATATTTTAACGCAAAATTTACCTTCTATTTTCAACGCAAAAAGTTTCAACGCTTTCATCGTGAGCTGCGACAACTCCACAACTCAATTTAGATGGAATATCAACTGAATATTGAGGTAGAAGTGCTTTTACAGGAACTGTAAAAATATCACCCTCCTAATAAATGATTTGGTTTATAATCTATAAATTTGCATATCAAAAACATTTACACTTGTTTGAAAATCTATTTTATCTTCAAATACATCTTTCTTGTGAGGTTTGAAAGTAATTGGTAAACAAAAACTAGTACCAGCACTTAAAGTTATTGTTTTTGGAAATGTTGTAGAGAATACTTCTTTCGAAGGTACACTGATAGTTGTACTTATTAATGAATAATAAAAATATATCTAACCTGAAATTTAATTTTTGTGTCACGTATTTCACATTTTTTAAAATTAATTTTTTCGTGTATTTATTTCCCGGCTCCCATCCATTCCAAGTGATTTCTGGATCAACTTCAATTCCAAAGTAATTTACTTTGGAAGTTTTGTTTTGTAATTTAAGTGTCATTTAAACTTTAATTAAATTTCAAGATTTTAAATTTTATCAATGATTTTAAAAAATTAATTATTTTAAATTTATTCATAAAACAGTTTTACAAGTTGCTAAGATTTTAAGCAATAAAACAAAATTGTGATTAAGATGCAAAGAATTTTCAATATCTAGTCAGTTCACAGAAAATCAATTTAAAGAAATCAAATTTACAAATAACAAATCGCAGAAAATTCTAGTTTGAATTTTAACTGCATAATTTCAAATTTTAGTTAAATTTTAATTTTTTCTTTAAATGGGTAATAATATAAACCCAAATGTATACTATCGAATCATAAAAACAAGTTTATAAATCGATGGTTTTCAATGCGTAAAGGACAAAAAGTTTGAATGAACTAGAAGTTTCTAATATAAGTAACTAAGCATGTACAATAATGTTAATTTGACTTGCATGTTGTTACCAACGCAACAAGTCATAAAACGCTCAATATAACAATGTGATACCCATTGCTAGACAACTTTTGTACTTTACTAATTGGGAGACTACCAGAAAAAAGTGAGTTCTTTCAGTAAACTGTCAATGTTCTGATAGAACTATGGTTCATAAACTATCGATGGAAGGTTTATGTCCGATTCCTCTCTATTTGTTTCCTTCTCATTTTTGTTTCTAATTCTAATCATTGAAACTTGAAGTATGAATACTTTAGGAATACTTTGATTTCCGATGAAAAATTTATTTATGTCCTTTTACTGAACCAGTAAAAACCATGGCTTTATTTTTTTAAACTTTGCTCTAGGTTTTGGGACAAATGTTAACTAATTCTTCTGTAAATTGAATTTATTTGTCTACTCCAGCAGAGCTTTTATGAAAATAGTTCTGTTGGGCAAAAACTGATAAAAACCCTTCTCTTTTATTTTTGTTTAGCCAGCACGATAACGCCTGTGTGGTTTTGAGCAGAAAATTTAAAATTAGTTAAAAATGGAAATTTAAAGAAAAATAAAATAAATAAAAATTTAATAAAAATTTTGCGATATAAAAATTTTAAAATTTAAATTTAAATCAAAAAGAATAAAAATTTGTATAATTTTGGAATATTCGAGAAATTCCTTGTTTTACTGCATCAAAACATACACACAAACAATCATGATATAAAAGGCGGTGCTGGTTGAGCAAAATTCAATGCTATTCTTTTCATTTTTACCAGACATTTTTAATTATTTAGTCATTGTAATTTTTTGTAACTCTCTCGAAAATCATTTTATTTGAAAGAAAGTAATTTTTATTTTAGTATAGTACTATTATTGTTATAAACTATATAGTACCATTAATGTCGGCCCATAATATCATTAGAGTTAAATCATTATTCTTAGAATGATTCTGATATCATTATTATTATTATTATTATTATTAATATTATTATCATTAGTATTATTATTTTCATATTATTATTAATTATTATTATTACCAAAGTAATATTATCATTATTATTATTATTATTAATATTATTAATACATTCTTATTACCACTAAAACTATATAGTATTATTAAATTCCATGACTTGCCCAGTATTGCTCCTAGTATCACTATTAATAAAATATTACTGTTATTGTTATTATTATTATTATTATATTATTATTCCTGTCGTCGGGAATCATAGTATTATTATCATTGTTGTTACTAAATTATTATTATTATTATTATGAATGTTATCTATATCGCGGTTATTATTATTACTAAATTAATATTATTATTATTAATATATCCTCATCATTATTATTATCATCTCCATTAACGCGCTATTACCATCATTGGTAACTTCATTATTATATTATCATTCTTGTAAATTCCCCTTATCATTATTAACACTATTCCCGCTGTTATAAATGTTGAGATAATATTATTATCATTATTATTAAGTTATTATTAGCCTCATTGTTATTATTATGATTATTATTATTATTAGTAACCGGTTAATATTATTATCATTTTTATAGTGAATATTAACATTATCCTTATTTTGTCAATAGGAACATCATTATTACTTAATTTAACGTTGTTAGAATCTTAATCATTATTAATATAAGCAAATAATACTTACAATAAACAAGTTTTATTTTTATTAAAAATTACAATCAAAAAATAACGGGAAAAATATTTTCCCATAAACAAATTCCAGTTTTCGGAGTTTCCGCTGCGGGTCGTTTCTGTGTGTTCTGTAGTTTTAATGATGAATAAAATAGATTATAACTTAAAGATCATACCTGACAGTAAGTGTTGACGTTAGAATAAGGCGCAGTAGACGATCTGGCGGATCAGAAGAACCTAAAATGCCTGGAGATGTTGGTTAAAAATTATAAAACATTATGACCTTGAAAATTTAACGATTGTTGACTCGTTGCTATGACAACGAGTAAAAAGCAAGGAATGAATTACATAAGTAAAGAAAAACAAAATTAACATAAAATATTTTATTGGGAAAATTTTTCTATTATTTTTTTTTCATTTTATAATAAAAGATTGTATATAAATCACTTTATGGTAATTTAAATTAAAATTTTTATACTCGAATTTAATAAATTTCAATTTTGTAAATTAGAATTAGTTCTCCTTAAATAGAAAAATATAAATTTCGTATTGTTATTATAATGTTGATAATATAATGAACTATGAACTTACCTTTGGTTATCACAGGTATTGTCAATATTATCGTTGCTAATGCCTGTTATAATTAAGTGACTATGAGTAGGTTGATAGATATCTTTAGTACGTATAAAGAAATAAGGAGACATGCCCATCCCTTCCCCCGTCTAGATTGCATAACACTTACCCTAGGGACGATGTTTAAAGTACAAAATTATGTTAATATTCATGATTGTAAATTGGATTAAATAAAGTTGAAATTAAAAATAAATTTTGTTCAGTGGACCCCCACAGAAAGACACTGGAACAATTCCGTAAAGATAAAGCCGGATACCATCAAACTGCAATAGTGCAAACCCAGCGGGCAGAGGCCATGGTGCGGAAGTGCCGCTACATGGAACAGACATGGACACGCCCCGAGGCAGCAACCCGGTTAAAGGCAGAGATAGACACCCTGAAGTTACAGTTGGAGCAGAAGAATGAAGCCCTGCGGTCGACCGAACAGAAGGGCCAGGAGCTTGAAAAGCAAGTAGAGGAATGGAAACTTAAGGATGACATCCGCATAGGCTTCATACAGAGTGGTGTCTCACTCTCCGAGGAACAAGAAGCCATAGTGCTGAGGAACGTCACCAGGAAAGACGATGGCGCAAGACCCATAATATCAGGCCCCTCCCATACGTCAGAGGAGTTGCCGAAAAGAAATTGTAGGAAAAACAGGCCAAATAAAAGGGAGAGGGAACGTCAGTTTAGATTAAACCACGCTCGCCTATTGGGTCATATCCTAGATGCCAATGGATTTTAATTCACCTTAACTCTGTGATTACGCATTTAATGTGACTATGATTTATAAGTGTTGATTGTTTATTAAACTTAAATTGTTGAATATTAATTTTTTATTTATCTTAAATATAATTGTTAACTTTAATATTGAATTTGTTATTGACGTGTGGATGGGATTGAAGTTGTTGAATATGAAAGACGGAGTGATCTAATGATTAGAAAAATTTGTAATTAGATAGATAGATAAAAAGAGGACCGATCAAGTAGAGCATGAAGTCTTCTATGACAGCTCATGGACCCGAGGGAGGTTAGGGCATTAGCAGTTCTTGAGAAGGAGCTCACCTTTTGCTAACCTTCCACCCACTAGTTCACAGTACCAACGTCATTTATGACGGGTGACTAGCGGTTCAAAATTCTTGTGCAGACGCTGAGTGGGGATAGTAACCCTTAGACAGTTCAAACTATTTTAAGGACCCAACAGTGCCCAGCAGTTCCAAGCAAAGTTCCAGATGACATTTGATTGAGAAATTGAATAGATTATATCAAATATGGCCGAAATTTTGGCACGCGTGTCCAAAGTGACACTGAAATAAATTTTCAATGTATTGTTGGGTCAGAACACAAACGGCCTTGAAAATTGATTAAATATATCAGTAATACAGCACGAAAACCCAGCACCAAGATAACTTAAAATAAAACATACAATATCAACTAAACACTCTAAAATTTGAGAGAATATAAATAAATATAAAATCACAAAACATAAAAGTAAATTAAAATAAATACAAAATGCATCAAGAACCACACGAAATTTATATAAAAAATAACATAATAACAAGAAAATTTGACCGAAAAACTACAAGTAATATAAAAGTAAAAATTAATGGATTAAATGAGTTAAAATAAAATACTTTTGGTTGAATAAATCTATTTAAAAATTTAAGAAATAAATTGCCAATTTAAATTATGAAAATAATACAAAATTTCATTTAGATAACACAAGTAATTTCAATGTCAAATTTTGTTTTATTTCAATAAAAATAACACGCAAAGTTAAGGTCAAATTATAGGTATATATACTGATGTGTTTTGACAAATTATCAACTACTTTGCAGCATTATTTTCAAATGTAATTCACAATCTTACTTTTCACTGTTATTTTTGCAGCATTAATTTGCAGTCGTATTTTCAGTTGGTATGCATTGACGTATGATTTGAAAATGAAGGCGTACCTACTATACGAATGAATTTATTGATTGATTAAATGACATGCGATGAAGCGAGTGAACAATGTTTATGCAAATGAACTTCCGATTACTATGTGACATACCAAATAAACAATTTTATGCATCGAAGCTTTTATCCAATTTATATGGTAGTATTTATTTATTTTCCGGCCCACAGCCACACACCAGCAAGTAATTAAAATCATACATCCCTATCGAGCGGTGTAAGTGCGGTTCATCCGCGAATAGCACGTGCCCGTGAGAGACCTCGTCATGAGTAACGACGGGCTCGAACGTCAAATCACTGAACTAAATAGTGAAAGAGTGGGTCTTTTGGCTCAACTTTCTTGCACTCAATTTCCATAAAATTGACATAAAATTTGAAACGACAATCGGTTCAAAATCACTAACACTGAGTAGTCTAGTGGGCACTCATTAAATCTAATATGAACATAAATAGATCATAAGGACAAAGAAAGGAAAGGGTAATGGGAAAATTGCGAAATCGTTGCAACAGTTAAAATGAATAGCCATCGGAAAAAGATTTTTCCGAACTACCAAAATCATGAAAAGGAATGTTTTATATAATATGTAAGAACTAAATAAATTATGTTGAATTGAGACGGAAAATATTGTTGGAACGCTGCTAAAACTTCCGAAATAACAAAAATACTTTATCGAAAACTGTAGAATAAGGATAGAGTATGGCTAAATTTTTATATAAGTAAAATATTTTTATAAAGCTGAGGAAAAATAACGAATCCCTACAAAAAAATTTGATAATAATAATGATAATAGTAAGGATAATGGTAATTATAAAAATAACAATAATTATAATAATAATAACTATAATGGTAATTATAAGAATAATAACAATAGTAATAGCAGTGATAATGGATTAGAATAATACATATGATAGTAACAATAATAATACTAGTAACAATAATAGGGAACATAGAAGTTATAATAGGGATGAGGATAAGAGAGATACTGCGATGATATTTAACTTAACAAAGGGTTTACAGGCCATAGAAAAATCATCAATACGGACAACGATAAGAAGGACTATGGGAAAAGACGTAATGATAAATGGTATAACAGTATGGATTAGCATTCGAAGGAGATAGGAGGACAATGAGACCTAAAAATCGAAATCGAGCTCAGGCCTTGGACCCATGGATCGTTCGGTCAATTATAGCATTAGCATTAGCGCTCACTTTTTGCGGACGATCCACCCACTCGAACACAGTTCCAACGTTGCTTAGCAACGGGTGCCGAGTGGTAAGCGAATGATATTTGTATTGGGTTGTCTGGGTAACAACCATATAGTTTCAAAACATCAACATCCAGAAACCCACCAATATACAGGTCTAATCTCGGAATAACGAATACAGAAGTAATGAAATTTCCATTATAACAAATTTATAATTTGTCCGCGAGAAACTTCAATACAAAATGTACTGAACCAAAATTCATTATAACGAAGGCCTATCTCAGTTTATGTCTCAGTGCTTTAGAATTTACTTTAAACTTAACTCAAAATATTTCTTGACTTTTGGTGACATAACAAGTGTATGCAATAAATATATTTTTTAAATAAATATTGTTGAGCCAGCACACAAATAGCCTTGAGAATTTTTTAAATGCATCAGTAATACAGCACGAAAACCCAGCACCAAGATAACTTAAAATACAATATACAACACCAACTAAACACTTTAAAATCTGAGAGAATATAAATAAATATAAAATCAAAAACATAAAAGTAAAATAAAATAAATACAAAATGCATCAAGAACCGCACGAAATTTACATAAAAAATAACATAATAACAAGAAAATTCGACCGTAAAATGACCATTTATATAAAAGTAAAAATTAATGAATTAAATGAATAAAAATAAAATATTTTTTGGTTGAATAAATTTATTTAAATAATGTTAAAAATAAATTACTAATTTAAATTAAGAAATAAATAAAAATTTAATTTAGATAACACAAATAATTTCAAAGTCGAATTTTGTTTAATCGCAATAAAACTAACACGCAAGGTTAAGGCAAAATTATAGGTATAAATACTGATGTGTTTTCCCAAATTTTCAACTACTACTTTGTAGTATTAATTTCAACCAAATTTAAGATGCACATTTTTTATAAATCTTACTTTGTTGTGTTATTAATCTACAGTTATGTTTTGCAGCAATATTTTCAGGTTATTAATCTACAGTTATGTTTGTAGCAATATTTTCAGGTTATTAGTCTACAGTTAGGTTTTGTAGCAATATTTTCAGATTGTTAATCTACAGTTATGTTATTTTGGTTTATGTACATCGATGCCCGATTTAAAATTTGTTTATATGAATGCCAAATATACAGTTTATGCGTCGAGACTTTTGCCTAATTCATGTGGTAATTTATTTTTTCTATTATTTTATTTTTGGTGACCCACAGCCAAAACATAACGCAAGATAGAAAAATAAAACACACTATCGAACTGTGTAAGTGCGTGTAAAATCGCCAATAGTTCGTGCCCGTGAAGGCCCGGCGTGCGGAACGCAGGAGCCGAAACGTCAATACTATCCGTACATAGGGGAAATTGGAGGGTAAATGAGTAGTCCTTTGGCTACTCCTTCACCATTCATTTCCTGTAAAATTGACATAAATTTTTAACAACAATCGGCTCAAAATATCTAACACTGAGTAGTCCAGTGGGCACTCATTAAATATAATATGAACATACATAGATCTTAAGGACAAAACGAGGGAATGGGTAGCGGGGAAAATTGCGAAATCGTTGCAACAGTTAAAATGAATGGCCATCGGAAAAAGATTAATTCGAACGTCCAAAATCATGAAAAATAATGATTTTAAATAAGAATTAAATAAATTAATTTGAGTTGCGGCTGAAAATATGGGCGGGACGCTGCTCAAATTTTCCGAGTCAATGAAAATACTTTGTCTAAAACGGTAGAATAGGGATGAACCGTAAAATAAGGGCGGAACGCTGCTAAAATTTTCGAATTTACAAAAATACTTTATCAAAAACCGAAAGATACAGAAGGATTACAACTAAATTTTTATATAAGAAAAATATTTCTTAAAGCTGAGGAATAAGGACGAATCCCTACACAAAATTTTGTTAATAATATTGATATAATTGTAATAATAATAACAATAATAATAATAATAATAATAATAATAATAATAATCATGGTATTTGTAGTAATTATGATAATAATTATGATAATAATAATAGTAGTAAAAAATAATAGTAGTAATAAAAATAAACATGATGGTAATTATATAGTAATAAAAATAATAATAAAGGTAATAGTAGTAACAATTAATAAAGGTAATACGTATAATAGCAACAATGATAATGCTAGTAATAATAATAGGGAACATTGTAGTTATGATAGGGATAAGAGTAAGAGAACTAGTGAGTGAATACTTAACATAACCAAGGGTGTACCGACCAAAGAATAATCTTCGACATGGACAACGATAAGAAGGACTATGGGAATGGACATAACAATGAATGATATGAGAGTATAGGTTAACATTTGAAAGAGATAGGAGAATAATGGAACCTAAGAATCAAAAGCGAGCACAGGTCTTCTATCGACAGCTCGTTGGACCCAGAGATCGTTCGGTCAATTATAGTATTAGCAATAACGCTCACTTTTTGCGGACGATCTACCCACTCGAACACAGTTCCAACGTTACTTAGCAACGGGTGCCGAGTGGTAAGCGAAGAATATTTGTATGGGGTATCTGGATAACAACCATATAGTTTCAAAATATCAAAACCCAGAAACCCACCAATATACACCAAGCGAAGTTGAGATAAATCATCTATAATATAAAAGAAAATCAATAAATTTATAGCATATAAACGCACCAACTCACCTTGAGGTTGCTTTTAAAATAGTCAATGAGACAAACCCTAAACTATAGAAACAGAAAAAGTGATAGAGAAATAAAATAATGAACATTAACCCAACCCATAATAAAACATGCATGGAAACTTTTAACATGTAGCCATCCGAAGTTGACAAAATCCCTATAAAAAATAATTTTATAGACATTTTTAAGATAATTTTAGAAAGAAAAATGGCGGAAAAAATTTTTAATTTAAATTTTGAGGTTTTTGCTAGGAAATTTCGAGTAAATGAGGATGTATCTTCATAAGATTTACCCTTAAAACTAAAATTAATCTAATATTTCAGATATTTCTGTCGAAAAAAGCAAAACCTGAAATCCGAAAAAAAGCATAAATTTTTAAATTATATTGGTAAGTTTTAAAAAATAATCATAAACCAAATTATTTTGCGTACATAATCGATGATTTTTTACAAAATATGTATAAAAAATATAATTATTTAATGCAAATAATAATTTTTATAAGTTCAAAAATAATTTAACTCACATTTTTTGAAAAATATCCGAAAAAAATACATATTTTCGGAGATTAGTTATTGTTACTTACTTAATTTCCTAAATATTATTTATAATAATATATATGAAATAGTTGATCAAAGTTATATTTAAGAGCTTGAATCATGATCATATTTCCTTATGAAATCATAATTCAACTCTTGAAATTTAACTTTGAGTTATATAACTATAAAAAAAATAACTTACTTAGCAGCCATTTAAAAAACGGCTGAAATGCATTCACATAAAATAAATTCCGCCAAGTTGATTTATGTATCAACTTGAATTATAGCGGAATTTATCTCAGTGACAGCTGGTGTATATATCACAGTTTGAAAATCACTGTTTCATTTTTTTGTCCTGCAGTAGGTACCTGGAATATTGGACATCCTGTTACCAATTTTTTGACTCAGGAGTGTACTTGTGTATGGTTGGGTGTCATAATTCTCTGAATTTGGTATAACGAATTATCAGTATAACGAAATATTTTGTTCGGTCCCGTGAGGTTCGTTATATCGAGATTTTATCTGTATATAGTATATAAAATTTTTCCATAAAGCACAGCACACATATTTCCATTTTATAAATACATTGGCTTGCAGTCAATAAAAGATTTACAATCCTTGGTCTATACGTAACCACAATCGTGAGTTTACTATAATAAAATGGGATCCGTATCGAGAGAGGGTATCAAAGCAAAGAATACTATCAAATTGCGAATAAACAAAGGATTATAAACAGCTGCAAGATATCACTACTTATTGAAAGAGAAATTATTTATAATAAACAAGCAAATCACAAATTTGTCACAATACTTACTGAATAAAACGCAAACACCGGAAATGAGTGGAGCAGAATTCAAATCATTAACTGACAGCCACAGCGTAAATGTGAGTCCCAAATGTTAGAGAAAATGTGCTGACAGGTCTCCAATGATTTTCCAATTATACACAAAACTTCTATATTTAATATAATTATTCTGTACAAACAAAAGATATTCTGCCAGCACTTGATCGGAAAACGTTTTGCAGTGGAGACATCAATAATTTTCCTAAATTAACCAAGATTCGACAATAAGGAAACATAGTTTTTTGTTATTAATTATTTTATAAATAAATCAAATTACCAACTTAAAGTAAACGCACTCTAATAGTATAATTATCTTGTACAACCTCTGCATAAAAATATCCACATAATAGTAACCGACCCAAGTGCTAGGTTACAATTTGCACCGGCCACAGAGAGTTCTACATTGAACTGCTCCGTGTCAGAAATTATTAACATGGTTAAGGTCAAGAATAATTTTCTAAAACTTACTCTTGGACTGTTATTTTATTTAATGTTATGAAATGCAAAATTATCAAAATTAAGTATAAAATATTAATAAAATATTAGTCCAAAGCGAAAATTAAGTATCAGTTAACGATTGGTGCCAAATTTCTTGGTATAAATTTCTTACATTCACATCAAAGTTTATTATTATTATTATCATTATTATTATTATTATTATTATTATTATTATTATTATTATTATTATTATTATTATTATTATTATTATTATTATTATTATTATTATTATTTTTATTATTATTATTATTATTATTATTATTATTAGCATTATTATTATTATTATTATTATTATTATTATTATTATTATTATTATTATTATTATTATTATTATTATTATTATTAATATTATTATTATTTATATTATTGTTATCATTTTTATTTGATGTTTATAATTATTATTCAAAAAATAAATTTCAAAAGTTATTTTTACTTTATATGAATTTTTTTAAGGACTTGACAAGAACAATATTGACTCTGTAAATTATTCACATCAATTCACATTAATCATACATAATTATTTTTGGAAATCCTGCAATGATTTCTAACATGAAATATTTTGTTATATTCCATCCGAAGTTTTCGACTTTGTCGGTTTGCTAATTGATTTAATAACCTTCAGAAATGGAAGCGTTTTCAATCCGTAGAATCTTGAACAATACATTTTACTAAAAACTCTTCGTAATTTAGGTAGAGACATAATATATATGATGGGGTTTACACAGCTCAAACATGTAACCAACAAATTAAATATAGGGTACAGAATGATGTCCAAAGAGTTGTTGTAAACTCCATAGCTGGCCAACATTATTAACACATTTTCTGGGAGTAGTAAACTAAAAAACATTACGGTATTAAATAGTGCTGGTTTAATTATTTTCGTGCTAATTTTTGTGTTACCATTAGGATACGATGATCCGTCAGAAAGGGATTTTAGTCTTCTAGATATCCGGTAATAAACGAACACCTGAATAATAATAGGTAAGAGGTAGTCAACCACAGTCCACAACCAAATGTATAAACGAAACAACATAACGCCATTCTCAATTGTTTTAATTTCGTAAATATCAACACAAGAATTGTTATAGAATGCTTTCGAAACGAATCCAACAATAGAACCGATATGCGGGATCAAACTCATGTATATTCCATACAATATAATGAATGATTTTGAGTTTACTTTATAGTTCAATGGAAACTCAATGGCGGCTAGACGATCAAGTCCTATCATGACCAAATTATGAGAGCCCAATCCAACAGCTAGCCAATAAAATGTTTCTGTAAACCAAAATTTACAACTGAATCCGTCGATTGGTATGCTAAACCTTGTAGAACCGTCAAAATTTGTTCTGAAACCATTCAAAAATAAACGGAGCAAGCAAACAAGACAGTCGAAGCTGAACTGGCATCGTAGTAAAACGGTTGTAAAAGGAGATAATATTTTATATTTCCACAATGGGACTAATATAGAAATATTAATACAGAAACCGACGAGAGAAAAGATCGAAATGACCAAACTTAGCCATAATTTGAGATGCATTTCTTTTTCGTATGTTTTTTTTCAAATTATGATAGTTAATTTTTCATTGGTCTAGCATTTGTCACTTTTTGTCAATTATAATTTTTTGTTTAAATTAGACTTCAAATTTAATTAACTTAGACTTTTTCCTTTTAATTCTGAAATTACTCAACTTGTGAAAAAAATATCATGAAATTAAATATTTAATTATTGTCATGATTTATTTCTTTAATTTTTAATTGTTAATTTTTTAGTTAATTATTATTTTATTATGAAATCAGTAAATTTTAATATTTGTAATATTGAAATAATATATAACAACGTTGTTTCATAATTATTTTTTATTATTCCCTCTATACAGTGACATAGCTAAGAGTGAGAACAGCATTTTCGCGATTGAAGAAATATATAAAAACATTTACAATATGCTGATTTTATGATCCATTTTGTCATAAAATATCTCCCTTTTACATCAAAATATTTATGGCCAGCCCAAAAGTAAACCGAAGAGGTTTACCAAAATTAGAAAATACATTGAGAAAAGGAGAAATGCAATCTATAAACCCCTCAAACTTACTTTATTTCAAGTGGCAAGATAAAAGATAAGTTTTCATGCTAACAAGCATTCATAAAAGACAATTTAGTGATTCAAGTAAGAAAGATAGAAACCATCAAGAAATCATGAAACCGACAGCTAAATTATTGAAGAAATTTTAGTAAAATACGGCTCTATTACAACTGAATTACAAAGAAGACCATCGATCTCTTAGCCTAAGAAGAATTTCACAGTCAACATCTAACTGACATGTTTTATAATACTGTTTCCACTAATTCGGACAAGATTTTGAACACCTATACTTAGTGACTGAGTTTTATCAATTTATGTAGCATAAATTCCAAAGTATTTAGATAGTTTATTGAAAATCTTGATTAAGACCGAATTCAAAAGTAGAGATAGATTTGAGTTTGCCTCTTAAAGTATAATAGGATAAGAGAGAGAGAGCGATAGTTTTATGGTATGGTATAGTAAATGTGCTTTTAATTGAACAACTCATTTTCGTTGTAGGATACTTTATAATATTATTGACGTAGTTGCTCTTTGCAAAATTTTGTCATTTGGGATTTCGAATGTTCGTTTTAAGTTAGTTTTTGATATTTTGTATTTTAAAGTGTTCTATGAGTATTAAAACCTATTGAAAGGTTGAATAAATTACCAATTTTATTTAAGTTAATATTTTTAAATATATATAAATATATTTAATAAAAAAGTTTAATAATAATTAATAAAAATATAAATATATTTATTAATTTAATTCACCAATTTATTGTGACTTTTTAAACTTTTAAAAGTTAAATAAATATAAATTAATTTTAAAATCATTTTAAAATATCAAATAAATTACATTGTTTTGATAATTTATGACTTTGAAAAGTTTTAAAATTTAAATAAAAATTAATTAATTTTAAAATATTTCAAAATATAAAATTTAAACTTTTTAATAAATATATTAATTTGTTTAAAAATTGCATATTATATCATCATCTAATAATTAATAGAAATGACAAATAAAAAACCCACCGGATCCAAATCTGCTTATAATTGTTTCATGAAGTCATTTATAGAAAAATATAAAATAGAAAATCCAGATGTCAAAATGAATTTAGGAGAAATTGCAAAGCAAGTTTCAGATAAGTGGAAGAATTTATCAGAATTTGAAAAGAAAGAATTTATTGATTTGGCAGCAATCGACAAGAAACGATATGTCAGTGAAATGGAGAGTTATGTGCCGAGTGAAAAGGATATTACAAAATTGAAAAACAAGAAAAAAGATAAAAGAGCTGCTAAAGATCCAAACAAACCAAAACGACCTATGACAGCTTTTCTGTTCTTTTCAAGTGAATTTCGATTGTCAGTGAAAGAATCAAATCCAGAATTTAAGATTGGAGATATTGCAAAAGAATTGGGCAAAAAGTGGAAGGAATGTATAGAAAAAGATAAATATGAAAATCTTGCAAAATCAGCAAAAGCAAATTATGAAAACGAAATAAAGACGTATAATGAAAAGCTAGAAGGGCATTCAGATAATTCCACAAATAAATCTGAATGAGTAAAAATGTTTTAATTTAAGAAATAAATAATTTTTGTATATTAATTACTTTTAAATTATTAGCATTAAATTATTAGAATAATAGTTATAATCTATATATAGATTTATAGATATATAGATAGATAGATAGGTAAATAGATATGTTGGATGATGAGGGAAAGCCCATCACCACATTTATCCTACAAACTGAACAATTTTGTGAATATGAAGATCCAATTTTTGAACAATAATCGAACAATTATTATGTGTGATTATTTTAACTAATGTTATATAGTGATACAATTTTTTGAAACAATTATTTTATTGTGTATGATTATTTTTGTATAAAAAAACAACACAAATTCTATGACCAGAATTAGATTATTCATCATTTAATAGCCGAGAAAAATCACTTTAAAGAATCTCATAAGAATCTTGATAATTTGATGATTTTTTTTTCATTGGGGTGGAAATCCTATTTCTTCCTTCTGACCGTCGCTCATAAAATCCTATGTTTTCACAATCAGCTGTATAGTCTTCTGTACTTTTAAAACTGTCTACACTCTTTTGATGCTTTTAATATAAATTTGCGATGGATATTTCCATCGGATGGGTTTTGGTTGTTAATTAGTTCACCACAATAGTCTTGCCAAGTAAATCTTCACAAGACTTTAAAATATAACAGGCAAAACCGTTAAGATATTTTTTATTTGCACGCACAATATAGCACGCACTAATATACATATAACATCAACATAGTTAGCATCATATTTAAAGGTTGAAGATTTGAAGTTAAAGAAAATTTATATGCAATATATTTTTTGTAAATTTTTGATTGTTGTTTAATAAAATTATATATAAAGACTTTGCTTTTATTATATATAAGAAACACCAGTGAAAAGTTGAGACCTCACTAAAATTCGAGACCTCAACAGATAGGTATGTTAAATGGGTTTTAATTAGAAACACTTAATGAAAATTATAATAAATGGAATCTGCGGACACACATGAAAAGATAGAAGTCATATTTTATATATTGCTAGCCGTATACCTATATACGGTAACAATTTTCTAATTAATTAATGTTTTAATAAATTACTAAGTTTCATTTTTCAAATTTATTTTCATTTCATTTTGCTTCATATTTTTCCGTTTCAAAAAACTTTGCGACTTACTTGATGTTAATAAGATCCTTAGACTTACGTCCTTAAAAACGGATGTAAACATATATAATTAAAATATAAAGCAACAAAAGAATAAATTATTATTGCAAAGGTTCGACAGCCTTAGTTACCGCGCACTGGTTAGCAATCAAACCCCCATTCCAAAGCGAAAACTCATAACGCAGATTATAAATTTTTTACGATATTTATTTTTATTGATTTTTAAGTGCAATTTTTAATTTTATGTGCAAATTCTGTATTCTGTATCAATAATTAGAAAACGGATAAACTCCCTTGTGTTGGGATATTAAATATTCGACGATGAATAGGTATCTCGATCCGACTCCTCGTGTTCAATAATCAACAAAATCCCGACAAAGAAATCTTTATTGACAGATATTCACCACGATACACAATAATTTATTTATCGTATACACTCTAAGGGTATCAAGATGTAAATTCAACTGCAATCTGATTAACTTTATAGATTTACGACAATTTACTCGTTTCCTTCGACTCGTTATTTTCGCGCTCCGACCAACTGGCAACTTATTTTGTTGTCAGTTGCTTTTATAGTGTTTAGATTTCCATTAATCTGGATTACCATTAAAAAACAATTTTCCATTTCGTACACTTTATTGTCAGTTTCGCTAATGTCGGGAAACACATTAAGCTGACGTTCAGCTCGGCGGCTCTTGATTAATGGGTTCGTCGGTAACTAATTTAATTAATTAATTAGTTTTTGGGCTCCCGATCCTTCAATAAACCTTATTTCAGTCTAATAATATTTTATTCGTCTTCACCATCAAATTTGCCACCGGTTACCACTTTTTCCCCCCGAAAAATATTGATTTTTACTTTTTTCAAAATTTTAATTAATTTTGAAATTTTTATTCATGTTTTCTTATAACCCGAACACTTGTAAATCAGTGGTACGAAACCGCTTACCCATGGGTAATTAAGTATAAAGGTATTCGATTATACACACATATAAGGTTCGTTTTCGATATTCATAGATGACAGAATCATTAACTTTTGACTTTGCTGTTATTTATTGCATGATAATATTATTTCCTGACAGTAATCCACATGTGCAGCGAGTCAACATAACCTTAAAAATAAAATTTGAATTAATCTGTTTGCATGGCAGTATTCAAAATGGAAAGTGATAAATTTGATTGGCGTCATGTTGTGTAACACGGATTTAAAGAATGAGTAAGGTTGTTAAAAAAATGTATGAGTTTATTTAGATCGTGCTCCTGATCTAAGGACAGTTAAAAATTGGTTTGGTCGATTTCGAAATGGTGACTTAAACGATTAGCTTCGCCTGGGTGACCTTCCAGTATTAATAATGACTGTATTAATGATTTGGTAAATGTGATGGCTATAATGTGCTCAATTTGAAAAATACTAATGAATCGTATTTAGATGATGAGCAATATGTGGAATTTAAATATAAAATTATTTTACTTTTATTGTGCGTTATCAAAATAGGTATTTATTAATGAATTTACAGTATTAGAATTAGCAAAAATATCACACAGAATTTAACTACAGAATCAATGTTATAGTCGTGAACACTCATTCATTTTTCCTAGAAATTAAAATATGCAAATTAAATATTCTTTTTAAAAGCAGCGGAAGAGATAATTTAATAAATACGTCAAATTATTCACCAACACATCTTATGAAATTTGATAAGAAATTTGCTGCCAGGAATCGATACGATAACCGAGGCAATTTCCAGGACTTGATTTCTCAATATAAAGTCAGGATTGTTGAAATTTCCACTCAAAATATTAACGAATTCTAGATAACTCTTTTGAACTTCAGTGTCATGATATCGACACAACTCCGAGAACACATTTAAATAGCGCAATAAAAAGTCCAATTCAAGGCCCATTGAAGCATTTTCTGAACGCATGGTACAGAATCGATAGTAATAAATAATTTATGCTTAGTTTCTGTATTAGTAACATAAGAATCGATTTATAGCAAATATATTTCTGAATGAATGTTTTGAATGACAATTTGAAAACTGTAGAATACCTCAGATTCAGAGTTCTGATTTCTAGAATGAATCTCTCGATTATAATTTCAATAACAATCCCATCAATGGCATCAAAAAAAGCAAGAAGGTGAGTATTGAAATATCGTTCATCGTCATTCATTTTTTTCAAGTGATCAAAATCTTTTCATAAATTAACTTCGTTTAAAATCCAAAATGAAGGTCGAACTTTGAGCATATCCATTTATCTTCATATTGTATATTAAGAAACCCAATTCGACTAATCTTCTCCATAATAAATATCTGATATTGATAGAATTAGTAGTTGACCTTTCAAAACATATATTTAATTAAATTACAAAGTTTTCAAAATCCCTTAAATTACAAGTGAAATATTTAAACAACCATAATTGTTAAAAAATCTTATACAATAAAAAATGACAAAAAGTAAAAAAATTAATAACATCTTTTTAATTCCATAACAACATCTATTTTATTCAAGAAAACGAATGAATATTCTTAAGATCCAAATTTTATAGTATTCATGGAAGAAAAGAATGTTACAATAAAAGAAACGGAACTAATCCATCAGTAGTTGTGATGGTATATATTCTCTGCGGCATTTTTACCTTACCGGTCACTGTAAAAACAGTCAACGGCAACACTGATACAATATCTTTCCTCGTCGATACTGGATCTTGTCTATTAATCCTACCTAAGATTTTCACTTAATCCACCATTCCTACAGGTGTTGGGCCAGAACGTAAACGGCCTTGAAGAATGTTTAAATGGATCAGAAACACACACGCAAATACAACATGCACTTTAAATAAACCTATTGAAACACCAATTAAACCATATAAAATCTGAGAAATAAAAGAATTAAATATAAATTAACAAACATAAAAATAAATTAAAATAATAACAAAATGCACCAAGATTCGCACGATACCTATACAAATATAACAAGAAAACACAAAAAATTCGACAAAATTAGAAAAATTAATAAAAGTTCATTAAAATGAAATTTAAATCGAAAATTTTGAATTAGTAATAATTCAATAAAAATTCAAAAAATAAATTATAAAAATAAATCAAAAAATATTAAAATTAAAGAATAGAATTTTCTAGAAAATAACAAGGTCGAATTTTGTTTTACTGCATCAAATTTCACACGCGAGAAAAATAGGTATAAATACTGATTCATTTTCACATTTAACTTAACCATTTTTCAAACCATTTTGAAATCGTTGTGAAACTATTTTAAAACTGTTTTAGAACTTTAAATCTATTTGCAGATTATCTCGGAAAATCTTAATTTTTAGGTGAGAAACATTTTGGTTGGAACCCTCTTTCCACGTCACGTCCATAGCATCTCTGTAGAGCTCTGCTTGGCGGCGACGAGGGGAGAGAGGCATTTATGTTATTTTATGTTATTTTATGCTATGATGTTTTTCAATTTATGGAATGGTTAGAAATGGGTAATTATGTGGTTTATAATTAATAAATATTATTAATATATATAACTTATTTTATATGTTTTTTATAAATTAAAATGTCGAAATTTTTCCGGCCCACAGCCGACACATAACGCAAGAAAGTAAAATCTACATAGTGCAGATGCTTGTAAGTGCGTGGAAAATCGCCAATGATATGTACCCGTGAAGACTCAGCGTGCGCAACGCCGCGGTCGTAACGTCAATATTATCCCTATAGCCGAAGCGAGAAATAAGGAAGAAGTCTCTGGCTGCTTCCTCGTTTCTCAATTCTGTAAAATCGACCTAAATTATATTACACACGGCTTAAAATTATCACACCGAGTAGTCCAGTGGGCACTCAATAAATATAATATGAACACAATATGCGTCTAAGGCCTATTAATGGGAAAGGGTACTTGGGTTAAATTAACTGAAATCGTTGTTATAACTATTTTGGAGTAACATTGTGAAATAAATAAAATTTATTGGGAATCATTGAATTCGATTAAATTGAGACTATTGAAAAAAAAAATCTAAAGCAACCATTGATTGTAAAAGTAAAGTGTTTTATGGCTAAAAATTAAAGTAAATATTGGGTAAAGATAATTTAAATGCTCGTAAATTATTGATTAGGATAATGGCAAATAATTTCATCAATTAAATTATTATAATTCATTTCAATAAAAGCAATCTGATCTTTGAGTAAGAACGAGTAATGTATTGATCTAATCAAAAATCAACCCCCGATAAAAATGAATGCAATTAAGAATCGAATTCATTGATTTCAAATAAAGAAACGTATCAATTAAAGGTAAAATGATTTTCGAATAAAAGTATGGAATCCCTTAATTAAATTGTTGATTAAAAATTAACGTAACACCACCCAATTCACCGTTAATTGCTCTTGATAAAATTGAAGAAGTGATTGAGCAAATAAAGTGTTTAGATTAAATTATTGATTAAAAATAAAATGAATAAAAATAAATATATCGTTGCTTAAATTAAATCTGTTCTTTGGTAACAATTAAAGTGAGTTTCGGGTAAATAGAAGTATCTCATTGATCAAACTAATTCAGATAATTATTGAGTAAAACCCACGTAAACTAGTTTTGGTAAAGTAAAGTATGGAATAAGAATAAATGATATAAGCTCCTTAATGAACTATGATTAGTGGATTAAAGTAATTCCTAGATTAAATTTAGAGATGAATTGAATAACCGTAAGACAGTTTCCTTAGTAAAAATCAAGTAATTTTCGAAGTAAATTAAAGTAAAACTGAATTCACGGATTTAAAACCATTAGCATTAAAATAACTTTGTGGGCTAAAGTAATAATTGATCCAAACAGCCTTAGGGAAGACTATTAGAAATTGGAATAACAGATGTCGATATTTATTACTGATAATGTAATCTCTTAATTAGAACTAGAATAATTTATAAATTTATAAAATAAGTTTCTTCAATTATCATAAATTCAGGAGTTACAACAAATTGATTAGAGGTAAAGTGAATGAATATTTACGTAAATTAAATTAATGTAATTGAAAAAACCAAAGTTTAAGATAAGCGAAAATTTGTATTAATATCACATTATTGAACAAATGAAGTTCCACATAGCGAAGTTATTCCAACAGAAGGGTATCGCATCTATTTAGAAACCTCGGTAAGCGTAGAAGTTTTCCAAAAATTTGCTAATAAAGCACATTCAAACTAGTCAACAGAATAACTTACCGGAAATTGAGATAATCGAGTGTAGGCGAACATTTGACCAGTGATTCTGAAAATACGACACGAATCATACAATCACCGGATGTAAACAATGTAATTCACCTTTAGTCAACCGCTTAAGTTGTAATGGTAAAATCCGCCGGAAATCGTTCGCCCACCAGGATACACCCACGTACGACTAAGTTATCTCGGATCAACATCCGGTCTAAATCTTAAAGTTCGAACAACTGTAATTGAAGTTAGTAAACAAACTTTAAATCAATGTACAAATTCTCTTAAGTCAATGCACGAGTATCCGCCTACATGAAAAATTTTAATGTTAACATATATATATCGAATAAGTGAAACATCAGGTTACCTCATCCATATGATTAATCATATTATTATATATTTTCCCTATAAAGGAGTGCACCTTAAAGAACCAGACCCACTAAGTAACCCAACCTGCTTATTAATGTCCCATCGCGTAAAGGAAGCAATGGTCACGCGTATGACACCCTTACTAGTAACATAGACACCATCTGCTTGCTAATAACTTAGAATGGTAAATCAATCGAACCTGACAACAGTAATGTTTAGACATGTCGCCCAAACGAACTACCCGTCGAGAGACCGCCAGACAGGAACAGACAGGAGTCCCGCCGACCACGAGGATACTCGACCAGTTGCAACGATCATGTCTCTCGGAACGGCAATATCCAGCTGCGGAGACCTACCTGCACGCTCAGGACCTCCTCACCCAATGGGAAAGGGTGCAGGAGCAGGTAGATTTACAGGTGGTTAAGGCAAGGATGTATCTTGCGAACGTGGTGGAAGACATCCTTGCCGGGCGGATTGCAGTCGCCTATCCACCTCACCCAGTTCGAGACACCAGAAGACCCTATACCGTTGAGGCTCTCAAACGAAGCCTGAAGAGATATTGTCCGGACGAGTAAACCAACACTGATAGACTTTATGTAGTAATTGATTTAAAATATTAGAAATTTACGTGTTACTTCTTATAGCTGGAATTATTCGTGATTTTGTTTAATGAGATAAATGATTATCTGACTTAATCAATAATAAATTAAAATAATCTATTTGATTGTAGTAATGTCTTCCTTACAAATCTTACAATCTGAACTGGACCACGCGAGACAGACAAACGCGGAATTACACACTCAGATTATTC
Source organism: Schmidtea mediterranea (assembly GCA_022537955.1). Lineage (NCBI taxonomy): Eukaryota > Metazoa > Platyhelminthes > Tricladida > Dugesiidae > Schmidtea > Schmidtea mediterranea. The sequence continues at coordinate 246,026,465 of CM039680.1, read as the reverse complement.
AACTAACCCGCGAAATGCAACAGATCAAAGCAACCTGGAAGGGACCAGAAAAGGTAAAAACACTGTACCACCGCCTGACCGCAGCACAGAGAGGCTGGACAGAGGAGCGGCAGCTCAACCAGAGCCTGCGCACGCAAATTCGGGGACTCGAAGTCGCCCTAGCAGTCTGCCGGGAAGGGGAAGCGGTAACATATCCGCTCGTCTTCGCCCCAACCCAGATGTCGCAGAAGAACACCCAACCAGTGGAACAATCTACCCTTCCAGCAAACAATCGTCGGCCGGGACGTAAGGAACGGGCCCGACGTCGAGCAATCCAGCTTCAAAATCATTAACCTGTAAACATTGCGCGCGTTGCTAAAAAAATAGAGGAGTCGTGTTCTTAATTTAATTTGTTACGTTGATATATTTATATGCCAAACATTCGCATCATGTTACTCAACCTTAATTTCATCTCTCCGCAGGCAGATAAGAACCTAATCTAGAATGATCATGAGGGACAGAGCAAAGCGAGCATAGGTCTTCTATCGACAGCTCGTGAACCCGAGGGTTGTCCGAGCAACTATAGTACTAGCACATGGTACTCAATTTTTGCGGGCAATCCACCACTTGAACACATTACCAACGTTGCCTAGCAACGGGTGCCAAGTGGCGATTAGGATCATTTTGTATGGCGTTACGAGGGCAACCAGAAGGATAAGCAAGATTTGAAACCCTGTAACCCACCACAGGTAAATTACGAGCATAAATGGTTAGGATATTTTCACTTTCGGTACCATCAACCTCAAATTCCATTTAAAACATATCGCAACACAATTGGAGTGGTCTTACACAGTTGCTGATACTTCACAGTCAATTCTTGGAGCAGCTTTATTTTGAAAATTTCGCTTATTAAGTCGATTACAATGAAAAATCAATGAAAACAGACAATTGAATAGAGGAATGTCATTCATAATTAAAAAGGTAGAAAGTAGTGGGATGTGTCACTGCCAGATCAACCCCCTTCGGGGTAAAACGTTTTTTCCAAGTCTAAATGTACAAAAAAATTTAAGACAAAGACTATTTCAAGGTCAGTGAGACAAAAACCATGACTCATCAAGAATTTTCATGGTCATTCAAACTTTTTCAAGGTCATTGGATGAGTCATCATATTTTTTCAAAGTCATTCAGACAGAATTTTTCTCAAGGTCATTCAAAATTTCTCAAACTTATAGTATTTTAAAACAATTTTTAGTTTAAATTTATTAATTATTTTTATAAGTAGTGTTTTAATTATTAATATTTTTTTTTTAATTTAAATTTTTTCTATTAAAACTTTTTTAATATTACAACTTTTTATTATTATTATTATTATTAATATTATTATTAATATTATTATTACAAGTTTTTATAATAAACTCCTCTATCACATTTCCTTGTTACTCATGCACTCCTATTGCTCATATCTTTATAAATCATGTGAGTGTAATGTTTAATAGTATTATTGATATATAACAAAGACATTGAATATATATATATATATTTATATTTATATAATATGCTTAATGTATTCTGGATGTGCATGGATTTCAGGTTTGGCAAATATCGAAATGTTATTTAATCCTACATTGATAATGCAGATAAAATCGAATTAAAAATCAAGGATAAACTGGATGAAATACAAAAACAATATCTTATATGTTCAAGTTGTTTAATTAATAAAGTCAATATTTTATATTTGCCATGTGGTCATATTATTATTTGTTCATCGTGTTTTAAAAACTCTAATAGGTGTGAAAGTTGTGGTATAATTATTGATGAGTATCATTTTGTGTATATGTAATAAATGCTATTTTGTTTCTAAAGAAATATTATTCAAGTTACTTTTAACTATTGTGAACATGTTTTATAACCCTTTATATAAAAAGCAATTAATAATAAAATAATCAAAAACATAATAAAATTTAGTAAATTTACAATTTTATTTTTTCTGTAATATACAAAATTCACATAATTGTTCGTCTGATAAATTGATAATCATTCAGGAGCCAGAATTTCGTTGAATATATTTTGAAATTGCTGTGTTCTTGTAATACTATGACCACTATTAATTGCATCAAGCCCTCTATAGTGTCCATTGGCAAAACTAACATTTTTATCAGCCCACGCCCTCTTATCATCGTGGCTGTTTAACACTATTTTACTATTTTTAAAGTGAAAAGTTGATGATTCCTTGACCCTATTCTCGTATGAGGTACATATATTATCTCGTTATTATTGTAACAATCTAAATATGATTGATGATATTTGTACCTGCTAATTTTACGTCCTTAGCCCCCATAGTCGACTTATTTCCCAATAAACTATAACATTTAGGGTGCAAGAAAACCCACTCACTATACCCTTCCCCCTTACTCTCATACTTAAACTTTCCTATAATGGATGCTAGTCGTCTTGAATATTAAGGATGAGAGGTTCATAATTATATGTATCTAAAAAGTCATCCAAAATCATCGCTTTTAATAAAATATCTAATTTTTTATTTTCAATCTCCAAAAAGAAGCTGTCCGTATCACCGGCAATTAAATTTATATCACAATTATAAATAGTTCTATACTTTTGCAGCTCTATATACTGCAACTGATACATCCGTAGTTTGGATAGATCTAGTACTGATTGTCAGATGTAACTAGGCCTATCCAAACATATTGAATCCTTATTAAGATGCGCGCCAAACAGATTCTCATCAACTTCAATGATTCTTTTGAATGCCGGTTTTGACTAATATGTAATTAACTTTTCAAGTGAATTACGTAGTCGGAAATTCACTCGCTTCTTAAGGTTTTCAACGGATTTACAGTACAAGCTGTTATTACATAATTTAAATAAATCTTTATATATCTTGCTGACTGTATTTGCTCGCAAGTCAGTATTTTTATGTATATAATTTTTAAAAATAGGTTTCTGAGTAAATTTTATACATCTATGTACATTCACAATCTTAGCCCCAAGCGAAAGATAAAGCCTGAGAAGCCTCCAATGAAGAACATGATTCTTCTTTGGATAATGCGTGAGCATTAGTTTCTCAACATTTGAATTTGGTGGGTACATCTTTTCCGGTCCAATTGGAAAGTCATTTAAAAAATCATGGAAATTGTCAGGGATATCAATATCAACTTCCAAAGTATATTCATATGGAAGTGTTTCAATATCCGCAACATTCATACTCTCATTCAATACATCATCCAAACCATCATACACCCAAACAAAATCAGCATACGCAATGTTTGGCTAAGAGCCCAACTGTACAAATTATTTTTATCTATATATAACAATTCGGTGTCCTCTGAAGAAGCAACATAGTGTTTGTTAACAAACGTTAACCCTCCTCGTATTCCTCCATCGTAAAAATTGAACATTTCCATGTCCTGTAAAAGCTCTAAGGGTTCATCTAATGTCATAAGCGCTGACGCACTTGACATTCCAGGAATACCATATGAATTTAAAGATTCAAGACCATTGTATGCAATGGCCTTTTCACGGAACTGTTGAAAGTAATCAGCGAGTAGGAATACATCAACTTTTAAATAATGCATCATATAGTCGCGCAAATTACCACAGTTTTGTTGCATCCAAACTAATTCAGTAGTCGCATACTCATCATCCGTCACACCCTCCCATTTAAGAAGCAGTTAATAAGTAGTTTCTAGAACATCAAAAGACGCAGCATTATCATAATGAAATATACCTTTAGAATCTATAATTGAACAAGGAAAGGCAGACTGTAGTAAGAGGTAGTGTAGTAAGTGGTTTTACAGCCTTAGATAAAGAGAAATTTACAAATTGCATACTATCTATAAATCTAACAGCCAATTCTTTTATATGTAAAATTAAAGAAATAAATTTTTCAGTCGAAGTAGGAATAATGTCTAAATTCCAAGAAGGAAAACCGTTGGGACCATGTTTTAAAATATGATGCAGATCGTAACTTTTTAAATTATGAAACAGTATCGGAACCAACTTGTGTATTTTACGCGCAAAATTACATTTTCGACACGCTGCACCAAGATATTTACCTGTAAAGTGACAATGGTCTTTAGTAGGATTTACAATCGGTTTCTTGCAAAGATAGCAAGTTCGACATGCTTTAAATTCTCGTTGTTCAGCGAAAGACATAAAACTTATCAACTTTTTACCTTCCACATCATAATAAGGTAGGACAATTGTGACAGCAGTTTCCTCTACTTTTTTAAGAAATAAGGAAATGCAGTCAAGTCCATAAAATTCAAAATATTGCTGTGTTTTTGTGTAGTTATTTAATATTAAAAAGCCTGCTGAACTAGGCATATGAATTTGGTGATGTCTAACATCATGTGGTAAAACCGACTCGAAATCGGCATAAATAATTTTCGCGGATTTCCCCATCTTTTTCAAACTGTATTAAAATAGAAAATTGAATTTTAACATCACCACCAATCTTTCTAATCTCATTAATTAATTTAGAACTGATTCTCCCAGTTAACATTATTTTTATCAGTCGCGCCTCTGGTGTATCAAATTTAATTCTTTTAATTGCACCGTTTAAATTAATTTGTATTATAGGTTCTAATGAACCACCAACTTGATTAATAGCATTACAATATCTATATTATTTATAATATCTACATTATTTATAATATCAATATCTGCATTATTTATAATACCTACATTATTTACAATATCTGTATTATTTATATTATCTGCATTATTTATAATATCTGCATTATATACAATATCTGCATTATTTATAATATCTGCATTATTTACAATATCTGGATTATTTATAATATCTGTATTATCTACAATATCAATATCTACATTATTTATAATCTCTACATTATTAATTGATTCGTCATCACTGATTTCGACGACTTATAAGTTTATTTGGTATTTTAGATGTCCTATGTTCAGCAGGTCTTTTATTTTTAGTTATTTTTGTTGGGCGTATATTATTATTTATAATATTCATAATATTTACATTATTTTTATTACTGATACGAAACAGATCCTTTTTATTTATTTTAAATGAATCTAAATAGTCTTTGTGAATGTTATAAAAAGCTTTATATTTTATGGGCTGGGATGTTTTGCATACAGGGCAAGTAAAAACCTGGGGCAATTAAATCTATGGAAATAGTATTGTTTCATTTTTTGGTGACATATTTCACCATGATTCTTTGATATCATTCAATATTTTGGGTAAGATTTACCTGATAAAATAATAATAAATTAAATAACTTGTATAAAAAATAATATAATTATTTTACAATATTTCATAAAATTATCTTTCATTATTATACAAGTCTATAACATAAAGACTTGTATAATAATAAATGATAATTCTTATATAATTAAATAAATTTGGAAAAGATTTAATTAAAAGATAACGTCAATAAAAAACTTTTCGTACGATATATTTCGATAGCATAACTGTCATCTTCAGGTACTCAAAACCAAATAAAAATATTATGAATTAACATTTAATTTAAACAAATTATTTTTTATTAATTTAATTTTGTAATAAATAAATATTTATAAAAATATATTTAAATAACTTTTAATTAATTTAAAATTTTATTTATATTATAACTTTTAAAAAATTAATGTAATTTAAAATTTCAATTATTTTAATAATATTAAAAAAACCTTTTTAAACATGATTTAACATACGTAAACTATTTAAAAACATTCAAAACATTCGTAGTCACAGCACTTTGCACATTAATCTTTGGATTCAATGACCTTATCAACAATGCTTCACATATCACGGGTTCCCAATAATTATTAAAACTTTTCAACAAAATCCTAAAATCAGACATTCCTATTTCACTTTTACAGCCTCTATTGTACTCACTAATATTGGTCAAACCCTTCAATCGACAATGCTCGAGAACTCGAGTACAGAGATGACGGGAAGTCTCTCCAATGTATGTGGCATTACACCCATTACGTGTAAATGGTTTCGAAAATAGGATATCTGTGTTTGACACCCTTGACCACGTATTGGTCACATAAAATCAATCATTTTTACTGAGATTGTATTGACATTGATTACGTTCAATTCCTATCTTAATGAACTTTTGTATTTCGTATCAATCCGCTTAATCCGGTATATTGAAAAAATTCTTATTTGCAAACTCGATTTATTTGAATTCTACAATTGGTTTCATGCCCTTTAATCATACCCAGTCCACCTCATCGACAGGCGGCCACACACAAACGTCACATTAACATACAGTAAATAAACGAGATCAGAACACAATCCAACCGGAGTTTTTGATTTATTAATAAACATATTGCGTACCTTACACGAATTAGAGACGATCTTATATTCTAAATTTCCCATCTGTTTACTTAACTTCCTTTTATAATATGTAAAACCTTCAGAGTACGGCAATACTAACACATTTTTCGGCTCAATTCTTTTATATCCATTTTTACTATTATTTAGATCAACACTCCATTCACATTCATTTGACAAATTACACTCAGACTTTCCTAAATATAGATCCTTAGGATTTTTAATCAATTTATCAACAGTCTCTTTTATCATCAACAATAAAAATGATTTAGAATACCCATTCTTTATCAACAACTCAACCAATTTATCTACACTTTTTACCGAATTAGCAAAAGTAGAAGATAAAGACCATGAACGATAAATCAATCCTTTCACCATATGTCTCTTATACATATACTTAAATTCACAAAAGCTCCGACTTGTATAAAGTTTGAGACAGATTCACTTAAGATCTCATAATTGTCTATCAAACTGTCTAAATTGATTGATTGTAAGTATTGCTAATTGAGAAACTGAACTTTCTGTCACTGTTGCATTGCCAACAAACCTATTGTGTTGAGTCTTATTATATTTAATAAAGAACACCTAGAGTTTACCCATTGAAATTATTCGATAATCCAACAAATGTCTGAAAAGAAATGATGATAAAAGAAATCGCAATTGAAAACCGGTAAGTTGTGAAAATGATTTTACTGAACAAATTTTTAAAAATAAAATAAAAAAAGAATTAAAATTTAGTCTGAAAAATTTAGAGCTGTTCTCTAATGATGCTAAAAAGAAATTAAACAGATTTTCTATTTATTCAATTAATTATCGAATTAATGTTTTTTTGCATCTTTGCAAGTGAAAAATGATTAGAGAAAAATATTATAATTTTCATAAAATATGTCAGCAATTCTGTATTGCGATGATAGATCACATTTGCTCTAGAGATTTATTCGTATCCGGTTTGCTTTGAGTCAACAAAGTGTTAGAAGAAATTATGTTTCTCATATGGGAAAATCTCAAAACATACATTTGATAGCACATTTCCCTCAGTTTTGGCAGTGACTTGTAGTAGACAATCGGATTGATACAGCTGATGAGAGTAACTAATAGGTTGAAGACTGGGTACAAGTACTGGTCAATCTGTTTGTCATAAATTTTATAGCTCGCCATCATGATTAGAATATTTTCCGGAAGTAGAAAGATGAAAAATAACATTGTACTGATGAAAGCTGGTTTCACGATTTTCGTACAAGTCGTTGGCACGTGGATTTTGTTTAAATTAACTGAGATTTTTCTCATTTTTCTGAAAATTTTAGCGTAAATAAAAATCGGTACAATCACAGGAATGAGGAAATTGAAAACTGTCCACAACCAAATGTACAATGAAAAAATGAAATCTCCAGTTCCGTCTTTTACCGATACAAAAATATCCTGGCAAGTTCCGTTAACAAACCATTTGGACAGGAAGCCAACTAACGATCCTATCTGAGGAATGAATAGCATATAGAACGTGTATAGGATTACATACATTCTATAATGTATTTTATATCTCATTGGAAGCTCAATCGCTACAAGACGGTCGAGTCCAACAATTATTAAATTATGACTGCTTAACCCTACCATAATCCAGTAAAGGGTTTCCGAAAACCAAATTCTACAACTGAACGCATCAATCTTTAATCCATATTTTGGTTTTCCTTCATCATTGACTCTGAACCAATGAAGAAATAATCGCAGCAAACAAACAAGACCATCGTAGCAAAATTGAAATCTAAGAATGAAAGTTGTGAATGGGGATGTCAATTTATATCGACAAAGAGGAATGATAAAAAATAAATTTATGATAAATCCACTCAATGTACAGATGCTAATTATACAACTTATCCAAAGATTTTCATCTAAACTCATCTAACAGAAAATAGTTTTCTTTTTGTTTTAAAACTAAAATTTATAATAAAAAACTCTTGAACTAGATTTTTATTGGCTGGATTTAAACAATAATTCTCAAATGAGCAAAAGCTATTTTCATAAATTTGAAATTTGTTTGAACATTTTGGAATGTGATTATTTTAAATATTTTAGCTATTTAAATATTCTAAAATTAAGTTACAGTTTGGAAAAATGTAGTTTTGAATGTTGCACTTACAAAAATAAAAAATACATTTTTAAAATTACCTGCTTGACTAGATTGAATAAATTATGCAATATTCTATAGAGAAAAATTGATTTTCAGATAACATTGAAACAAATAATTTTATATCGTCGATTATAATTCAAAACTCCGATAAAATAAAAAAATTTTATGTTACGCAACTAATTCATAAAATAATTAAGTTAATTAATATAATTTTATTAAACTGAATACCCAGAAATTTCAAATCATGTCAGTAACATAAAATTATTGGTTCCAAAGGTAATAAGAAATGCAAGTATTTTTTTATTATATTTCCAATTTTAATATCTCTAAAACTTCTGCGTTATTAGTGTCAAAAGTCAAGATATTATGGAAAATGTAAAGTAAACAGAAGCAACAAATTCCAAAGTCAAAACGTGATTCTTAAAAAAGTTTACAATTACGAAATCAATGACTAACAAAATCAGAGAATTGGCAGATTTGGAACACGAAGAGGATGAAAGATTTGCAGCATTTGAAATTCGATTAAGAAAAATTTTAATTGAAATTCTGAATTCAGAGTGAATAGAAAAAAGCATTGTCCAAGTTCTTATAGCAAATGAAGCGCTTTGATGCGAGGTTAAGAGAAAAATTGACATAACCAGAAACAAACACTGAATAAACTAGTGACTGACAAAAGTTTTGAGAGCAATACAAATTAAATCAATAAAACACAATTTATCAAGGCTATCAGTTAAATAACATATGCTAATGTGACTGAGAATGGGCAGGTGAAAGTGCAGAAAAATACATAATACAAAGAAGACTATCCGAAGAGTCAATCAGATACCATGAATCAAGATGAGTTGAATCATTAAAATACGCAGAAAACCATCAAAGACGGCGAGAACAATCCATTAGAAACTAGAGAATTTTAAATTTCCCAGGAAGTAAAGAACTTCTTCAAATATCTATTAGAAAATTAACAGTAGGTGATTGTTTCTATTGTGACGAAAAGAATATAGAAGATATGAGTCACACCAAGGAATAAATATAAACTTTATTTTTAAAGAAAAATAGAAACAATCGAAACTTCAATTGAAGCAATAGGAACTTCATTTAGAAAAACAAAACCTACAAACAATACACATGAATTAGAAGTTGAAGACCTGATAAAAGAATAAAAACAAGTAAACGCAATTCGGAGTTGTAAGAGTCCTAGGAATATTCCGTTAGTGATAGTAAAGAAGAAAGAATTACCAATCAACATTGCTTGGGTTTTCCATATAATTCAGGTTTTCTACATGACCCATAAATTATTGTACTATTTTTAATTAGTTTGAATTCTTTGAAAATTTTTTTGTCGAATGAAGTGCAAAAATTGTACCGAATAATATTTTAGGATAGTAAAGGGGTCAGATTATGAGGTTAAAAGGGTTTTTATTTCTTTTGGGGGGTTCAAATTAGTTACCTAAGACCTTCCATAGATGATATCCAGCTTTCGATTGTAATGTAGACTTTAATTAAAAGTAAATGAATAGGAGTCAAAATCGATTAGTCTATTTTTTATTATTCCCAAAACGATCCTCGATTCAACCTAAATTTTTTTAAAAATTATTTTAGTGCAGCCAAATAATAAACAGAGCCATCGAGCTGAGTCAATGATCCGAAGATGTCGTCGGATAGAAGAGACCTGGACTCGGCCGGAGCAGGCGAAAAAATTGATACAACAAAACGAATTGCTAAAAAACCAACACACTGAGATGATGGCCGAACTAATCCAATTCAAGAAGGGGAATCATCAACTTAAGTTAAAAGAAACGATCCGAGCCGAGATCGAATCACCCCAGCACAGCTTTGAATATGGATTCAAACATCACCTGGCCAATCTCAAGCTTCCTTCCAACTCAGACCCAAGGTAATTCCCAACCAAAACCAAACCATAAGAAATGTCACCCCAATAAAGCGGAACAAGAAAGAAGACGCAGACTGAAGACCGCTCGTTTACTGGGCGAGATAAAGAAATTTGGACTTTCATCTCCTGACAATCTCTAATAATCTTGATTCAATTTTATAATAATCAATAAAATGTCTTAGAATTTGAGTCGACGGTCGTTTTGAAATCATTTAAAATATTCAATAAATAGCACCTTCAAAATAAAATAAAGTGATCAAAGGATCGATATTATTTCAATTAAATTAATAACAGAGGGACCTATAATTAAAATGAGCGTGAATACCTTCTATGGTATCTCGTGAACCCGAAGGTTTTCTAGAGTATTATCAGTCATGGCAACATGGGTCGCCTTTTACTAGAAACCGCCCATTGAAATACATCTCCAATGTCATTTTGGCGGGTATCCAATGATTATATTTCTTATGCGCGCATCTGGTGGGAATCCCTTGCAAGTGACCGCGAGAATCTTATATCTTTTACCCATCAGGTGCCCAGCACTAATAATAAAATATTGTAACAACTTAATAAAATACAAAAAGAAATTTATAAATTATTTCAACCAAAATGAAGTCGACAGAGAGAAGTGTTAATTTACTTTCAAACATGAAGCAAACAGATATAACAAATAACAGATAAAGCTCAGATAAATCTGCAGATAATATAAGAGCCGTTCGTTTTTTTGAATTAATGGGAAAGTATTATTACGCCAAGAACCTACAGAACAAACACAAAGTTGGTATGAAATACGAAAATCTATACAAAATCGTCAAGTTTCTGACCCATGATCGAGTATAACATAATTCATAAGATGAACCGAAGAAGAACCCAGTGGCTGAAGAAGTGGAGAAAATCTTAAGGAAAATTAAGATATATAAAATTATCTTGTATTATGGCATATCTTATTAAATTATAGTAAATAAAACATGACCAAAATAAGTCTATTCAAACGAGTTGGATGTAAGTTTAACATAACATATTATTGGGCTAGAACTGGAACTTTAAACCAATTTTGTTTATATGCGTCGAAAATACATTGCACTTAAACTGCCCCTAGATGATTTAAAATATCTTATCAAACATCTTGTAATACAAAATAAAGCACTCGTTAAACAATCAATAAATATATAAATTAATATATAAATAAATACGAAAATGAATTAAAAAATGATAAAATATTAAAAATGAACATATTGCATTGGAAACAGGCATGTATGAATAGCAAATGAAGAGACGAGCACAAATATGATATTATAAAGTCAATGGTAAGTCACCAGATAAAGATATTCTATAATTAAAAATTAATTAAAAATTTGGTCAATTCTCACAAAATCAATAAACAGAAATTAGTTTTCGGGGTTATAAAAGAAGAGAAGTTACCTACCCAATTACGGCAACAAAAACAAAATAGTTATTGGATTAAAACTTAATGTAATTAGTTTATTGACTAAAAATTGGTACAAAAAAGATGAGTTTATGTTGACCATGGAGTTGAAAATTGAGCAGATAGTCGAAGTGTCTCAAATATTCGAAACATGCATAAGCATATCTATACTTTATTTACAGAGATAAGTCTGAAAGCAAGTAAATACTAATATTAACCAATTTAAATTTATCGTGCATACCAAAAAGGGTGATCTACTTTGGGTGGACTTAACCTTATCGCAAAGATGTAGATAACACTGAAGATTGTGTTTATTGTCGTACATATGAATAAAAGTTTCTTGTGTTTGGTTCTGTTAAATTTTCTCTGTAAAATTTGATCACGAGTAGTCAGAGGGCAAGCCGACGTATAATCAAATAAACCAAACAATATTTTTAATGCATCATTATTATTAATATTATTAAAAATTAAAACACGTAATAAATACAATTATTAAAAAATTATCCAAAAATAATTTTTTGTTTTTCTTCAAAGTTGATAATTTTGAACTCAAAAACTTTTTAAAATATTTTTCGAAAACTTCCAATTTTATTTATTTAGTCGTATTTATAAAATTTCAAAGTGATGTTTATTTTAAGTGACCAGATAGATTCCTTTTCACAATTTTTGTTCCATCTAGTTCGAGTTGAATTATTTATGTTTAAGAATTGAATAACACAAAACATATAAAATCCGTTGGTTAATTAAAACAAATCCTGGTTTTCTCGATATCTGTAAATATTTGCATTTCCATTTCACCGAATTTTGGATTTTTTAATGGATATATTTTGTAGGCTCAAAATAAAAAAATGTAAATTATAAAATCAAATTATTTTAGTATCATTTCAAGGTGAAAAAGTAAGCTACAATTGAAATATTTTTTATTAATTATAAGTTTTATTTTATATTTGGGAAATAAGTCGATTAATATTTCTGTATTATCGCTTCATTATTATTCTATTTACAAATTCAATCTACAGAACAGATGAAAACAGAACATTGAAAAACATTTATATACAAGGAAAATGATACACGTACAAGATATTTTTGAGTTTCTATTATTACTTGAGGATTATACTTTATCAACAAATAAACTTTAGATACATAATGGGATATTATCATCGGAAAAATATCTCAAATTTTAAAACTCCTAAAAATAATTCCAAGAGTATTTAACAACTTAGAAACACATTCTTCTAAATCAATCCGAATATTTAAAAGGCAATTAAAATGTATACATGCAAGGAAAATGATACAAGATTATTTTGAGTTTTTATTATTATTATTATACGTTCTTCAACAAACAAAATGATACAAGATTATTTTGAGTTTTTATTATTATTATTATACGTTCTTCAACAAATAAACTTTAGATATACACTGGGATGGTATGATATATCAACTTTCCCATGTGAAAAATATCCAAAATTTTTAAAAACTTTTCCAGGTCTTTAAGTAATTTGAAAAATACATATAGGAAAATCCAAATTTATATATATAAACTGTTATAAATGTTAGAAAATAAAACATTTACAAGATATTTTAGAGTTTTCAGTAGTATTACTGATTGATTGTCAAGAGGAATATACAAGTTTCGTTTTGGATATTCCTTTAGGAAACTTATCAATAAATAAACTTTGTGTAGTCGATCGGATATATATAAAATATCCCAACATAAAATTATCCCTTACATTAAAATTCTTAGAAAAAATTTCCCAACAACAAAAATATCCTAAAATGTGTTATTCTTAAAACATCATACAGTATGATGAAAAAGTACCAGGAGTCTGTAATTTAAATGAACCGCTTTCGACCAATCCGGTCTTTTATTCTTAAGTTGGTACATGTTTAAATGACATCTGTCAGAAATTTGAGCGCGATTGAAGCATTAATGTTTGTTTGGCAGCAGTTTTCATAAGACAAGTTTTATGAGTTTTGTCGTATTTCACCATGAATAATTTGAAGAGTTTGCTTGAAATTTTACGTTTCCAACGAAATTTCTTGTACAATATCGTTGAAAATGTTGCAGGATGCATTTTGAACTCTGCTCTTTTGAAAACGAGAGCATACAAATGATATAAAGAGTTTTAAAAAGTGGTCGTGAATTGGTGGAAGAAAATGTTCTGGAGAAAATTTCGTTTTATTTACAAATTCACTGCATTTTTTGATCATATTGTATATGCTACCAAGTAAAAATATTTTTTTCTTTATTATCATTCTACTCGACTATGAAAATATTTATAATGTACATTTTGTAATATTTTTGCAATTTTATTATTTTAATATTATAAATTGTAATTATTGAAAAAGGATGTTTATTATAGTTGTAATTAATTCACCATATGTCCACCGCCAGAAGAAAAAATCATTCAAGGGAGTATTTTATGAATATTTTAATGATGAAATTAAAAGTTCACGAATTATCATAAGTTTCATGTACAAGAAACATATTCTAGAAAAACCTGGCTCGGACTTTGGAAATTATTTGAATGGTCTATAGAGGTATATTATTTTTATAATGATTTAAATTTAATTTTTAATATTAAGGTAATTGAATCAAGAATTGGGTTGATGTCAACGGTGGATGGAGTATGTTGAGAAACTTGCTACAAAAGCCAAAGACAATGATGCAAAATGTAAAAATATAAATAATTTATTACAACTAATGATTGGATTAGCAGTTTCATTTATTTGTAAAAAGATTATAATTTTACTTTTTGTTGGTGATTCAAAATAAAAATTTATTAATTATAACAAGTACAATTTTCATATTTGCAATTTTAATTATTTATATTTTCAACAATATAATTAATACAATTTGGAAAATTATTACATTTATGTTTATCTAACGTTTTAGTATCATTTTTAAATCCATCAATTATAGGATTATTTTTAATAACATGATCAATAAAAATTCCTTTATGTTATGCTCTTGCTTAGTTATAGATTCAACAATTATAGAGTCCTCAATGTATGAGATGTTTTCTTCATTTATTTCTGAATCTGCTATTATTTAAGAATAGTCATTAGATCCAAAAGAACCACATCCAATAGTTTCTGAAGCCATCATAAATTCTTTAATTGTTACACCTGATATTTTTTCTAATTTTTCAATCAAAAATTTGATTATAAATACTAATGAAATTTAATCAAGATTAGAATATTATCATTTTACCGATATTGTCATCTTTATTTTAATGTACGAAATAATTACAGTAAATAACGATCAACTTTTGGAATACACAGAGACAAGATTTAATTAAAATTTATTGTTAATTAAACCAAACTTTTATCAATTTCAGTTGATTTTTAAAAATATTTTAGTGAAATTTAGAAA
The DNA here is from genome assembly GCA_022537955.1 of Schmidtea mediterranea. Classification (NCBI taxonomy): domain Eukaryota; kingdom Metazoa; phylum Platyhelminthes; order Tricladida; family Dugesiidae; genus Schmidtea; species Schmidtea mediterranea. The sequence continues at coordinate 246,011,334 of CM039680.1, read as the reverse complement.
GAATAAAGAATCTTTAAGATAAGGTGTCGATTATTTACTCTCATTTTCATTTTTATTGATTTCATGGATATCAATCACAAAAGTATTATAATTTAGAGATTTTTAAGAGGATGCTCAGTATGGTTATCAGTATACATATGAAAATCGTTGAATTATATCTATGGGTTGACTGGTAATTTTTATTGAATTTATACTTGATTTACTGATTAATTTTAATTATTTGAGAAATTTTAGTGAAATTTAATGCATGTGGGAAACAGACTTTATTCGATTTTAGTTATTTTTGACGAATTTTTTATTTGCTAGAATTTGTTGCCAGAATCAAATTGTGGTGATTTTCGATGGAAAATGTTTGGTATCGATAACAATTTTGTACTATTTTAAAGAAGATTTATTTTTATTGATAAAATTCAGATTTTTATGATAATTTTAAGGGAATTTGATTGGTTGAATACATACAGTAAATATGATCCAAATGAAGAATTTTAAGTGTATTTTAAGAGATTTATTCGGTTGAATATATATTTCCAAAGGAATTTTACTTGATATGGTTTTATGAAAATAATGAATATAATTGATATAGTGGGGAAAAAGTCATTTGAAGGAAAATGATTGGTTAAGAGAGGAATTTTATTTTAGGGGATAAATGATTGGTTAAGAAATAATTTGTTGATATTTTTAAGGGGATTAAGCGGGTTGAATATTGTTATTTTATGTGTAAATATTATCTAAATGTGGATTTTTATGAAAAATAATGAATTAAAATGGAAGAAATTTTGTCATTTAAAGAGAAATGATTGGTGAAGAGGGGTATTTATAATATTTTTAAAGGGTTATATTAGGATGAATATCGATATGTGGGTGAAAAGATGGTAGAAATAATGTAATTTGATGAGAAATGATTAGTTGAGGGGAAATTTATGATATTTTAGAGGGAAATGATTGGTTAAGAAGAGAATTTATGATATTTTAAGGGAAATGATCGATTAAGAACAGAAAAAATGAATTAAATGAAAGAAATATTGTCATTTAAAGAGAAATTATTGGTTAAGATGGGTATTTATAATATTTTTAAAGGGTTATATTAGGATGAATATCGATATAAGTGGGTAAAAAGATGGTAGAAATAATGTTATTTGATGAGAAATGCTTAGTTGAGAGTAAATTTTATTTTATTTTAGAGGTAAATGATTGGTTAAGAAGAAAATTTATGATTTTTTAATAGGGAATGATCGATTAAGAACAGGCTTGTTGATATTTTAAAGGGAAATGATTGGTTGACAGTAAATTTTATAATATTTTAAGGGGAAACGATAAGATAAGAGGGGAATTTATGATATTTTTATGGGGATTTATTCGTTTAAATATCTATGTTAAAGGATGGATACTTAGTGAAATCGATACATTTTCATTGGTTTAAGGGTTATCAAAATATATCAATAAGATTTTGGTTAATTTTAATGATATTATTGGAATCTGAATAAAATATACGATACGTGTTCGGTTCTAAGAAATAGTTTGATTCATGTAACTATTTGTATACAAGTAAGTATTTATTTGATTTTATTATAAATTTGTAATTTAATTTAATTAAAAACTAAATTAACTAGTATTTAAAAACTTTTTATTACTCATTACTTATGTTGTTATTGACAATTTTCTGAATAATTTAAATATTTACGATTATTTCCAGGAATGAAGAGAAATTGTACGATTAAATACTATAAGAAGTCGATGATATACACTAATTTTTATTCAACAAGTACCTTGAATAAAATTTTAAAAAATGATCTAACAAATTTTTTCAATTAATTTACAACTTAGTTTATTTAACTTTTTAATTGATAAGTATTATTTTCTATACAATTTGCTAGTATGTTGAAACTTTTTTTAAAATTTTTATTCAAAGTACTAACAAATTTTATTAAAGATCTATCAAAACTTGACAAAAATTATAAAACTTTGGTAATTTTAATATGTTTTACTCAATAACAACTATTTTCTTACCAATTTGCCGAAGGTCTTATTTTAAAATTTCAAAGCACTAACATTATTTACAAATTAATCAGTTTTATTTAACATCTTAAAATATTTAAATTTAATCAAATTCTATTCACATGCTAATCATAATTTAAGGATAAGTCTTATTTTTACAAAATCAAATATTTTACAAAAATTAAACATACATATGTTGGGCCAGAACACAAACGGCCTTGAGAAATGTTTAAATGGATCGGTAACACACATGCAAACATAACAAGCAAATTTAAATAAACCTATTAAAACACCAATTAAACCCTACCAAATATGAGAAAAAAGAGAATTAAATATAAAATGATAAACATAAAAATAAATTAAAATAATAACAAAATGCAACAAGATCCGCACGATACAAATACAAATATAACATGAAAACCCAACAAATTCGACCGAGAATTAATAAATCAATAAAAGTTCATGAAAATGAAACTTAAATCAAAAATTTTTTGAATTAGAAATAATTCAATAAAAATTCTAAATAAAAAATTATTAAAATAAATTGAAAAATAATAAAAATAAAGAATAGAATACACTAGAAAATAACAAGGTTGAATTTTGTTTTACTACATCAAAATTAACATGTGAGGTTAGGGACAGAAAATAGGTATAAATACAGATTCATTTTCACATAAAGTTAACCATTTTTTGAACTAAAATTTTGTGAATTTTGTTTGAAAATCTATCGCGAAGCTTTTTATTTTTAGGTGAGAAGTAGTTTTATTTGGAGCTCTCTCTCCACGTCACATCCTCGCAACCTCGGTAGAGCTCTGCTTGGATGTCGGCGTGGGAAGAGATGCATTTTTTATGCTTTTATGAATTATTGTTGGTCAAGTAATTTTGTATTTTGTTCTTGATAATAAATATTTATAATGTTTAAATTGTTTTACATATTTAATAAAATCACTTTGTCGAAATTTTTCCGGCCCACAGCCAACACACATCGCAAGTCAATAAAATCATTATACAGTACAGATTCGTGTAAGCGCGTGGAAAATCGCCAATGATCTGTACCCGTGAAGACCCAGCGTGCGGAACGCAGGGGTCGTAACGTCAATATTATCCCGTATAGAAGAAACGAGAAATAAGGAAGAAGTTGTCTGGCTGCTTCCTCGTTTCTCATTTCTGTAAAATCGACCTAAATTATTCTACACACGGCTCAAAATCATCACACTGAGTAGTCCAGTGGGCACTCACTAAATGTAATATGAACACAAAATGCGCCTAAGGTCAATTAAGGGAAGGTGACGGGAAATTAAATAAAAATGAAATCGTTGTTATTTGCTATAGACTCATGATATTAATCTACGCTATTCATCCCAAATGTATATTGTAAAATCATTTTATTAATCATAAATTCAGGTTATCCATTACAAACCCTTTTTATTAAATTCATATTATTAATTCATGTTATTAATTGTGAACCTTTTTTATTAATGATAAATTTATATTATTAATTGTAGATTCATATTATTAATCGTAAATCCTTTTAGTAATGGTAAATTCATACTATTAATTGTAAATCTTTCTATAATACCAAATGTAAAGTCATATTATTAACGGTAGACCCATAATATTAATCGTAAATTCAAAATTCATATTATTAATTATAAAAGTTTATTATCACTTATAAACCCTTTACTACAAGTTCATATCATCAATATTCAATTCATATTTTTAAATTCAAGTCATTAATTAAATTTATCATTAACTCTCAATTATTAGCTGTAGATTCATATTATTAGTTAAGAAAATCATACGCTCAAGTATACGATTCATAATTTATTTACAAATCCCTATCATTACTTATAAAGTTACATTATTATTTAAATATTTCTATTATTAACTATAATTGCAAATTTATATTACTATCATGTAGGGCATAAATTATAATTTCAGGTTATTAATTAAAGATTTTACTTAGCAATAAAAATTAGGAAGCTAACCCACAAAATCACCCGCGATAATCAAAGACTTATGAAAATCAAAAATCATAATAACTCCGATAAAACTTGAACGATCAATTACTCCTGACCAATAACATTCAAATTAATAGTTCCAACATCCTCGAAGTAAGAGTAGAAATTACATAATCGAATATAAAATTGAGAATCACAAATACAAAAATGACATATGAATTCATAGCATGTAATTCCAATAGATTAAAGTTCTGAATCCAACGATGGAGGACCCGAATTGCGACCTTCAACCGAGTAATATCGTGCCGTCCGAAGAGAGTGAGTTTCTCACCTGCCCACGATAAATCTGAGGTAGAACTAAAGATAATTGAAATAAATCAAATTTACCCGACGTTAAGAATTCCTATTACCGCCGATCGATAAGCACAATTTTCCTAAAGAGAATCTCATTAACAAGACGACGCAAATCTCACATAAAACTAACTCACTGGTTAACAAGGGAACCGTCCAGACGGTCAATATCATCATCTATATCTTGAACCATCATGTTTTCTCCGAAAAACTCGACCTCAATTTAGTAAGATTAGATCTGAAAAATAAACAAGTTAAAATGATAATCAATACTGACAAGAAACATACGAATAACCAACTGCAAATTGATTACCTTATCAACCGCAGAGATGCGTGTTCATAGTTAAACCATCACAAATCGCCGACCGCTTTCCAGTCTAGATATGTTAACACAAATTGAACTTGGACATTGACACATCCGTTCAGTTCACAAAGTCGGAGATCGATTTATTGGTACGACCAAATTATGTAAATAAAAATTTGAATGAGAAATTCTAAACTTAATTAAACAATGTCAACCTTTCCGCCGAATGGCGAATAGTGCATGATCATTTAAATAATATGATTATATTAAAGCATTGCATAGAGTATGAGTAAACACAATCAACAGTACATAAACCCCGCCCGATATCAGTGAATTGATATTACAAATGCATCGACAACGAAATTATCGAAAGAGGACTATTTCGACCAGCCCAACTGGCGAAAGATCGACAGCCGATTCTGACCCACAACTCCTAGGTAATGATTTTTTATGTACAAGTAATGATGGTTTCCCCGTATTAAAATTAATGTCTTGTTTTGTGTATGCCACTTAATAATATCGCCACATTTTGTGAACGATTTAGTATCAAACTTGCTGTCAAAATTCTATATTAAATTTCATAATTGAATTCTAGGATAATAATTCTTTATGTTTAGGTTATTAGAAATTTTCCTCCATTGCACTGGAATTAATAGCATAATCTTTAGATTTTAGCTTCACCACTCATAGATGGGAGAGCACCAAATGTAAGGAATTCTTCATGTAGAGTGTAGCAAAGTCCTTTTAAATTTCGTTCGGAATAGTGCAAATACATACATCACTGATATAACGTTCAAAAGGGATTATATTAATTATGATTTCATTCAGAAAGTTCAGACCCGGATTTCATTCCCATGCAACTTGCCGACCGATGGAGAGAAGCATGGAAGCTTTTCTGGCATACTAGACGTCGCGAGTTTTCCCCACCCGAATTCCAAGATCCTAACCGAAATCCCGAAGTACCGGAACCGTTCTGGGAGGAGTGGCACCCCACTGCAGAAATTTATGCACACGCGCGTCACCTACTCGATGATCTTCTCGATCATCAACGACAAGTGGACCTACAAGTGGCCCGGGCCCGTCAATGTTTGGCAAACATTGAGGATGGCATCGAAACCGGCCGGATTGCCACTACGTACGCAAATACGAGGACTGGAGGTCGCCCTGTCGGCCAGCCAAGAGGGAGCGGCTGTTACTTATCCGCTCGTATTCGCACCGGCTCAGTTAGTCTATCGGGAGTCGGCAGCTACTCCAACCTCGGTCTCGAATCCAGCAACAACCATAAATACCCACTCTCGCCCAGGACGCAAGGAAAGAGCTAGGCGCCGTGCCGCTCGATTGCTAACCCAATCCAAATCAAATTTGCAAACATTGTAACTCATGGATAATATATATTTTGTAGTTTGATTGTGTTGACTCATGTGCAAGATAGTCCAACAAAATCATGATAGAATTCCTGTAATTTATTAGACTCTAATGATAAATACATGACATAAGGGGACCAATTACAAAAAATCGAGCATGTGTCTTCTAACGACGGCTCGTTGGACCCGAGGGTTGTCCGAGCAATTATAGTATTAGCAGTAGCACTCACTTTTTGCGGACAATCCACCCGCTCGAGCACATTTCCAACGTTGCCTAGCAACGGGTGTCGAGTGGTAGTCAGAGTAACATTTTGTATGACGTTACTGCGGTAACAATAAAGATAAACAAATAACGAAACCCTGTAACCCACCACATATTTGGATTTTTAGTAGATTTTATCGGTATCTATCAGTACACAAGTACCTGTTCCATGTGGTTTTTTAAGCTTTGTTAGAAATTCAACTTATTTAGTGGTTGGTCGATAACCATTTAATTTTTAGTAATGTGGTAGATGATAATTATTTTATCTATTAACTTTACTTAATGTTTAGAAACTTAAAAATCTAATAATTTACAATAAATATATGAAAATTTATTTCAAGTACTGTGAAAGTAATGTATGTTTTGTGAAATTAATTTAAAAATATTTTTTTAATCAAGTTTATACTTACTAATTAATTTATCATTCAGTAAACAACAAGAGTGTGAGTGAAAAGAAAATGTGTAAAAATAAATTTAAGTAATTTTTTTGAGCTGTAAGCAATTAATTTTTTAGCGGCATATGAAAATTAAATGAAAAGGTTGACATTCATCTTTGAAAATAACTTTTAATAAATGTTCATTGTTTGATGTAATTAAAAATATTACAAAAATAGTAGAAAAATTTTTTTTTAAATTTTTTTTAAAATTTTTTTTTAAAAAAGTTTTTTAACGAAACTATTAAGTTTTACAAAATAATTACAATAAATCACATACAAGACAGTAAACAAAGCAATAAATTTTTATTCAGAGAAAATACAGCAATTGATTGGGCTTCAATGATTAATAGTTTCTTGATACCACCAGGTAACTAAGCAACCAAACAATTTGGAGATATCAAGGATCGGTAAAAGAATAAAGACAATTTTTATTAATATAATTTGTAATTGAAATTGTATTTCTTTTGATTGTTCAAATTTTTATGTGCTTTTATTTAAAGATTTCTTGGTCAGAGTAGTAGGATATGAGCCCGTCAGATACAACCCCCCATTCGCTTACGTAACTATTACATCACTTTACCACTGGTCAGTCACACACTTATTACGCCACTGGTCAGTCGCACACTTATTATGTCACTGGTCACACTTGTTACGTCACTGGTAACTACTTGGAGACTGTTACCTAACCTTTATTATGTCACGTAGTTGTGGACCAACACACCTACCACACACCTACCTTATTATGTCACGTAGTTGTGGACCAACACACCTACCTTCTAGAATCTTCCACACACCTACTTTCTAGAACCTTCCACACACCTACCTTCTTAAACATTTCACACACACACCAACCAACGATCAACGATCCGCGCCGATCCGTACCCATCCGTACCCATACGTACCCATCCGTACCCATCCGTACCCATCCGTACCCATCCTTACTCATCCGTACCAATCTATACCAATCCATACCAATCCATACCAATCCATACCAATCCGCACCCATCAGCGCCCAACACGTCTACAACTACGTCTACGACTAAGTCGTAGACTTAGCAAAATCACTCATATAAAAATTTATTAATATAGCAATTTTGAATTTTTCATATCGGACACAGCTCTACATGGAGCTTACCGTTCTGAGACTCTCCAAAAGCAAAAGATCCAATTGAGTTTCGATATTTCATCTTATTGTTGAGGAACTCTTGACGTAGTTGCAATTGAATTTTCTCTAAATTGTCCTCGGCTCTGATTCTCTTTCATCGGCATTTTCATCCGGCATTGAATCTCCATTGGCTTTTGATGCAGCACCTTTGTAGTGGAAGCTGATCACAAATCTAAGACATCAAAGTAGATTCGATCATTGGAATTCAGCATTTGATTATCGCCTTCTGACATCTGCCCAGATTTATTATTGATAATTGACATTGATTGTTGAAGTCCATTTCTTTATCGAATATTGAATCTTTATCTGCTTTTATTTCCATCCTTCAGAATTAAGTTTTCAGCAGATTTGGGAAAAATAATATCAGGCTTCTTCATTCTAGATTAATTTGCTACCAAGTGTAGACAGAGAGTTTAATTTTATGCAAAGTTAAACCTTTCCCTGGAAGAGGGTGGAATTCATTAATTAACACAATAAATCACATACACAAGTCAAATAGCAATTCTAGCTCAAACATTAATTAAATCGAAATTTTTCAAGATTTACCAAAATACCCGTCTTGTGGTAGTGCCACATTCTAGCAGAATGGGAAATATTGCTTAGCGCACAATCTTTTAATAAACCTTTCAGGTAAGTTCGATCAACTCCAATCTTTAAAAGTAATTCAGGAGTCTTTGGAGGAAAGGAACCTAAAGAGCCGATGATACAAGTATCAAGCTCCATTTTGAAGTCAGGTTTAGCATCTTGTATTTGCATTTTCAACGAATCGTATTTTTGTAAATTAAGAAGATCTACTAGTGCAAAATTATTAATTGTATCACATGGACATTTCATGTCAACTAAAAATATTTTTTTCCGCACCATGTCAGTGATCATTAAATCTACTCGCTCTTTCGATTCCGGAACAAGTGAACAACATGGTCAACAACAACAATCAAATTTGAATTTTTCGACAAGTGAGACGAAATCAGATCAAGACAATCATTGTGCCTCTCAGAACCAAGAGTCAAATGGATTTTACAAGATTGAATAATATGCAACATTGTTTCGTCTTTAGTGTGACATAATCGACACAGTCTTTTATTACCTTTATTATGTGGTTTTGCATTGATGGAAAAAGTATTTGTACGAGCACGATGGATAAAGTGCCAAGCGAACTCAGAAATGTCACCTCGATAAATAGCTTTATTAATTTTTGGTGAAAGTTTAATGGCTGAGGCAATGAAATTTGAAGTGCAGCCTTTTTCCCATTTCGAAAGATACGAGTCACAGAGAGCCACGTGCAAGACTTTTGAAGTAGTTTTACGCAAATCAGGAGTAAGAATAAATGTCCCATGTTTTTCTGATGTAATGAAGAGTGAAGGTTGACCTTTGGTGACAATAAACATAATATTAATATCATGTTCTTTCTTTAAAAAAGCAATCGCAATTCTAGCTCGCTGAAAACGAGTTTTCTTACCAGAATGCCGAGGTTTTGGCTCTTTCCCATTGATCCAATCAAACCTTTCTTGCAAAGTCGGATTGATAATACCAAGTCGCGGACCATCTACAAAGTTCAAAGAATCAAGGTTAACTTTTCTAGCAAATTCACAACTAGAAGTAAAAAGTCGGAAAAAGTGTGTTATTGTCTGTGTGTGGTATTCGTCAAGTAGGTCAACACAGTTTGCCCCTCCGTTTTCAGTTGAATTATAAAAATAACATACTTCAGAGTGGTTAGGCAAAGACATCATTTTCCTAAAACAATTTCTTAATTGGCTAGTGATGTTTACAGTCAGATTATTGTTGGCATTGGATTTTGCTAGTGCACTTGTTTTAATCTCTCGTATTCTAAAAGGAAATACTAGACGAGAATGTAAAAAGATTTTGTACGCTTTCAGTTTTTGCCATCCAAGTAAGTCAGAGTCAGCAATTTTCCTAGTATCAGAAACAACTTTCTTAAGAATGTCATATGGACTCTGATCGGTTTCTTCACCCACAGGCACTCCAAGATATTGGTAGAATTCACTTGAAGCTAATCTTTTAATTTTAATGTCATTTATAAGAATTTGACTTTCTGTTTCGATAAGAGGAAGTTCGATATAACCGCATTTTTCAGGACGGTATTCAAAGCCAATTTCAGATGCAATTGCAACAGCAATGTTTGTTACTCTCTGTAAGTCGTAAGCAGACTTTGATACAAGAGCAATGTCATCAGCGTACGCAACGATTTTAACTGCAGATTCACCAATCATAAATGGTTCACATTTAGATCGGGATACCACTTCAAAAACTGGATTAATTGCTAAAGCAAACAATATCATAGAGATAGGACATCCTTGCTTAACACCTTGTCTGATTGCAATATTTGGAGTCAAGATAGGGCCATAACTATAGAAAGTACTTGTATCGGAATACATCCTCTCAAGAATGGTCACAAATTCCTCATCAACCCCAACAAATCGAAGTAAAGACCATATGTAGGCATGAGGAACACTTCCAAAAGAAAGCATCCTTAATGTCAAGCCAAGCAATAGCAAGTTGAGAGTTCATGCTATATTTAGAGTGCTCTAAAGCTGACGAAAGAATTGAATTATGTTCCACACATCCATCGTGTCTAGAACCACCTTTCTGACCAATATGCAACAGATTGTTCTTATTTATCCAAAATGTTAAACGATTAGCTAAACAAGAGGCAAACAGTTTATAGATAACGGAAAGTAGTGCAATTGGACGCCAAGACAACACATTATCATATTTATCACCTTTATCGGGCTTTGGAATTAGCAACGTTTTAAAGGATTTCCAGCTATCTGGTTTAACCTTTTTAGAAATAATTTTGTTAAATAAAAAAGTTAGTAGTTTACCCTCGGGATCCAGCATCACCAGGTCTCGATATTTTATACCATCAACACCAGGACTTGTGTTGTCAGCTTTCTTGAGCTCAAATAATACCTCAGAATTCGATAAATATTTAAGTTTAAGTTTTTTATCAGAACGATTACAAAATTTAAACACCTTATCCCAAGTTCGGTCTAAAGGAATTTTGTGCTCAAAATTCGTTATAATGTTTTCATATTTAGGTCTAACATCCACATCTACATCATTAATGATCGTGTTTACAGTGGTTTTCATGTCACTGTTGAAATTTTTAATTAAATTACTTTTATTAATTTGAGATTCTACTCTTTCTTTATTGCCCAAGTAAGGTTTGTGTGTTGGCACAGTTTTAATAGAAATTTGATCCAAAATTACATCGACGATTTCATCAACATTCATTTTAAATACTTTTATTAAAAGTTGATCAATTTTATTTTTACGTTCTTTTAAATTTTCACTTTCTTTATGATTTTGATTAATTATATTATTTTCTAAGGATTTAACTTTTTTTATTTCACTAACTATTGGAAGGAAGGAGCTTACCACATTACCAATTTGTCTTAAATTCAAACCAACTAAAGGCAAATCATTGGCATAATTTGACATATAAGAACAAAACAAAATTTTGCTTACTAAACCTGAACCACGAATATCATGTGGGCATTCACCAAGATTTAATACACGATTAGGTGATTCTCTAATTTCATTAATTTTATTTCTTAGAATCTTACAAGTAGACAAATAATTATCATTTCCTAAAAGAGTTGTTGGGTTTAAAAGGTAATATTCATCAGTGTTGTAGTCTATGATAAAAAGAATTTCACAAAATTTTGGAGGTGCTACAATGGTGAATATAACTTGTGCTTTGATAATATTATCATAGTTTAAAAAATCATTTAAATAGCGAGTGCAATCATTCATAATAGCAGTGCACATTGCTGAATTTAGGAATATAAAATTGCTGGGTAAATTTAATATACTATGATAAATTAATATACTAGCTATTATTCAATACCTTATTACAAGTTTTAGTATAATTAAACACAATTTCAATATTGAAGTCAATTTAACGATAAAAAATATTTAATCGAATATCAAAAGTTGATAACTAACTCTTAAATAACCAAAGAAGTAGTATTTTCAAATTGAATACTAAATTAATTCTGAAATATAATTTCTTAATAGTTTTAATGTCAAAATTTTGGTTCAAAATTTTGGTTCAAAAAAAATTAATAACCCAACACTAATAAAGCATTCATTTTCTAACCAGTTCCATTGGACACTTTGCAATCCATGACAGTTGTCGAGAAAACATTTTTTTGACGATGCCATTTCTCGGCCTCTCAATGTCCGTTTTATTCTCTATTTCAAATAGGCTTTCGAGATATCAAGATAATTTTAACTTTGTTTTTGTTTTTTGTTTTTCTACTTTTGAACTTGTACTTGTTAATTATGAATAACCTTCTTTTATTCAAATTGCCTGATTTAACTGATTTTCTTCTATTCCCTTCTCATTTTTCGATATCTCTTTTCCACTCTTTTTTTTACTGAGTTTCAGAACAACACCATTTTCATTTATCATCATTACGCAAATTATTTTACGCATTTAAATAGGTATCCTCAACATTAGTAAAAACTATCTCACAGGCCGGGTGTGGTGCGCAGGCCTTAGTTTGGAGTACCCGTTGTCTAACATATAACTTATGGTCGTTATATTAAACAAAAACATTGTGATGAACATCTGAAACCATTAAAAAACTTAAAAGAAAAGACGAAAATTTAGTTTCCATTGAAAATTATTGAAATTTAATCATGTTTCACTATTGCCTGCGTTAAATTAGTTATAGTTAATGGAGGTCTGTTTAAAATTTTAAAGGACTCTGGGAACAATGATATTATACGACCGATAATGAAGACCCTGAAATTGGCTATAATTTCAGAAAATATTGAAGACCTAGTGAATGGAGAAAAAAATAAAAAAATTATTCTAAATTGAAAAAAATTTATTTGGTATTTGATTTTCTAATTTTTCTTAAAAAATTTCAATAATTTAAACAACAAGCCAAATGCATATAAAAAATAATGTTTTTTAAAACAAAAATACTAATAGAACTTAACTTTTTTTCACTGATTTTTTTTCTAATTTAAGTCATAAATATAAAAAATATATATTTGGAAAGAAAATGAAATTATTATTCAACAATATTATAATTATGAATGATTTACCAGAAAATATATAATATATTTATTGGAAATCCATTTTAAAATTTTAGCAGTTACCGCTAGAAATATAATTTATTCATATTTTGAAATTATTCTTGCGTTTTCCCAAAATTTATAGCGCATATTTACGGAAAATGGAATATAAATCGCTAGACGAAATCTACGATATGATATACAGCAACTCGGAAAACAAATCTTTAGCAAAAAAGCATCTGACTAAAGAAATTGTTGCAAAATATAAAAACACTAAAAGCAAATTTGGCGGAACTTTAGCAATGTGTTTAAACACAAGTTTACAGTTTGAATTCCTCATATTATATTTATCATTTCTTAAGATGCGTACAATCCAAGAGCTTTAATGTGCAGGACTGCTGACCCTGATTGCTACGATGTTTTTGGGGATTATTTCAATGAGCTGATTAAGGATTATCATAAGGTATTATTTATTTTTATAGTTGATAGTTATTATTGCTACTATTTATAACTAAGATATAGAAATTTTAATAAATTATAACTAATTACAGATAAATGAAAGTTACAATATTAAGTTTACCAGAATAGTTTTTATCATGATTGTATGTCGCATTGGTTACTCTTAAATGGTATTTGCAATTAGCTTAATTCAAATGAATTCAATTTACAATATGTGACTCAAACGTTGTGTTTGTAGTGATAGAGAATGAATAATATCTTTCATTAAAATTGATTGGTAGTGATGAATTATATATGTAAAATTTAGACGTTTACATATTTTAAAACTATTGTACATATTTTGAACTAAATGGGATTTTTTTTCTACATGTTTTTCTTTATTTGAGCTGTTGCCACTTAATATTATGTTTAAATTAAAAATGAAGTCATCATTCCGTAAAGCCAGAGAATTTATTCACATTTTTTTTATTATAGTAAATATTATTTTAATTAATAAGATAAATCTAATTCCATTTAATATTTTTAAACATTTGAAAATGTAATTTGACATAAATGGCTGTCTAGAAAAAAATTTTTCACAGAAATCTTATTAAAAATTATTGATATCTATGAAAGCTAATGACTAAAGGCCATTTTGAAGAAGGTTTATACTAAATTTGCTATCGTTTTAACCAAATTTCACAATCAATTTAAATTATTTTTAAGTAATTATACTAATTTTATACGTATGTGCTGTAATGACTGCCGAAAGCTCTTAGCAAATCTCTTCTCTATCACAGGGTGCACAAAAATTAGCAGAAGAAATTATTGAAAAAAACATAAAAATAAAAAAAGAACGTCAAATAGAAAAAAAACATTTTGTTAGTGTGATAATTATCCTGTGCCATTTCAAAACAATAATTATCAAATCTTTATCAATGTATATGTATTAATTTTTTTGAGCTTAATAAAATTATGAATTCTTTAAGTAATGTTTTTAGTTTTTTTATACATTTTGAACCATTTTAATTTTGATAATTTTGATTTTTTCCCACTTTTTCACAAGATGGAGATGGGATAAATAAAAATATTTATTTACAGTCTGAAATAAATAGAGGAAATTTATAATAATAATAATAATAATAAATGTATTTATTCATTGCAAGATCAAAATTTTGTGTGTTTCTATAATATAAACTTATTGATTTTATTTTTATATAGTTGCTTTTAAAGCAGTTTACTTTTAGAGGATTGTCTTTTTCTAATTTCTCAAAGTATGATGAGTTTATCAAGTAAGTTACGAATATACAAAGAATCTATAGCACCATACCACTATTTTGTATATTTCAAAATTTATGAAACCGAATATTTAAACAAATAATAAAATTATTTTTATATTTTTATATAATATTTTATATCCAAATGTAGGTAGCAACAAAAGAAATTGAACATCCAGCTAGTGATTTTGGGGATATAGAACATTTACCTTTTAAGAATATGGATGTTGATAAAGTTTATATTAATTCAACTCGTGTACGATTTGGTAGAACTGTTAAAGGATTTGCATTTGCACCGGTCATTTCAAAGGAAGACAGAGTAACATTATCGGAACAAGTAAGATATATATTTGTATGCTAATTTACTTAAAATTTAGATCGCAAACGCTCTTAAAAACTTAACAGGTGAATTGCAGGGAAATTATTATGGATTAGACAATATGACAAAAGAGAAACAAGACGAATTAATAAAAGATCACTTTTTATATAGAGATGATGATCAGTAAGATATATTGATGTATTAAAAATCCTTAATTTTTGTACACCATCTTAAACTTAATTTATACTAAATATTGGTAATAGGTTTTTCGCAGAATTCAAAGAAAAGTATAATAATACACACACATATATATATATATATATATATAACGTCGAATTCGTCACTTTAAATTTCTTACAAATATCATTAAAATATCATTTCTTATGATCATTAAATTTACTATTAATTATAATAAATTATACTTCAAATTTTGTTTTTATTAGTAGATATATTAAAACAAAATATAATTTTACAGTTTTGTAAAATTTTCAGAATTAGTAAATATTTTTAAAACAAAAATTAAAAATATATTTTCTTTTGATATTTTCAAACTCAAAAATTAATTATAGAAAAAGTTTAATTAAATTCAATTTTTCATGTGACATTGTAACATTTGAAAAGGCAGTGCTGTAAATTTGTGTTTTGTAAAAAAACATTGATCTGTAGTCGAAATAAAATTCTAAAGAAAATAAATTCTGATAAAAGAATTTTAGTATAAAGATATTGCTTTTGATTTTTCATATCCCATTTAAATGATAAATACATCATAGAGTTCTAAGAGACGCCGGAGGTTATCGCGATTGGCCTAGTGGAAGAGGAATATTTTTAAACAACGAGAAAACATTTGTAGTATGGATAAATGAAGAAGATCACATTAGAATCATCTCTATGGAGCCTGGAGGAGATTTGCCAAAAGTCTATCGAAGGCTAATAGCTGTTGGATAAAAATATAATAAAATTTACGAACTTTATTTTATATTAAGGGACTAAAAGGCCTTGAAGAGAATTTAGAATTTGAAAGACACAAAAGATTCGGTTTCTTGACTTTCTGTCCGACAAATTTGGGTACAACAATGAGAGCAAGTGTTCATATTAAAATACCATTTTTGTCAATGCTTCCAAATTTCAAGGTGAGAAATTTCATGATTATAATTTTCTTTGTGATTGGTCAAAATGAAACAAAACCAAAAATTACGATGATACAAAATAAATAACTAAACAGTTAAAACTAAAAAATGAAATCAGAATAATTTTTTAAATAAAATTTCGTATTTTCTCCTAACTTAAAGATTTTATCAACTCTTATTAAATTGATGGAAAAACTTAAAAGGATGAATGATTTTACTTTGAGAAGAACTGAACTTTTCAATACTGCTTCTCCGTGAGGTAATGTGCCACTAGTTTCTATACTCAACGTTAATGGATTAGAATGTCAGTGTGCTGGTCATATATTATACAAATTATAAAAGTATTTTTAAAATTTTATATTAATTATTTATATTAAATTATTAAAAAATTATAAAAACGAAAAACAAAGAATGTAATTATTGCAGAACTCAATCCAATTGCCCAATGCCTAGCGTTTCCAGAAGCCAATACAGAATTATTAAATAAACTTTTATTCAAACGAATCATATGTTTTAAATGTGTAACTCTGCGATTCGTAACCTATGGGTCGTGACCTCACAGCGGTTGCCTGAAACCTTCTGCAAATGAATTTTTAAATAAAATGCGTTTTTGTAGAATTTTACTATTTATAATTTGCAAGTTACTAGATTCTACTGTGATTAGGCTACGCTTTCTTACTATCATTATAATTAAAGCTATATTAATATTACTACTACTACTACTACTACTACTACTACTACTACTACTACTACTACTACTACTACTACTACTACTACTACTACTACTACTTTGACTACTGAAATAAATGCAGTGAAGGAGAATCAATGATATTAAATTTCTCGTTGTGTAACCGAAACTTGTTTAATGCTATCAAGAGGTCAGGTCATAGCACCATTGTCGTTGAGAACCGTAGTTGTAACTACCACCATTGTACTGTGTCTTCAACACATTTCATTTTTCCTCATCCTAAATTTCTTAAACAGCAATTAATATGGCTAGCCCTTGTTTTGAATAATAACTTTAGATCAGTGTTTCTCAAACTTTCTGGCACCTCGGAACCCTATCAATTTTGTTAGTTTTCACGGAACCCCTTTGGAAAATTTTATAGCCTGTATTGAATATTATAATCCTCTTTTTTGACATATTTGTTGATCAAAAAGGTTGAATTTATTTTAAGCAATTTAAAAAGGGAAAATTTGTAAAAACTGCCACAATTAAAATAAAAATAAAGTTTTACACTAAATTGTTTTTATTTAAGTAAAACTACAAAGCAATATTTTATTAAATTTAAATATATATAAGTATTTAATAAAAAAAATAATATTAATCCAAAAAACATTTAATTCAAAAAAAAGCATTAATTTATGTATCAATGTGAAAAATGAGCTTGCATTGACTTGCATAAATCTTCAATATTTGATGGAAGATTTGTTAACGATAATCTTACAATCTATGTCAAATTTATTCTATTCCGTTGTTTGGTCTTGGTTAAATTTGCTGTTGAAAATCCGCTCTCATATAAATAAGTGGAAGGAAATGGTAGAATAGTTTAAAATGCTTTGTCACTTAAAACCTTGTACTTGCCATTAATATGGATCCAAAACATAGCATGTGATGAATTTTCTTTTACATTTTTAAATGTCACGTCTGATAAAAAATCGGCTAATAAATCTTCTTCAACTATAGATAGGGCATTTCTTGTATTTGTAAAATTGAATCGATCTGCAAAATATTCCTCAAATATTATTTATAAAACTTTTAACTATAATGATAAATAATTTGTTGGAATTGTAATATTGATTTCTATTTTTAGCTTCAATCATTTGATTCGTTAAGCAGCTGAACATATTGAAGTGGTTGTTTTCAACTCTCTGAATCCATAAATTTTTTTTCTTTTGTCCTTCTATTTTATTATAACTATCAATTATCGTTTTTTATGTTCCTTGTAGGGATAAATTCAGTTCGTTAAACAGTTGAAAAATATCGGCAAGATAACATAATTTCATGTTCCACTCCATGTCCTTGAAGATCTGAACAAGATCACTATTTGTACTTGATAGAAAGGCAGTTATTTCTTCTCTCCGTTTATATGTTCTTTTTAATATCCCACCCCTGGATAACCAGCCAACTTCTGCATGCAATAATAATGTTTTATTAGATGATCTCATTTTGTAGTACCTTTCAAGTAATCTTGTATTCATTGCACTTAATTTTTATAATTTACCGTTTTAACAGCTGTTTTAATACCTGATTCAAATCAGCACTATTATTTTTACTCGTTAGCATTTCTCGGTGTATCATACATTGTGTATCTATTGCATTCGGAGCTACACCTTTAATTTTTGAGACTAATCCTAAATGTAGTATAGACATTGTGAGAAATTAAAGAAATAACTGAATACCGGAACCGTTATTTCATTAATTGCTCACATAGTGTATAGTAATTTAATAAAATAAAATATTTATTTTTAACTATAAACTAAAATAAGATATTAATGCTTGTAGATATATTTTTACTTACCATAACTTGTATTACAAAAATTTTTAAAACTATATTTATATATATTTAAATATATGGTTTTTCTCCACTAATTTTTACATTAGAATTCAAATTCGAATGGACTTTCTCGAGGAACCCAAAAAATTTGTTCGCGAAACCCTAGGGTTCCGTGGAACACAGTTTGAGAAGCACTGCTTTAGATAAGTGAATCTTAGTCTTCATTGCAATTCTTCATTTCACTTATTGTTTTTACAGTATTCAAAGAGCATTGAAAAACTGTCATGATTCCTAAATTTTTAGGCCCGGCAAAATCATCATGATGCAAGTTATTCTTTCCAAAATTTCAGATGACTTCCATCTGTCCATTTCAATTATTTTTTTACATCAAAGGTTGAACTGAAAGGAAAGAGCCAAAATAATATGTAGACCCTGTCAAATTTATTCGAAATACCAAACTTTTTTATTAAATAGAAACGATAATAAGAAAAGAAGCATTAAACATGTTTCATATGGACCATTTTGATCTCAAATACTCAGAGAAAAAACTATTGACTAAATGAATTATTAAAACAAATAATTCAATATTAAAAATCTGAATTATGTATCTCATAATCAAACAAGGAGCTAGTAAAATAATAAAAAATATTTATAAGTCTTGTAAATAAATTCAAAGATTTTGAAAATAGTAAATAATTATTCATTTATTATAACAATGTATTTTATCCAAATGCGCATTTATTTATAGTAAATATGCCTATTGAATAATTTCAAGGTAAATGTACCGAAAGTTATACAAATTGGGGTATCCATACTTTTAAAGTTATTTTATTTATTTATTTTATCCAAGATAATAGGAGTTACTAAGTATATTTTATTAGGTCGTTATTGTTAAATTCCAAATCTGTAATCTTCATATGAACTTGGTTAATTAAAAATTAATTAATTTAATACATTTTTAGTGAAGCTCTGAAATGTTAGCGAGTTTCACGGATTATAAAGTATTTAGTCTATGGAATAAGGAGTTTTACATAGTCATAGAAACACATTTCCCCAATTATATGGCCCATACAAATTATTTGACATGGTTTCATGACCATGACCTTTAACCTTTTTGTTAACCTTTATAACTATTTTAAACAAAATTTTTATTATTTACCAAGGATTATTTTCTGTTTTAATAAATCCAAAATCGGTTGCCTGTAAATTTATTAATGAAATTTTACTAATGCTTATTTTAAATATTTTCATTTTCATTTAATAATAATATATATATATATATATATATATATAATTTTTCTAATAATTAAATTAATTTTTAAATAATAATTTTTACTTTAATTTAGCAAATATGTGAGCAATATAGCTTACAAGCTCGTGGGACCTATGGTGAACATACTGAAAATGTTGGTGGCGTATTTGATATTAGTAATCAAAGACGACTGGGTCTAACAGAAATCCAGGCAGCAAAAGAAATGTATGATGGAGTAAATGCTATAATAGCAATTGAAAAAATGTTAGGCAAATATAATAAAACAGCGCCAGGTAGTACATTTATTTTCAAAATTTTAGTTATTTTTTATAAATAAATTATTACTAGGATTAGAGGTTTTGTTAGAAATAATCTCACATTTTAATAAAAATTTCTTAATAAAACATCTGAATTATTCTCGGACACGCAGGCTGGAAACATTGTGTAATACAACATATATAGACACTAATTTGGGGGAACCAATCAGTAATTTCGTAATCCATCACATTTATTATATTCAAGCATCTATAAGTGCAATTAAGAGTTGGAATTAGTCGGATTTTAACAGGTCGTGTATTCGATAGTAAGTAGGGATATATCCGTATCCGGTATCCGCGGTTATTTATACTCTTAACCTTATACAATACCCGCGAAAAATCTCACGGTTATCAATTTAAATTTTTGTAATTAAGTCTGTTATATTTTCTCAACAAAGTAGGCTAGTCATTTTACCAATATTTTAAAAATTTAAAATTTTTTACAAAAATGTAGCAACCCATGCTTTTTTTATCATTTGTTTTCAATTTTATGAACTTTGTTTAAGAAAATAGAATAGTTAAAAAAAGTCGTGGTAAGTTAGTTATAAAAAGTTTTGGTAAATTATATTTTACTTATAGAATTAAAATATTTTTAAAAAATTTATTATTCCTAGAAAATGTCACCAAAAATAATTTTAAGAAACTGGTAAAAGAAAAAAAGCACAATGACTGAAATTCCAATTCAAAGTAACAAATGTAAATGAATCAACTGGAGCAATGATAAATAATCTCAAACTTTTTCACAAAATTCTGATGAACGAAACTATGGAAATAGAATGATATCCGAGTAAAATTCAAAAAGCTCCAAATTTAATGTTAAATTTTAAGCGAGACAGTTTGGAAGATATAGTGTCAAAGTTGGCAGCAATTGATAATATTTCAATACGTACTACAACGAAATTCATCATTTATTTGTGAATAAATTTCTAGTCCGGGATATTCTTAATCAAACTGTAAAACTTGTGTAATGAAATTGATACAATATAATTTCGAAGTAAAGAGACCGGAGATGATTAAAATGATTAAAAACGTAAAATGGTTGGAAATAAATTCAGCATCACTACTGATGAATGGACAAGTTTAAGAAGAAGTAGTTATTTAAATATAAATTTCCACCGAGAAAACGACGAATTCATGAATCTGGAGCTAGTTCCAATCATAGGATCTTGTAATCCAGATGAAATGGTTGATAAAGTTAAAAATCAATATTTAAAGTTAAATGATGTAACCGAAAGAATAGAATGCATTTATATGGGGGTAACCATAAGGATAAGATTCTTAAGATTGAGTGCTAAAACATACGAGAGTTTAGCCTTGTCAGTGTGGTATGGATTAGTTTGAACATTCGCAACAAAAATTTCAAAACATACAGCAGAAAGCCAATATTTAAACAAATAAAAGGAAAAAAATTATATATAACTTTATGATAAGGGAAATGGGATTAGTGGATAAAGTAATGGGTCCAACGAAAACTGTAGAGCATATGTTAACAACTCTTTTGATTTATTTACTTTAGAGGAAATTTAATACAAATGTATATTTCTGTTATAAAGTAAAAACAATCAAAAAGTCTAATTTGTAAAAATGTTAATGAAATAAAAGTATAAGAAAGTGATAAAAATGAAAAAAAGAAAGTATTACAAAATATCACCAAATGAAAGCTAAAGGAACAAACGCAATAGGAAAGAAGTTGAAGTTATTCTGTCAGAGAATCAAGAAACCAAAATCCGAGATATTCATAATTGATAATGAAAAGGTTGAACATATTGAGTTCAATGCTTTATAACTTGATCTAAAATCAAAAACTTGGTTTTAATTGTAAAAATTTTTAATTATAATTTAGAATCAAAATATGTTTAGATACTTTTCATTTTTCCAGTTTAGATACATTTTATAATAGTAAAGAGTTGTATTTATACCAAGGCCGTTTTGATTTCGTAGTAGGCTCTAGGCAATATCCCACTCGTAGGCCTCCTGTCCCCAACTATGTCAATTCAGCATTAAAACAAAACACACATTCACAAAATAATATTTGATTGATACAAAAGAAAAACTAGTTCAAATTTGATAAACAGAAGAAAAGTAAGAGATTTTATAAAAGATGAAGAGGTTCTTGACAAGGATTCGTAGGCCCAAGTTTGCCTATTGAATAAGACAGTCTTGATTTATAGTTTTATAGAACCTAACAAATCTCACAAGAATTTTTTATGGACAAATAGAAGAGTTAATGGAACCATATATTTTAATCATGACTCAGACACAAATGGCGTTTGTGCCTCCTTGAAGAGCAAGTGTTAATTTTCATCTACTAATTGTTTAAATTTTATATCCAAAAGAAATCATATTTGTCTTTGACATTAAGGTGAAATCCGAGATTTGGCATACCTGAAGCTGTTGATAATTATATATTGGTCATGATAAACATTTTCCAGGACTAATCACCAAATCTTTATTAATGTTTCTCTCGCCGAAAAAGACTTTCATATTTCACTTGTATACACAATATGATTATCGAAAATTATTTCTGTTTCATCCATATATACTGCAAAACCGTTCAACCTTTTACTTTGTGATAGGGATTACTTGAGACATTGGCTGTTTATCCGACTAGTAACTGAAGAAGAATTAATATTAAAATTAAATTAAAAAATTATTGGAACTAGGAATTTATTTATTATAAACATATAAAATTATTAACATATTTTAAATTGAATATTATTTTTTATTTCATTTAATAATATTTGGAGACAAGCAATTTTAGAGAAAAACAATGATAATAAAAACATTTAAACAAATTGCTCTTTTACAAATTTTAAATTAAAAATGTTTAAAATATTTTTTTAATTGCATTATTACAATAAAAAATTTTAACTTTAAAATGAAAAAATTATTTTTGGATGAAAATTTGTAGAGAATTATTTACGTCCAATAATTCTAAATATTTGTTAAAATATATTTAAATAAACAAATTTATGCAAAAATATTCTGTTTCTTTATTAAAATAATAAATGAAGCGTTTCAATTAATTTTTTTTAAATAAGAATAATATTTATTTAATATTAATAAGTAATTTCAATAAAGGCCGAAAAATATAAAATTATTATTATTTGATATTTCAAATTTCACAACTCGTTTATAAAATAATAAAACAATACTTTCAAAATTATTTGAAATGATAATAGTAAAACGAAGAAAATGGTAATAAAAACAAAACGGCTGGCAGTTCAAATATTTATTATAAAATATTCTTTAAAAAAATTTATTGATTACTATTTTTCTATAAAAATTCATTTATTTTATAATATTTTTGTTGTAATATTCTTATCTTTGGTGCCCCTATGTATTTTGGCAAAATGACAATAAAAGAAATCAGATGTAGCATTTCTCAATAAATAACGCTTTATAACAGATAAATAAATAACGAGATTATTAATATAAATTTATAAATAAAATAATTATTTTATTTGCACTTTTCTAGTTTTTTCCTAGAGACACACAATAAAAATATTTTGTAGTTTGTAATTTTATTGATAATATTTCTCATACAACATTCGTTTTTTTCGGGTTTGATTTGAAAAAAAGCATTTTTACTGTATAATCTTTAATGATGTTTAGCTGTAAGCTTCATATTTAGAATATTGTTAATCAATTTAAGATTACTATCAAAATGGCAACCACCAAAAAGGTGTTTAAAAGGGGTACCAATAAAAAAAATTTCATATAAAAGGCTATCACTAAAAGGACTTCCATTAAATAGGCTACCATTTTAAAGGCGACCTATAAAAGGGCTACCATCAAATGAACGACCATCAAAAGTTCAATGCGTTAGTTATTGTGGTGAAGAATATTGCTATTTAAATTGTGTTCTTTGGGTTTGTTATCTTTGCTTGTCTAATAAATATTTCTATACATCTTTTAGATGATCGTCATTAAAATGGTCGCTTTTATCATTGCACACTTTTTTGATAGGATACCCAATTTTTAAGCCATTGATATATGAATGGTAAATTAAACCCAGTGCAAGTAGTGACTTAATGATTTATTAACTCGAATACTCGAAAGTTAATAAAGATTTATTGCAGAAAGATTTGATTTTACTTTACAATAATATAAAATCATTTCATTTTATTTAAAGACATTTGCCACTGGAAACACTTCCTAAAAGCATATGACAATGTTTTGAACGTCCTAACTTCTTTTCCCTTCAAATTGTGCTTTTCAATATATCATAGTTAAAACGCAAATCCTTCATACTGAATATCGTCCATCGTTAATCTAGAATGTTTTTGGAGAAGTCTCTCGATCTTCTAGCAGTATCAAAATTAGTGTTGTTTATTTGACAAATAAAATCCAATAATATTAATTTCGAAAAATATAACATCTCCTTTACAATTGACAGATACAGATCCTTTAGGAACTACCAAATTTTCTTGGATAAGATTTCGGGACAATTCTATTTCTTTAGTAGAATATTTGGCAATTATTTATAATAATCAGCAGGACCATATAATACATCTTTGCTCATTGTGAATTAAATTTCAATAAAATATTCCAATTTAGAAGACGAAAAAACACAAATTAAATTCCAAATAATTACAATTTCAAATTTCCTCAAATTCCCAATATAATTCCAAAGTTCAACATAAAATTTCTAAAATGAATCGAATAAACAAAAATTCAAAAATTAACAAAAGTTCCAACAATTCCAAAATAATCAATTTGACCCAAAATTATATAAAATACGAATCGCACACAGATGCACACAAATTTTAAACAGACTTAAAAAATACCTTATTCGGTAGGCCTGTTCAGATACACGGAGCACCTGAGTCCAGCTATCTATTTGAGATGCGCGTTAAAGCAGCGGTATTTTGATTTGGCATTTATTTAGTTTATTTTTAGATTTTTGTCGTAGGTTTTTCTTTTCTGTACCGTCACAATCTTGTTTTCATTGCAATCAATTTTGTTTTACAATTTCTAATAATCTTGTTTTGAATATCTTTAGAATATTCTCTCAACTAATTAAATCATTCTGATGATAATTAAACTATATTTTAAGCAAAAAATCCTCATTTATTCCCGCGAATCTCTATTCAATTGCGGATGAAGCACCTCTTCGATCGGTATATCAAGCGTGAAAATCTTTTGATTTTTTGAATTTTTCAAACGTGCTGAAATTTCACCTGCTCCACAGCGGAATAGGAGGTTTATCTACATTTTAATATCTAGTTCTGAATTTAAGGCATTTAAACAAATAACTAAACTTGTATAATCAACTTATTTTTTTGTTAACATTTGACATATTTCCATTTAACATTTACATATTTTATTTATCAACAATTTATAAATACAATTTAAAGATTTATTATTTTTTATTACAGAAGGAATACCTTATGTTGAATCACTCGAATACTTAGCTAAAATTATTTGGAACGATCCAAGCAACGATACGATAACAAAAAAACATTTAACTAAAGAAATTGTTGACAAATTTAATACAATTCGTACCAAAAATGGAAGTACTTTAGCCCACTGCATTAGAAATAGTAAATTTTATATTTTAATTCACATAACCATATTTCCTGTTGTATTCACATTATTATAAAATGTCGTTGATAAAAATAAATACATCATAATAAAAATAAATAATAATTAAAAAAATTTGTAAGTTTTATGTAAATCATCTTTATTTAAATAACATTTAAGAATTATAATTCGAACAATGTTTTCATTGGAATAATTCAGGTGTCTATAATAACAAGGCTATATGTCCGAGAACTGGAGATGCCAAATGTTACAATTGCTTTTCTGAATATTTAGATGTGGTAATAAGAGATTATCACAAAGTTAAAGAACCTGAAGTCAGACATCCAAATGTAAATTTCGGTGATCTTGAGAATTTAGGATTTCAAAATCTAGATCCAGAAGGTAGAATTTATACATAACAAAATTTTAATTTATTGCTCAAGGTCATTTAATTTCTGATAAATTTAAACAACTTACCAAAGACAAAGTTTTAAACTAAATTCAGATGTGCATTGAACAAATTGATAACATTTTTTAAAAATGTCAAATTAATATATTTAAATATTCATTTTTAATTTAAATTATCAAAGATGTCCATAAAATAACGAATAAGTAAATTATGCAAAACTTGTTAATAATTGAATTTTCTTTATCTTCGATTTGTCTTAAACGATATCCTCTATCTTCATTCTTTTAAACTATATATCGATGGGTTTTCTATGTATATAAAAATTATGTAACACAAACTGATACCGTGTTTCTTCGAATATAAGACCCGGTCTTATATTAACTTCATAGCCAATAAACGAACTAGGTCTTATTTTCGATGTAGGTTTTTTTAACAACTAAAAACAAAAGTACAAAACACGTTACTTTATTAAACTTCATGGTTTATGCAGCCAAAATTGTTTATTTGATAAGCAAGCACAACATACATTAACAAAACATTTAAAAAATAGAAGCATGCAACATTTATTTTAACACCATCATTTTATCCTCTTCTGGTACGTCGTCAAAGCACATTAAACCTCGAACTGTAAAGAATGGTGAATAATGAACATTGTCTAATTAATTAAATTAACCTACTTACTAATCATATGATGTTACGCAATAAGAGTGTGTTGGAGATTTGTCGTAAGAATAAATGTAGTACATCTATGTCTCTATTTTCAACATGCTCTGTGCAACATACAATCCAAAACTTTATTATAATTACAGTTCTAAAGTTATTCAAAAATTTAGGTATGTTCAAGATATTGTATTTATAATCAAAACAGTAATACTTACAATTTAAGGTTTTAAAAACTTCTAACAATATTTTAAAACTTAAGAACTTTTTGAACTCAAAACACATTTTATTTGATGCCAATTGAGTTTTAAACTTTAAAGACTCCGAACACTTGCTAATATGCTGACTGGCTCCTGATAACCTTTATTTTCAAAGTTTTCATTGTACGTACCAATATTTTTCGAAATTTTTCATATCTAATGATCTTTTAACATTTTACTTTACAAAAAAACAGTTCAACTCAATGAAAAACGTGAAAACTTACATTGTATCTTGAAAGATAAAATGCAAAAATATTTCAATTTTTTTATTTTCAGAAAATGTATAGGAGAAAACGTTAATAAAACCTTAAGCTTTGTATATTAAAGTCTAAAAATATTTAGAAAATTCATTTTCTTTGGATGTATGACTTCGACATTTTGTATAACATGGATGCCATATCACTGGGTTTTATGATATATTGCCAAATGTAAATTTCCAATAAAAACCTTTTAATTTATTTGTATGAAATTAATCAAAACATAAATATAAGCAGAATGTAATTTAGACTTAAATTAAAAGTAATACTATAAGGCTGTTTAAAAATACCATTTTATACCTGATTAGAAGGAACCTGTGGAAAACGAATTAAATTATGGTTATCTGTACTGATCTTTAAAGAATAAATTCGTGAAAATGAAAAATTACTTATACATTTTGAATTCTTTTCAATTTGACGAAATGATAGACCTTAACTTTAACACAAGTGTTGGGCTTAGAGCCACAATTAAAACAAAAAATAAAGTTATGTTAATTAAAACAAATTGTTGAATTATTAATATGGATACTGTGAACATGCACATGCAGCGCAGACAGATATTAAAAATAAAAACACCAAATAAAACAAAATAATATATAACAAAAATAAATAAAACAAAATTAATAAAATCCAAAGAAAGCTTACAGCAGCAGACAGAAACATATTCTATACATAAAACCACCAAAACCTTGCAAAAGAAGTTTTAGAAAATACACAGGCGGAATCGGCGACCAAAAAACTAACTTTTTAAGGGTCATAAAGAATAAGGATTCAAAAATAATAATAAAAATAAATTCTACAAAAATACAAATAATATATCAAAGAATAAAGAAAAATGAGTAAAAAATTATAAGAATATTTAAAAATTAATAAAATCATTTAAAAACCCCCAAACTGGCTAAAATTCGCCTATTGGTCGCATAAACACACAAAACAACTATATATTCGATAGTCAAATTCATAATTTAACTACTTTTAACCACTACTTTACCACTTTAATTTTATGCGAAATTTTGTGTGAAAATTCTGGAATCAATTTGCAAGTAGTTTGTGTTTTCGTGTTAATATAAATTTGTCTATGTTAAAGTTTTGGTTTTACGAATTTTAATTTTATTCTGGATGGTCGTGGCATCTGTTGTTGCCACTGACAAGTCCCCAAAAAATCTTATTTATAATAAGTATTGAAATAGAATTTTAGGAGGGCAGACTGACGGTCCGGCTAACGAGTTCATTTTCGTTAGTTGTGGCTCATGGCCGCGCTACGAGTTCTGGTTGAAAGACGCAGGTCTCTACTTCTAGGGCGTCGTTGTAAAACTCACAGCGTCTGATGATAACGTTAGCCGGAGTGAGCACTTAAATTCATTGGAAGTGCGACTTTAGTTGAGGGGGGAAAAGGTTTTGTTTATTTGTATAGAAAATTTAAAATCTTGTCAGAAAATTAATCGTAAAATCAAGTAGAAAAGGGTAGGACATTGTAGGAACGTAAAGTCAAAAACATTTTCAAATAGTCGAAGGATGTAAGGATGAGAGTAGTGTTTATTAAAGTGACCTCAGAGGGATGGAACAATTTAAAATCATGTGAAGTATACCGGGAGCTACGGAAGTGTGAATCAAATTTGAAATACAGGGAGTAAATAAATATACAGTGATTAAATAAATGAAATAGGAAATTTAGCAAAAAATAAGGGCGGAATGCTGCTCAAATTTTTGAAAGATACTCTAATAAATAATGGGTAAAGATGACAAATAGATATAGGAATTGTAGAAATAGACAATTAAAGGACCAGGATATAGAAACATAAAGACATAAGACCTTTCATCGGCAGTCAAGAACCCGAAAGTGAAAATATCATGAGGAGTAGTTCTAGAAATGGAGCTCACCTGCTCATGAATTTTCAACCCCTATGTACAGTACCAACATGGTAATCACCATGGGTACATAGGAGGGATAGAATAATAATCTTGGCGTTTAGGTGGGAGTCACACAAAAACCCTAGAAAATATATATTAAAATAAACCCTATTCACCAACACAAGTATTGTCTGACACAATTTTTATTTTTTCGAGATGGCAATCAGATAATTTTTTAATGCCTATGCCTGTCTCTAAATAATAATGCACTTGTATTACACCTGTTTCAACTGAATAACTTTTATAATATAAGAAAAAAATCTGTGTGATGATGTAATTTGTTCGAATAACAATTTTTACTATAAGAAAATGAGATAACAGAAAAATATATTTAATAAATAGGCACAATACATAGTAAAATTACATACAGACTTTCAATATGTGGAAATGCTGAGATGATGCTATGTATTATATTATGATTATACATCTTTAGAAATAAATCCAAAATATCTCATTGATATATTTCTATAAAGCTTAAGTTATTAAAATAGCTGCTAAGTAAATTTTCATTATTTTTTATTTATTCTTACTGTAATCAAGTTGGATTTACTCGCCACCTTGTATTATAAAAGTTGTTATTCAGTTGAAACAGGTATAATGACTGTATCGGTTTCATCAAGTATTTTAAAAAATGAAAAGTTTTTAAAGATATTTCCTTTAGACTAATATAGAAAACGTTCGTAAGACCTTTGAAAAAGATTTGATTAACTATTTTTGACAAATTCAATTTTGGGTAAGATAAACCCAATATATAAACAACAATTCACAATTAGTCTACATGAACTTAAGTTTTTCTTAAATGTTTTTTAGAAATAAAATTTATAACATTCACATTATCAATTTTAATAATAAAAATAAAATCTAAGCAATAATTGATGCATTCCTTTAGGAACTTTCGGAAAGGCGGACAATTTATAAGGTTTATTCTTTGATTAAATTGATTGTGAGATAGGCCTCCTCGGTCTACATTGTAATGAGACATCGAGTAAATCTCAATATAAACTAAAAAAATTCTTTATTTGTTTATTTTATTTTATTTAACTTTGTACCTAAACACGGGTTATCCGCGATGCAAGAAAGCTGTGTTAAACAAGTTAAATGAATTCGACGAGAGTTACCTGTATTAATATTTGGAAAAATTTACATTATAAATTTTTTATTTAAAATTAATTATAATAATTGTACCCGGAGACCTGTAAAATTTAACTTATCATTTGCTTATCCAAAAAAAATTTTGACATTGTTTTGGTTTATGATGAAATTTTTTTTGTCATGGTAAATTATGCTCTTCGTGGGATTCAGGGTTAACCTGCTCAATTATAAACTACTTCATCAGTTTGATATTTTCTTTAATTTTCTCAAGGCTCCTTTATTATGAGTACTCGAATTAGAGTAGGAAGAAGTATAGATGGATTTAATTTCCCTCCAACCATCAGTAAAGTAGATCGGCTTAAACTTGAAAAAACAATAGTGGATGCTTTATCTAGTTTGACTGGAATTCATGGTGGAACTTACTACCCACTTACGGGTATGAAGGAAAATGTACAAAAACAACTCATAGAAGATCATTTTCTTTTCAAAGATGATGATCCGTAATGTTTAATACGATAATAAAAATGACTACTAATAAAATTTAATTTTAGAGTTTTAAGAGATGCCGGTGGTTATCGAGATTGGCCAAGTGGGCGAGGAATTTTTCATAATAATGAAAAGACGTTTTTGGTTTGGGTTTGTGAAGAAGATCACATGAGAATTATTTCAATGCAAAAGGGAGGAGATATCGCTGCCGTCTTTACTCGACTTGTTCAAGTGAGTTCCTATTTAACAAATGTATTTATAAAATACTTATTTTCCAGGGTATACGACAAATTGAAACAAAACTAACTTTTGCTCACAGTAAAAAATATGGATATTTAACTTGCTGCCCAAGCAATCTGGGGACGACTATGCGAGCTAGTGTACATTTAAAAATTCCCAAGCTTAGTTCTGACAAAACGAAGTTAAATGAAGTCTGCGATAGATTCAATCTTCAAGCCAGAGGTGAAATTCATGATATTTTGACAATAATATAATAACTAGTCTCCAGACTGGTCAAAAAATAACTGATAGGAGTGATTGAAAGGAATGTTGGTGACATTCCAGATTGATTAATGACCTAATTCTTTTCATTACATATTTAAAATGTATTACTTAAATAATTTTTAAAATGAAAGGCTTTTATTTTAGTTCCCAATTTAATTAGGTTTTTAATTTTTTGTCGAAATGAAAAATTATTTTTAATTATCAAAATTATTATTATTATTATTATTATTATTATTATTATTATTATTATTATTATTATTATTATTATTATTATTATTATTATTATTATTATTATTATTATTATTATTATTATTATTATTATTATTATTATTATTATTATTATTATTATTATTATTATTATTATTATTATTATTATTATTATTATTATTATTATTATTATTATTATTATTATTATTATTATTATTATTATTATTATTATTATTATTATTATTATTATTATTATTCACATATAAATATATTGATATATAAATTTCCATAATTTTCTAATTCGATTTTTAAATATTATAAATTTAATAAATCTTAACAAAATTTTAAAATTTCATAAAAATTAAAAATTATTTTATAAGGACTATTTTTGTTTTTCACCTCTGATTTCTTAATGAGTGACAAAATTTATTCAGATTTAAAAAAAGTTTTTTTTAAATATTTTAAAATTGAATTTGCAGTTCAGAAAAATGCAAATAAATATATATGAAAGTTTTGGAAATTTGTTTAAATGAATATATTTGTTGAATACAGTTGAGTATAAAAAAATATCAATGAGGGAAGAAGAGCAGAAAGCGAAAGTCTAGTTAAATTTTAATTATGAGTGATCAGGTACGATTTTCGGTCGAAATATTTCATATTTCATTTTAAGAATAAACTTTGCGGAAATTATTTATTTAAATTAACCTATTTATTTATTATTTAAATAAATAAGGCTTGCCAATTTATTAACTCTTTCATTTACCGGCAATTCGGTAAATTTGGAAATTTGAATAGTGTTTAACCGGTAAATTGTTTAAAAGATAAATAAAAGATACGTAATAAATACGCATACAAATTTTAAATTTGTAATTCACAGTGATAATTAATAAAAACATTAATATATCGAAAAAATATTCAATAATTAATGTAATTTATTTAATAACTAATTTATAAAAATATAAATTAAACATTTATAAACATTTTTTAAAAATTTTATTCATGAAAAGCCTAATTTTTAAAAAGTTTTATCATTTAATGGATTTTAATTTTGTTCCAAAACAATTCGGCTGTATTAGAAACAAAAAATGTCATAAAAGTAATAAATATGATTTATTATTTTTCAAGGTCTAACTTTTTTGTCTTAAGAGCTTTCCATAACCTATCGATTAAGTTAGGCGCTAATGAATGTGAATAGGCAATACTGTAGAAATATTGAAAATAAAATATTTGGTTACCGGTATTATAAGCTCAAGTCCACTCTACACAATTTAACTGGTCTTCCTTTTTCTCTTCCACTTTAATGAAGAGTTCGAGTACTGAGATGACCGATGGTACATGACCTTTTCATTAAATTTATAAAGAAGGCCTGAATATAATCCAACAGAGTTTTGATATAGTTTTTAATAACAGATATAAAGTAGCATTTATTAAAGCTAACAGAAATTGTTAGATTATTTTATAAATCAAAACCAGTCTTTTGTATATAAATATATATATATATATATATATGTGTGTGTGTGTGTGTGTGTGTGTGTGTATTGCAGACGAAGAATAAAATTAACAATAATATAAAATTACAGTCACGCCTCAATTATCACAATTAAATATTCAAAAAAAAACCTTTTACGATCCTCATTTTGGTAGATATTGTCTTAAATTATTTTATAAATATTTAAAACACAAAACTATTTGCTCTTCAACCGTATTATCAATTTAAACAAAATCATTCTTTTTTAAACTTGGGGTTGGCATATATCAATCGGTCTAATTTCTTTTTTGAGTATTATAGGAGAAACATATTCTGTTTAATATTCTAATCTCCTCCTTGACAATATATCTCTAGCCTTTGAAACTTTAGAATCTTTGAGATGAAAACTGACATCAACAAACGTAATTAATTAATTAATTTTTGATTAAGAAGTTTTAGTAAAATTGTAAATTAAACAATTTTTATTTAATGTTTGAATGTTCGGAATTACTGAAAAAAAACCTTTTGGGAAATTTTTTCAGAAACCGCTTTTAAAATATATAGTCAATTTTTTTCTTTTCCACAATATTTTTAAAATACAACTTTTTCCTTTACCATTAAAAAATTATCTGATGCATATTTTTGTCTTTCCTCGCTCATTTGGAACGCCTCTTAAAATACATTTTTTGTTGCTTTGGATTTAGTTGAAGTTTACAAAAATATTTAAGGCATTGTCCCAATTGGGGTACCCTATTTACTGAAACCCCAAATGCTTATACTTTTAAATACTTCATCATTGTTTTGAGATTTTAATTTTTGTTTAAAGGTTTTCATGGTGAACATACAGAATCTCCTGAAGGTATTTATGACATCAGTAACAAGCGACGGCTGGGCTTAATGGAAATAGAAGCAGCTACCGAAATGGCGAAAGGTGTTCTTGAAATGATTCAAATTGAAAAATCTTTAAAATAAATATGATTGCTTTTAAAGAATTAATTTAAGGAAAAATTTTATTCAAATATTAATTATAAATAATTTTTGAAAAATTGTTTCGTATTTGTCACATTTCAAAATATAAATTTATTTGTTTCTTTTTAATTTTAAATTTGTTTGTTCACTAAAAGATTGCCAATATTTTATAACAGCTTAAAAAGTTTATAAAATCTTGGAATTATGTAAACAAAATTTTATTTACTACTCGCAACGGATATTAATTATGCGCTCGTTGCAAACGCGTCTAAAGCAATTCGCAACGAGTTGGTATGTTTTTTTTAATTTCGATACAAGTCGGGCGCTATAAAATATAGCTTGTTGATTAAATAACTGACTTTATGGGATTCATTATTTTTAAAACCATGTCTTCTTGACCAGGAACTTTGAAAAATATGGATAAAATCTGTAAATATGTTTGAAGTCCCTGCAAAATTTAACTTTTATTTAATTTTACCAAATTTAAGTTATTTAAAATTAAAAAATAAATGACGATTAAAAATAGCAAACATTTAAATTTGCTTAAATATTTTCACTTTTTACATTAATTCCTTTTTAATTTTCAAAATGTAGCAACAACTGTTGAATATCATCAACTATTAGTCGATAATGTTTCACGTCATAATTCAATCGTGAAAATTGGAGAATTTGGTTAGTTTGTTCCCTTAGCCCCCATGTAGTTTAGTAACTTGGAGAACGGATTCAAAATTTGAGTCTTTTCTCCAAGTAACAACAATAATTAAAATTAATGCCAGAAAAATAAAAATTATTTTAAAAATGAATAAAAAAAGAGCTCTCTTGGATAGTTTTTTTTAATTTAAAGATATAAAAAAACAAACTCTTTGATAATTGTAATTTTTGTTGTTTTAAATAAGCTCAGAAAACAAATGTTTTTTAAAAATACAAATTTACATCGCATTTTTACTTTATTTGTATATATAATTTAAATCTTAATTTTGATTTTTCTTATCATATAGTATGACCAATGAGTTTGATGGTAAAGTTCTAATGCTAAATTTTAGAAAGGTTTTATCTGAAAACAATAATTCCTATGCTGCTTATAAAATTGATGCGTGTGTTGGAAGTGAGAAATTAAGTAAATTGATCAAAGTCACAGATTTCCCTTCTAGATCGATTTTGAGATGGTCAAATAAAACTCTGGAAAACAGGAAATTTAATTTTGAACAATATTTAACATACGCACTCAATCAGTTTCAATTTGGTATTTATGAAGAATTGCTGAACCTTTTAAATTATAAACAAGCCGATTCGGTAAAATCCGTTTTGACAAAACCTGAAATGTCTAGCTCATTTTTGAAGGCGGTTTCGATTTCAGAAATGAAATAAAATCACATGAGTATACAAATGAATTGGATACATTAGAAGAAGAAGCAGATAAATTAAATGAGTTAACATTTAATTCCGAAATTCCATGGAAGTGGATATTGATAACGACAATTGCTTTAAATCTTCTGAGCTTGAAAATTCATTTCCCGATTGAAACATAGCTAACAAAGATTTTAAAACCGATTATCGAGTTGAAAAATCTTTAGATGACCTTCTTGGATTAACTGGATCGTTAATTAATTTCGATGATGAATTTGAAACAGCCTTTAACAAATTAAGCTTTGTTAATAAATCACAGGTTATAGATGAAAAGGATATCCAACTAAGTCCATTGGTAAATGAGCAAACAGAATAGATGTTGGAAACTTCACAACCCAAAAAAAATTTGGCTATGGAGTCGCCATTTGTAGAGCTGACGAAATTTTCCGAACTGCTCCATCAACGATTTCAACAATATCAAAAATCTGACGCAAGCATTCAGGTTCTCAATCAAATAGCATCAACTCATCTGAATCAATTGAATAAAAAATTACAATTGTTAAACCTATCAATCGAAGTTCTTCCACAACTACGATATTTAAATAAAATAGAATTCACCATCAACTATTAGTCGATAATGTTTCACGTCATAATTCAATCGTGAAAATTGGAGCTTTGTTTCATGCTAGTTTCAGTAAATTCGTTTTAGTGTGGAATGAAATAAACTAAGGTCTTTAGGAAAGATATCATTCTAAAGATTTCTACGTCAGCCGTTCAAATTCAGAATCTAGTTTCCGAGAAGCTTATAATAAATGTGTTGATTCACAGGAAATGTGTCGGATTTTAATTGGCTTAAACGTCTGAAAGCTTTTTCTAATATTGGATAGACAGAACAATGATTCTTCTTCTAATCCATGGAGATGTACATGGTTGATTTTGAAAAGGTTTTAGCCAAACCTTGTAGTTAATTTGAAAGCCATTTTCTATTGCATGTTGAACCGTTTTTTTGTTTCATTGAGTCGAAGTCTTACGTCATAAGCGTAAATGCCTTTTATTTTGAAACTGTATTATCGAGTGTATTATTGTAACAGTAAATTGCTTCTTGCACTGAGCATTCTGATCGCGTGACTGCTACTTTTATTGTTCTACGATTCCTCTCATCGATTCCGTTTCTTGCTGGTCTGTTGGCGGATTTAAACTCAGCTTTAGTTCTCCACTTTTTCATCAATGAAGTGAAAGTCTCTGATCTAATCAATAAGTAATTGTCCAAAAGAATTTCGACATGAGGTGCTTTTTCATAAAATACCTGTTCTAACTGTTTGTTTATTTCGTCTACGCTTTTCTTTTGTATTTCTCGCCAAATCGTAAATCTTGAGGTCCCGCAATCTATGACTGTTTAAAGCTTTCTTTGATGTAATTTCGTCACATCAATGTCTAGCCGCTTCCAAGATTCTTTTACCTCTAATTGCCATTTACTGAGCGTCGGCTGACTGACATTTGTCACACTTTTCGGTAATTTCCTTTAATTCATTTTGAGATTACTTCCAGACTCCTCGATCAAGAACTTCAATCGAGCTCCGAAATCACTTAATTTGTGAATTTCAGTCGCGTTCTTGATAGGATTTTCACCTAAATTGGGTAACGCCGTGTTTCAGGTATGTTTCGTAATCCAATTGGAGGGAATTCTGATTAAAATATCGGATTTGTTTTTATTTGATGGAACGTATTCGTTTTTGGATTTTATTTCATATTCAATAATTAGTTCTTTAATAATGTTAAGTTTTCGTTTTATTAACATTATCTTCGTTTTTCGCTACTTCCTTCAGAGTGACAAATGCCTTGCACTTTATGACATCAGGCTAGATTTCATTTTTACCATTGAATTTCTTGATCTTGCATATGAATTCGAATTTATCGAACCATTCATCGATTTTTAAATTTTCGCCATCAAAACATTCTATTGCACTCAGTAGTGTATTTTATCATGTCTGGATAGCTTGTATGATATTTAATAATAAGACTATTAAAACTATTATTTTCAAAATTTCCTACAATGCTGATGTTACATAATTGTACTCAGTAGAAACTTTAGTTGGATTACTTGAATTCAAATATGGTTTAATCAGTTTCTATGTTTGAATAAATTTCTTTTGACTACAGTGGTGTACTAAGTGGCCACTTAGGGATTCAAGGTCTTAAAATGTGTGTAAAAATTATTTAAGGATTATTATAGGAGAAGAAAGATTAAATAACATGAACATTTTTTATAATAAAAGAGAAAATTGAAATTTAATTGACATAGCTAAAATAATTGATTAATTTGAAAGAAATAAATCAAAATAGAAATTCATGTAAAACAATGTTTCTTTGATAAACTTCTTTTATGTGTTTCGAAATTTTTGATTACTTTTCTTTTTAATTAATAAGTTAATGAAAGTTTTCTTGAACAATTTAAACAATTTTTCTAATATAAAGTTGATGGCCCCGAAATTTTTATAGCTTGATGCTCCACTTGACTTGATCTTTCATTGTCTGACCAATAAAAATAAATAAACTTCTTTCTAATATAAAAAGTGATGTAGTCATTTTATTTTGATTAATTTACATATATATTTACGCTCATCACTGACTGACTGACTGACTCTGGAACTCTAGAAATTTTGGGTTTATCTTTTATACCATTTTAGATCGCCCCTTGAAATTTTGCTTAAGTGTTAAGTATAAAAATGGAAGTGGTCGCCATTTTGTTTCGAAATTTTGTTTAAATGGTCGGATTTCAGTCAAACAACATCATTTTTAGGTTAATTTTGGGCGAAAAAGCCGAATCTTGGCCCAAAATCCATGATTTTATGGTACTTTGAGTGGTTTTTTCATTGAAAATTAAAAAAATTAATTGGTATAATGTATAAGATTAGATTTGTTTACATTTTTACCACAAGGTGGTGGGGGACGGGAGTATTTTATTGGTCCTAGGATGGCCAACGCCCTACTTTAGAATATTCATTTAATCTATTAATCATTTTTATTTTAAAAATCATATTTTTCATCTTTTTTTAAACAAAAGTTGTTATGATTTAAAATAATATAAATAATTTTAAGTTTTATGATAATTAATCTTATTAATGAGTTTACTGGCATCCATTTATAACAAGAAAATTAGTATTGACTGAAATTGAAAAATAGTATTTGGAATAGGGTTTCTCATTTCCCAGCAAATAATGAATCCTGGGAAACGAGAATATTTTGAAGATATTCCCGGGAAAACTGGGAAACTCGAATTATACTATCTACTAATTAAAAAAATTGAATTAAAAAAAAAATTTAATATATTCACTTCTTTTTCATTACAATAGAAAACTTAATTACTAATAAAACCCTAAAAAAGTTATTTATCAGAACAGTTCTTAAAATGAGTTCTAAGACAAACTAGCGCATTAACTGATTTGTCTTTGAGTCCTGTCCTAATTTTTTTAACAAAAAGGCCAGCAGTCAAAAATACTCTTTCACTTTCAACTGAGGTTAATTTAATGCAAAGAAGAGCATCTAAGAGCATCTTCAAACTTTTTGTTAATTTTCCACTGGCTTCAAATAAATTAAATTTTGTTAATAAAGTCTTATTCTGTATCACCGGTATTTTGTCTATACACACATAATTTACACACAACGTGTGTCTGACACACACGGTTTCATTAAAAAAGTTATATAGCGCAGCTGCATAATCTCGAAAACAAGAAAGTCAATGGTTACTTTGGTTTCAAATATTTTTAAATAAAACAAGTAGTTCTGAAATATTTATTTTCAGTTATTTGATGATAAAGGTTTAAAATAATCCCTGGAATTGAATTTTTTTCACTGGAAATCGGGAACGAGAAATCCCGGGATAAAAACACAATGACTTTAACCTGTTAGCCGGATGAGACGCATATATAGATTCAATGTAAATAGAAGTGACAAATGGTAGAACGCATATTAACGTCTTCAAGATATATGTGGTTTGCCAAAACGGGTGGACTTTTATTGTTGTTTTACTGTTTTTTGAGTCATTGGTACATGTTTAGACTTCACTTTTTAAAAAAATTGAAATTAAAAATTAAATGTATTGGGCATGACATATAAATGCGTCTTTAAGAAAAGCACGCTCCCGTTGCAAGTTGCATAATTGGAGAGGGGACCTCCAGGTTAACAAATCAACAAAAACAAATCTATATATATTAATACCCTT
Source organism: Schmidtea mediterranea (assembly GCA_022537955.1). NCBI lineage: Eukaryota > Metazoa > Platyhelminthes > Tricladida > Dugesiidae > Schmidtea > Schmidtea mediterranea. Next base: position 245,971,897 of record CM039680.1, on the reverse strand, counting down.
TAAATTCATCGATTCTTTTAAAATTGTTTAATAAAGAAAATTTGCACTCAATGAATTCCGGAAGCGGATAACTGATTTCTAAATCTGTGGGGAAAAAATTCACAAGTTGTATCTTGGATAAATTTTTGACACAATTAAAACAATTTCACATCAAAAAGACAAATCGTTTCATCATACATCACTGAGTTTTAATTTGAATTTCTGAAATAAACTTTTTTTATTTTGTTATTTTCAATTTACATTTGATTCGAGGCTAAATATAATGTTCTAATATAAAGAAAAAAAGCATTAAAAAATTTCTAAATATTTATTTTCGTCAAAATCTCTGTTTATGTGTGTAATATTTTATTTTATTGTATTGTCAAACCTAAATGAAACCAGAATTATGAAAATGAGCTTGACTGTAAATTATACATTGTCACTGATGTAGAAGCACAGACAAATATTGAAGAATGTACAATTTGTTTCGGCCTTTTTTGCGTTTTTCGCATCATTCTTTTCACGGTTTTCATTTGCAATAATAAAATTGTATTATTCGTCGATTGGAAAAATTCTGAAATATCATCAATCAAGTAGACCAAATAATTAATTACAGTGCAATTCCGATTTATTATCTAAATGGGGATAATTCTATTAAGAACCCGTGAATTTATTAACGAGTCCTAACGATTTTTAAGTTATTACTTAAATAGGAAATTACTCATTTGTTTTTTTTAAAAAACAAAAATTATTATGATAAACTGAATTATACAGCAGATGGTTATGACACCGCTAAAACATGTCACCACTGGAGCACAGTAGTGGGATACAGGCCCTCTAGCTCACATACCCCCACCCCCCCCAAAAATTTTTTTTTGCGCTAAGTTTAAAAGTACAAATTTTTTAGAACAAAGACAATGACTCATTCAAGGTCATTGGATGACTCATCAAATTTTTAGAACAAAGACAATGACTCATTCAAGGTCATTGGATGACTCATCAAATTTTTAGAACAAAGACAATGACTCATTCAAGGTCATTGGATGACTCATCAAACTTTAAAACAAAGACCATGACTCATTCAAGGTCATTCAAGGTCATGGAAAAGTAGGTCAAGGTCATTCAAGGTCATTGGATGACTCATCGTTTTTTCAAAAATTTTTCTATGTTTAAAAGTACATCTATTTTCAAGGTCATTCAAGGTCAAGGTCATTGGATGACTCATCGTTTTTCAAAATTTTTCTATGTTTAAAAGTACATTTATTTTCAAGGTCATTCAAGGTCAAGGTCATTGGATGACTCATCATTTTTTCAAAAATTTTTCTATGTTTAAAAGTACATCTATTTTCAAGGTCATTCAAGGTCAAGGTCATTGGATGACTCATCATTTTTCAAAAAATTTTCTATGTTTAAAAGTACATCTATTTTCAAGGTCAAGGTCATATTATTTTTAATCATTTTTAAATTTAAATTTACTACTTATAAAAAATAAGTAGTATATATTTGTAAATTATTTTATTATTATTATTATTATTATTATTATTATTATTATTATTAGTATTATTATTATTATTATTATTATTTTTCAAGGTCATTCAAGGTCTAGGTCATTCAAGGTCAAAGTCATATTATTTTTAATCATTTTTAAATTTAAATTTACTACTTATAAAAATAAGTAGTATATATTTGTAAATTATTTTATTATTCTTATTATTAATATTATTATTAATATTAGTATTATTATTATTATTATTAATATTTTTCAAAGTCATTCAAGGTCAAGGTCATATTATTTTTAATCATTTTTAAATTTAAATTTACTACTTATAAAAATAAGTAGTATATATTTGTAAATTATTTTATTATTATTATTATTATTATTATTATTATTATTATTATTATTATTATTATTATTATTATTATTGTTATTATTATTATTATTATTGTTATTATTATTTTTATTATCATTATTTTTATTTTTATTATTATTATTATTATTTTTATTATTATTATTAATATTATCATTATAATATTTTTATTATTATTATTATTATAAATATTATTATTATTATTATTAATATTATTATTATTATTATTATTATTTTTATTATTATACTTATAAATTTGTAAATTTTATTCTATTTTATTATTAATTTTTATAAATATTATTATTATTATTATCATTATTATTATTATTATTATTATTATTATTATTACTATAATTAATATTTTTATTATTATTATTAATATTATTATTAATATTGTTGTTATTATTATTATTATTATTATTATTATTATTATTATTATTATTATTATTATTATTATTATTATTATTATTTTTATTATTATACTTATAAATTTGTAAATTTTATTCTATTTTATTATTAATTTTTATAAATATTATTATTATTATTATTATTATTATTCTTTTATTAATATTTTTATTATTATTAATAATATTATTATTATTATTATTATTTTTATTATTATTATTACTATAATTAATATTTTTATTATTATTATTAATATTATTATTAATATTGTTGTTATTATTATTATTATTATTATTATTATTATTATTATTATTATTATTATTATTATTATTATTATTATTATTATTATTATTATTATTATTATTATTATTATTATTATTATTGTCAAGGTTATTGGATGACTCATCATAATTTTTCAAGGTCATTGAAAAATAGGTCGTCATTCAAAAGTAGGTCAAGGTCATTCAAAATTTCTCGAGGTCATATTATTTTTAAACATTTTTAAATTTTAATTTACTACTTATTTTTATAAGTAGTATATATTTTGTAAATTTATTTTATTATTATTTTTATTATTATTATTAATATTATTATTATTATTATTATATTTGTTATTATTATTTTTAATATACTTATTACTTATAAAATTTATTAAAATTTTTATTATTAATAATACTTTGAAAACTTTTTATAATATTATTATTATTATTATTTTTATTATTATTATTATTATTATTTTTAATAATATTATTATTATTATTAATGTATAAAACTTCTATTATAAGGAAATAATTTTATTATTATTAATATTATTATTAATATGATTATTAATATTATTAATTAATATGATTACTTATTAATATTGTTTAATTATATTTATTTTTATTATTATTATAATTATTATTATTATTGTGTTTATTATTATTATTTTCAAGGTCATTGGATGAGTCTTAATTTTTTTTTTTCAAGGTCATTTAAAATTTCACAAGGTCTTAGTATTTTTAAACATTTTTATATAAATTTACTACTTATTTTTATAAGTAATGTTTTAATGTTTTTTAATTTTAATTTTATTATTATTATAATTTTCTCAAAGTTATAATATTTTTAGTCATTTTTAAATATAAATTTACTACTTATTTTTATAAGTAATGTTTTAATATTTATTATTATTATTATTTTCAAGGTTATTGGATGAGTCATAATATTATTTCAAGGTCATTTAAAAGTAGGTCAATGTCATAGTATTTTTAAACATTTATAATTTTAATATACTACTTATTTTTTATAAGTAGTGTTTTAATGTTCTTTAATTTTTATTCTTTTAGTATTATTATTATTATTATTATTTTTATTATTATTATTATTATTATCTTATAAGTAGTGTTTTAATGTTTTTTAGTTTGAATTTTATTATTATTATTATTATTATTTTTATTATTATTATTATTTTTATTATTATTATTGTTATTTTTATTATTATTAATAATATTACAAGTTTTTATTATTATTATTTTCATTATTATTTTATATAAATTTTCAACAAAGTATATAGAATTAATATTGAATAGAAAAAGTTTGTTCAATTGTGGTTCATAGTATACAGGGATAGAACAATTGTAAATGTTTGTAAAAAGTTAAAGAAAAATTCTATATTTTTAAGAAAATATGTGCAAATAAATATCAAAACTAATTATGGCTCAAATGTGTGTGTTAAACCATCGATATGTTACAGTGTTTATGGAAAAACTTTAATGAAAATATGTGTTATTTTTCAACAATTTATGAAATATTTATTTTATGGCTAATAATGTGTATGTGTTAAATCATAAAAATAGTTCAATATTTATGTAAAGTTTGAGATTGTTAAGAAAATGTATATAATTTATGATACACACGTGTTTTTGATTGAAATATGTGTGTTTGTTTTACCGATATAAGAAAAACTATGGACAATTTTTAAGAAAATACACGTACTTTATGATTATCATGAGATTAGAATTTGATTAAAGTTGTGAGAAAGTTGTTAAATTTGAGATAAAACTGATTAATTTGTAAATAATGTTATTACTTTGAAGAAATTTTAAAATAATACCTTCAGCAAATTGGTAAGAAAATAGTAGTTATTGAGTAATACTTATTAAAATTACCAAAGTTTTATAATTTTTGACAAGTCTTGATAGATCTTTAATAAAATTTGTTAGTACTTTGAATAAGAATTTAAAAAAAAAAAGTTTCAACACAGTAGCAAATCGTAAAGAAACTAGTACTTATCAGTTAATTAAATTAACTAAGTTGTAAAATAATTGAAAAAATTTGTTAGATTTTTTAAAATTTTAAGATTGTTAGGTAATTGTTCTAGGTACTTGTTGAATAAAAATTAATGTATTTTATCAACAGCTCATAGTTTTTAATCGTACAATTTCTCTTCATTCCTGGAAATAATCGTAAATATTTAAATTATTCAGAAAATTGTCAATAAAAAACATAAATAATAGGTAACCAAATATTTTTAAATACTAGTCAATTTTAGTTTTTAATTTAATTACAAATATAATAATAATAAAATAAATACTTGTATACAAATAGTTATATGAATCGATCAATTTCTTAGAACTGAAATCTTATCGATATATTCTGATTAACCTTAAATCAATGAAAAAAGTAACAATTTTCCTAAGTATTTTATAAATTCAACCAACTCAATCCCCTTTAAAAAAAATACTATAAATTCGACTCTCAACCAATCATTCCTCTTCAAATGTCATTTTTCACTCCATTATACCAACTATATTCATAATTTTTATAAAAGCCTATCAAGTAGATAATATTAACCTTTTGAATACATATATTCATTCCAGTAAATTTCTTTAGAAATATTATAAATTCCCTCTTGACCAATCATTTTCCATCAAATAACAATATTTCCAGCCATATTCAATATTTTTCATAAAAAAAAAAAATCATAAAAAATACCAATTTAGATAATATTTACCCTTTAAATAACAATATTTAACCAACCCAACCCCCTTAAAAATGACAACAAACTTGTTAATTGACTATTTCTTACTAAAGTAAATTCCACTCTAGACCAATCATTTCCCATCAAATAACACTTACCCCTACCCTACCAACTATATTCATTATTTTTTATAGAAATCACCCTTTAAATAACGATATTTAACCGACTTAGTACCTTAAAAATATCAACAAATCTGTTCTTAATCGATTATTTCCTTAAAATATCATAAATTTTCTTCTTAGCCAATTGTTTCTCACTAAAATAAAATAAAATTTACTCTCAACCAATCAAATTACCTTAGGATTATCATAAATTCTCCTCTTAACCAATCATTTCTCTTTAAATGACAATAACCCCACCTATATTCATTATTTTCATAAAAATCACCGACTTATATCGATATTCAACCGAATAAATTTCTTGAAATCGCCTTACAATAGAATTCATCTCATGACCAATCATTTCTCCTTAAAAGATCATAAATTCTCTTCTTAACAAATCATTTCTTTAATTGACAATATTTCCACTCTCTCAAAAGATTTACACATATTGATATCTATCTGAACAAATCCCCTAAAAATATTATAAATTCCTCATCTATATTTTCCATTTAGAAAATATTTACCCTTTGAACACAGATATTCAACCAACTCAACCCCTTAAAAATGACAACAAACTTGTTCTTAATCGATTATTTCCTTAAAATATCATAAAATTTACTCTTAACCAATCATTTCCATTGAAATAACATTTCCCCCCAACTGCACCAATAATATACATATTTTTTAAAAACCTACAAGGTAAAATTTCTTTAGAAATCTATGTTTAACCGACTCTACTCCTTTAAAATTCATCATTCGAATCATATTTACTATATGTATTCAACCAATCAAATTCCCTTAAAATTATCATAAAAATTTGAATTTTACCAATAAAAATAAATTTTCTTTAAAGTATTACAAAATTGTTATCATCATTTTCCATCGAAAATCACCACAATTTTGTTCTGGCAACAATTTCAAGCAATTAAAAAATTCATCAAAAATGACTTAAATCGAATAAAATCTATGTTTTCCACATAAATTAAATTATTGTAAAATCACAAAATATATATCATATTGCTCATTAAAATTAATCAGTAAATCAAGTATAAATTCAATAAAAATTACCAGTCAACCATTAGAGATAATTCAATGATTTTCATAACTATACTGATAACCACACTGGGCATCCCCTTAAAAATCTCTAAATTATACTACTTTTGTGATTGATATCCATGAAATCAATATTAGATTTGAAAATGAAAGTAATTATTGACCCCTTTATTTACACTGTAAAATCAATTAAAATTTTAGGTTTCACTAAAATATTTTTAAAAATTAACTGATTTAATCAACTATTTAAATAGAACATAAAATTATAATTAAAATATCATTTACTATTCAAAATCTATCAGTCAAATTGGATTCTAATTGGTAAATAATTATCTTAAATAGATGTTTCATAAACATTTTGATCCTAAATTTATTTATTTATTTATTTTTTATTTAAAATAATCCTAAAATCAAGTCTAATCTAATAAATTAGGAAAAAATTAATTGTTTCTAAAATTATAGATTTACCCTAATTTCTTCAATAATTTCATTAAAAACATAATCAAACCTTAAATCCATTAAAATTCAAAAGAAAACCATAAAATTCACAAAGATGATTAAAATTTACTAAAATAAATACCTCGTAAAACTAGATATTACTTAAATTATAATAAAATTTCCCTAAAAGATCTAATTGATTTACATAGCCTAAAATTATTTTATTTTTGTCGAGTACAACCTAATCTATTGAAAGATGTAATTTATTTAGTTAAATTTTCATTGAAAATAACAAGTCAACAAATGAAATTTTAATTAGTAAAGATTATATTCTATAAAGAAAATTTTCAGTGAAGAAGTAATATTGGTGAGATAGTACATTAAGTGACTAAAATCGTTGAAATTACTGAAAACAGTGGGATAGCTAAAGATATCTACTAAATAGATGAAATATCAATTGATATCTTAATAACTTACAAGGGTAATATACTTTGAATGGAGAAAATATACATCGAAGAGAAAAATATTCGTTGAAGAGGAAAAAACATTCATTGAAGAGAGAAAATATTCATTAAAGAGGAAAGCAATCATTAAAGTGAGAAAATATGAATTGAAGCTAACAAATATTCAGTGAATCGAGAATTCTTTATAATAAATTAGTCGGTAAAATTTCTCAATGATGAGATGAAATATCAATTAAATATTGTGAAATACTTGAAATAAATGGTCTGAATTATTCAATGATCAACAAATATACATAAAAGATGAAAATATTTACTGAAAATCAATTGTACTTTAAGAGTGTATTAATTACTATTATATTAAATTAAAAATTATTAACAATTGAGTAGATTTCATCGGTTAATTATATTTAAATAGGGATATATATTTTTGATAGATACTTATGCGCAGAAGAATAGTTATTAAAAACAATATATTATGAAATTTGATGAGTCATCCAATGACCTTGAATGAGTCATGGTTTTTGTTTAAATGACCTTGAAAAAATATGATGAGTCATCCAATGACCTTGAATGAGTCATGGTCTTTGTTTAAATGACCTTGCAAAATATGATGAGTCATCCAATGACCTTGAATGAGTCATGGTCTTTGTTTCAATGACCTTGAATGAGTCATTGTCTTTGTTTAAATGACCTTGAAAATTATGATGAGTCATCCAATGACCTTGAATGAGTCATGGTCTTTGTTTCAATGACCTTGAATGAGTCATGGTCTTTGTTTAAATGACCTTGAAAAAATATGATGAGTCATCCAATAACCTTGACCTTGAATGACCTTGAAAATAAATGTACTTTTAAACATAGAAAAATTTTTGAAAAATGATGAGTCATCCAATGACCTTGACCTTGAATGACCTTGAAAATAGATGTACTTTTAAACATAGAAAATTTTTTGAAAAAATGATGAGTCATCCAATGACCTTGACCTTGAATGACCTTGAAAGTAAATGTACTTTTAAACATAGAAAAATTTTTGAAAAACGATGAGTCATCCAATGACCTTGAATGACCTTGACATACTTTTCCATGACCTTGAATGACCTTGAATGAGTCATGGTCTTTGTTTTAAAGTTTTGATGAGTCATCCAATGACCTTGAATGAGTCATTGTCTTTTTGGGTGGGGGGTGGGGGGTATGTGAGCTAGAGGGCCTGTGAGCTAGAGGGCCTGTATCCCACTACTGACCACAAACCCCCGGGGATAAAAAATTTTTCTAAGTCTAAAAGTACAATTTTTACTAAGACAAATATAATGACTCATTCAAAGTCATTGGATGATTCATTTTAATTTTTCAAGGTCATTTAAACAAAGAACATGACTCATTCAAGCTCATTGTATGAGTCAAAATAATTTTCAAGGTATTTAAATTTTTCAAGGTCATTGGATGAGTCATCATATTTTTCAAGCTCTTTTATTAATTTCTGAAGATCACTTAAACAAAAGACCATGACTCATCAAAACATTTTTCAAGGTCATTCAAAATTTAAATTTTTTTTAAATATAATTAATTACATATTTTTTTATAATTAGTGTTTTAATTATTATTTTTAATATTATTATTTAATTATTAATACAAGTTAATATTTAGAAATCAGATTTGAACTCACATATGAGACTTTAAAAAGAGCTCAGAACAAAATATATGAATATATTCTATATCTAAATAAGACTATTTGTTTTATCAAAAATGAATTAAATAAATCAATATTCAAATTGAATGAAAATGAAAAGCTTTATGAAGAAATGATAAATGATATAAAAGCTTATTCCAATAAAACAACTGATCAGTTCAATCGTATAATGAAAGAAGTTCAACATCCGATGAAACCAATGCAACCGGTTATACAAAACAGTGGCAACAAATCATCAATATTCATATTTCCATTATTTATTTTTACATATTTTATTAAATGAATGTATTATGGATGTTACTTATTTTGATAATTAGTTATAAACAATAAATATTAATTTAGAGAGATTTGAAATGATTAAAGAGATTTTATTAATAATATTAATTGCAAGTTATTTTAAAGTGACTAATGCAAACAAGTCAATTATTATAACTGTGGAAGGTCGAAATAAAACAAGATGTATGTGTACAATATTGCTGTGTTAAAGGATATATTACATATGATAGATAGGTCGATAGATATAAACCCGGTAAATAGATTAGCTGAAAGAATTGAAAATTTAGGTTACAGGTTTTAAGCGAAACATGAGATTTTAAAAGCGCTCGAAAGAAAATATATTAGGATATTCAATATTTAAATACGAACATTGGTATTATCAAAAATGAATTAAATAAATCAATATTCAAATTGAATGAAAATGGAAAGCTTTATGAAGAAATGATAAATGAACTACAATATAATATAAAAGCTTATTCCAATAAAACAAACAATCAGTTCAAACGTATAATAAAAGAAGTGGGCTAAAGAAATATTTCATTTTTTAAACTATTTTTCTTAAACAAAGACATTGCAATATAAAGGAAATATCCATGCATGATTCTGATTGGTTGAATATAGTATAAATAAGCCTACACCTCCAAACATTTTATAAAATGCCATAAACTAAATTTTTTATAACTTTGTTGAATGAGCTGGTTGCTAATAATGGAGATGATGATGATATCATTAAAAATATAACATTCATGGTAAAACCTACAGAGAAAATCGTAGAAGATATCCCATTTGACCCCATTCTCAATTGCCAACATTGGAGAGAAACAAAAATTCATTCCAATCGATATTTAGTTATATATTTGATGAAAACATATAACTAAATGGGTGAAATGGGTGAGAAAAATATTAGGATTAATGTATATGAAACACATGATTTTAAAATCCGGATCCGACTATGAAAATTATTTCCAATGGTCTATTGAGGTATATTACTTTATATTATTATTTTATTTTTATCATTATTTAGTTAATAGAAACAAAAATTGATCCATGGGTAGAAGCAAACGGTGGATGGGTAGCAATTATTCAAGTTGCCGCAGAAGCCAAACGTTCAGATATTTATATTTCAAATTGTAAATTTTTATTAAAAATATTAACTAGAGCATTTTTCATGTATATCTGTAATAGAGTTTATCATAAATTTCAAAAAATGTATTATTCTTTGTTATTAATTGAATTATTAATAAAAAACTACATTTTTAAAGATTTATTGATTAATACATGTACATGCTTCATCACAACAATATTCTATCATTATATTTTCTATAACATGGTCAACACAAGCCTTAAATTCGTTAGGTTCAACATCCACTAAATTTTCAGTAGGGATTTCTTCATCATTAATAATTTCAGTATTTTCATCATTAACAATTTCTTCATCGTCACTCGGACATTCAGAATCACAACATGAATCTTCTTTACCTAATGCTTTAACTAGAGTCAATATATCTCTAATTTATACACCTGATATTTCTTCGAATTTATCGAACCAAAAGTTTATTAAATATTCTAAACTATAACTAATTAATTATTTTATATTTTATATTTTACCTTTTTCAGACATTATTTTTAAACAATTTTAAGCATGATTATAATTTTGTTTACAGAATATGTTGTAAAAAAAATAAAAATCTAATTAAATACATTCATTAACATTAAACACAAAATATACATGAAAATAGTTGTGAAAGTCTAGCAGTTACAACTTTCCAGTTTGGAGAAAGCACATCATTTTGATCAGCTTTATATCCTTGTATTGTTATTGTTAAATACCAGTTTTTCTGTTCTTTGAAACGTATTTCTGCAAATGCATCATAATATATGGTATATTGACTGGTGAAGAATGCATTTTCATTGCATTTTAATTTCGAATTGATCTTATTGAAAACAGTATTGTCCTTGATATCTATCATTGAGAGTGTTCCAGTGAGAGATTAAAATTGAGTTCGATTGAGTTTGACTTGATTTGGTTATTATTATTGTTGGGTTATTATTATTGAAAGTCGGTTCCCTCTGACTCCTCGTGTCCTTTTCGAATCAAATAAGAAAACACAACACAGAATAATTTTATTTGCACTTTATCTCATTTACAACTCAATCCAATGTATTTCAATGTTTTGTAATTACAATTTGTGATTTATTTGCACCCTTCAACCACCGAATAAATTTGATTACCTTAAGGTAGTTTATCCAATGGATAATCACCTTTTCTGATAGATAACGTTTGACTTTACTTGGGTTTAGACTCTTTTACTGACCTGACTAGACTACTCGTTTGCTTCAACCACTGACCCTTTCGTGTTTTTCCCTTTTTCTTTTATACTCATGCTCAGACTGTTTTCAGACAATTGTCAACAACATTTGCTGCCATACTAAATTATTAAAAATAATTACTTCCCACAGACCACCTTAGCCGACATTTGTCAACAACGTTTGCTACATTATTAAATTACAAATAAGGAAATCATTACCTCCCCATAGATCAGTGGCGCCCATTTAATATTGTTTAGACCAATTTACCCTTTCATATTATTCTGTCTACAAGCCGAGTTTCCTCATCTCTCGGGTTTCCCATTGCCTCGGACTTCCCATTGACTCGGGTTTCCCATTAGTAATTAAATGTATATCCATATGGTGATTTTCTAGCATCTTGAAATGTACTGATAAGAAAATTACGATTATTAAGGTATGCTTGTCGAGCAAGAAACTCAATAACTGTTGCTTCTCTGGGATTCTTGAAGATAACTAAATATTGATCATTTAAATTCCTTGTTAGATGTGTGCCACCATGATGAAATAGATTTTGAGTAATAAAGATCACCGTAACACAAACATGTCGACTGATTTTTGTGAATAAATTATTAAACTCCTTTTCTTTATTAGCTTCCTGATACAAATCATCGATAATGATGACATCACATTTCCTTAATCGACTTGACCAGTTTTATCGAAACCCTTTACTATTTTCATGTTTTTCAATTTACAGAAATTATCTTGAGTTAATTCACATTCTTCGTGTGCACTCCTATGTCAATAAATCATTTTGAATTTTGTTTGGAATAAATTAGATTTCAGTAATTTACACACAAACATAGTTTTACCACTACCACTTGGACCAACGATTTGATATACCGCATCATTTCTTAATTCCATTATTAATTTGTATAATTATAGGTTTTTGTTTATATTATATGATTTAATGAACTCTTCCTAAAAATTATATATATAGCTTAATATTTCTTTATTGTTTAATTATGTTATCAAATATAAATTATAAAGGAACTTTCGACGTGTCAAAAATGACGTTTCCAAATGGTAAACCACAGCAAATTATTGATAGGAGTGGAAAATATCCTATAATATTTTTCAAATCCGGCAAATGCAGAATCATGGGATGCAAGAAACCTTTAGATATCAATAAATTACAATATAGAATAAAGGATATTAAAATCCAGTCAATTACGGTTACCATGGTTATGGGACAATCTATTAATCTATACAAAATGTCAAAAAAAATTTCTTTGTATGTTCGAACTAGAATTATTTCCTGCACTGAGGCTTTTAAAATACAACCCAATGTGTGTTAACGTGTTTGCCAGTGGTAAAATAGTCATATTAGGGTTTCGAAATCTAGAGTACAAAAATATTGTTACAGACATACACATTGAAACCATGGTATTGATCGATATCTGATTGGCTAATAATTGATTAAAACAACTTGCTTAGTCATTTTATTTCATTTTTAAAATGGAAAATACTACGCCGAAGAAAAATATGTACGATTTACCGATGAATAGTAAAATTCAAAAACGTAAATTTATTATTTATTTATTTTCTTTTATTATTAATATTTTATTAGAAGAACATGAAACCCTGGTAATTGGAAGATTACAATATTATTATCCTTAACTGATTGCAATAATAAAGGACAAGCCAGCAACAATGATCCATGAGGTCATATTTAATGAAACGAGAATATGGATTTCGGAGCTGATTAATCAGGCTCTTTGGGACAACAAAATAAACAGAATGGCGACTGAAATGGAAACAGAATACCCTTGTATTCTGGGCTGCAGCTGTTGCAATTTTCGGTATCAACGGTACTTAGAATGGTGCCTGGTAAAATCCGTAAGGAATTTTTGTAGGCTTCAGCTTTTAAGACAATAAATGTTTTATGTTACATCTTTTTGTTTTTAGTTTGACTTTGTTTTGTTTTTGTTTTTGAATTGTTTTTAGTATTAACGGGTTTTATTAATAATAATTTAATTTAATCATTGTTTTATATAATAAACGAAATAATAATAATAATAATGTTAAAAAATAATAATAATAATATTAAAATTAATAATAATAATGTAACACTTAATACGTATATAAATTCACAACATATAGGTGAGAGATTTTGATGTATGTGTTCTTTGTAAAACACATGCAGTCTATACAGTGTAGGCATGTTTTCTTTGTAAATCACATACATACAAAAGTATTGTATGTGTTTTCTTTGTAAATCACATACAGTCTTGAGTGTGCTCCTTGTTACTAATCATGCACTGTCTTTGTAATTGATGTCATGATCATGCACTGTCTTTGCTATAATTAATTAATTAATTAATTAATAATAATAATAATAATAATAAAAATACGTACATGCATGATTCTGATTGGTTAATCAGTATCTGTCAAGGGTACAAAAGCTTGTCACCAACTTATAAAGATCATAAATCAAACATGACCAAGAAAATCAATGCTATTAGTCTCCAACCAGTTCAGATGTTCCACAATTATAAAATGTAATTTTTAAAGGAATCTATCAATATGCAATTGGTAAATCCAGTCAAACTCAATAAAACTCAATTTCAATCTCTCGCTGGGACTCTCTCAATGATAGATATCAAGGATATTTATACGGTTTTCAAAAAGATCAATTCGAATTTAAAATGCAATGAAAATGCATTCTTCACTTTTCAATATACCAGATATTATGATGCATTTACAGAAATAGGTTTCAAAAAACAGGAAAACTGGTATTTAACAATAACAATCCAAGAATATAAAGCTGATCAAAATGATGTGCTTTCTCCAATCTGGAAAATTGTTACTGCTAGACTTTCACAATTATTTTAATGTATATTTTAGTTTTTAAAAAATGTATTAATGTTTTGTTTTCTTTGTTATTCTATAAACAAAATTATAATTAGTTTTAAAATTGTTTAAAAATGATGTCTGAAAAAGGTAAAATGTAAAATATAAAATATAAAATAATTAATTAATTTTCGTTTAGAATATTTAATCAACTTTTTGTTTGATAAACTCGAAGAAATAACCGGTGTAAAAATTAGAGATATGTTGACTCTAGTTGAAGCATTGAGTAATGAAGATTCATGTTGTGATTCAGAATCTCAGAGTGATGATGAAGAAATTATTAATGATACTGAAATTATTAACGATGAAGAAACCCTAATTTTAGTTGAGCCTTACGAATTTAAGACTTGTGTTGACCATGTCATAGAAAATATTATGATAGAATATTGTGGTGATGAAGAATGTACATGTAATAATCAATAAACCTTTAAAAATTTAGTTTTTTATTAATAATAACAAAGAAATATTTTATAAAATTTATGATAAACTTTATTACATAAATATAAAACCGATGCTCCAGTTAATATTTTTAATAAAAATTTGCAATTTGCAATATAAATATCTAAACGTTTGGCTTCTGCGGCAACTTGAATAATTGCTATCCATCCACCGTTTGTTTCTACCCATGGATCAATTTTTGTTTCTATTACCTAAATAATGATAAAAAATAAAAGAATAATAAATAGTAATATACCTCTATAGACCATTGGAAATAATTTTCATAGTCAGATCCAGATTTTAATATCATGTGTTTCATATACATTAATCCTACTATTATTTGCATCCATTTATTATTTTAATCAAACATATCGATTGGAATGCCTTCTTTCTCTCCAATGTTGGCAAATTGAGAATTTTTTCATAATCAAATGGGATGTCTTCTACGATTTTCTCTATACGGTTTACCATGAATTTTATGTTTTTAATGATATCATCTTCTTCTCTATTATTAAAAACCAGCTCATTCAACAAAGTTATAAAAAATTTAGTTTCTGGCATTTTATAAAAATATTTGAAAGTGTAAGCTTATTTATACTATATTGGACCAATCAGAATCACGCATGAACATTAAGAAGTTGCAATGTTAAGAAAATATGTAAAAATATATAATGGAAATGACAATGATGATTTGTTGCCACTGTTAACATTAACTTCTTTCAATTTATTAACCGGTTGTTGAACTTCTTTCATTATACGATTGAACTGATCAGTTGTTTTATTAGAATAAAATTTTATACTATATTGAACTTGATTTATCATTTTTTCATTAAGTTTACGATTTTCATTCAATTCTAATATTGATTTTATAAATTCATTTTTGATAAGACCTATGGTCTGATTTAGATATAGAATATCATCATATAATTCGTTTTTAGCTCTTTAAAGTCTCATATGTGAGTTCAAATCGGACTTCTAAATTACTCATTCTTTCAGATAATCTTTTGACTAGAGTTTTCAAATATCTAGGCCTATCTATCATATACAAAATATCCATCAACACGGCTGTATCAGGACATACGCATCTTGTTGAATTTTTACCTTGTACGGTTAAACTAATTGAGTTAGCCATATTAAAAACACTAAAACCTAATATTATTATTATTAAAATTTCTTTATTCATTTTCAAATCTATATAAATTAATATTTATTGTTTATAGCTAAAAGGTTGTGTGTGTTTAGCTTCTCATTGGTTTAAATTAGTATAAAAGTAATTGTTATTTCAATTTTTATCATTATAATGGATGTACCAAGCGTAGTTCAAGCTATGAATGAAATTAAACATTATGGTAATTAATAATTATTATTATTAACTATTTTGTAGATGATTATTTTAAAGTTATCAAAGAACGTCTGGAATTCTATTATTCAGATATACATGAAATATTGAAGGATAAGCCAACATCAATAATTCCAAACTTGGTCTTTAATCATACATCTATATGGATATTTTCCGTAATCGATGAGTTCCTATGGAACGTCAAGCAAAACAAAATGCCAAAAGTTATGGAACCTGAATATCCATGTGGTGATGGATGTCATTGCTTCGCTGCCCGATATCGGAAGTATGTGGAATGGGCTTTGAAAAAAGCTCTTCGACAATATTACTATAGTCGAATTATTTCTTTTTTAATAGAAGTTTTATGTTGTATATGACTTTGTTTTTATTATATATTAATTATAGTATAATAATAATAATAAAAATTAAAAAATATTAATAGTTAAAACATTACTTATAAATAAGTAATAGAATAAAAATAAAAATTTAAAAATATTAATAATTAAAACAAAGTTTTTTGATGTAAATGACTTTGTTTTTATTATATATTAATTATAGTATAATAATAATAATATTAATAAAAATTAAAAAATATTAATAGTTAAAGCATTACTTATAAAAATAAGCAATAAAAATTAAAAAATATTAATAATTAAATCATTTTAAATCATTTTAATTTTAAATGTAAAAATTTTTAAAAATAATATGACCTTGAAAAAATATGATGAGTCCTCCAATGACCTTGACCTACTTTTGAATGACCTTGACCTACGTTTGAATGACCTTGAAAAATATGATGAGTCATCCAATGACCTTGAGAAAATTTTGAATGACTTTGAGAAATTATTATGCCTCATCCAATGACCTTGCATGAGTCATGGTCTTTGTTTAAATGACCTCGAGAAATTTTTTGATGACTCATTGTCTTTGTTTCAATGACCTTGAATGAGTCATTGTCTTTGTCTCACAAAAAATTTGTACTTTTGGACTTAGAAAAGTTTTATCACCGGGGGAGGGGGAGGGTGTGTGCCCACGGTGACACATCCTACTACTTGTAATATTCTTGTTCTACTTCTTTAATTAAGTCAGCCATCTTGTGTGACTTACAAACATTTCGCATTTTCAATTAAAACTAGTTATTTTGACACTACGTTTGCTGGCTTTCAGAACTTGATACTATCTAAAATCAGGTAATTATGCAATTCTATTTAAGATTACATTGCATTAGATATTTTATTTTATAGCGAAATAGGCCATAAGTTGATATTTCTCCAAAGCTTCTAAAGATATCAAATAGTGCCTGCTAATATGGTAAACTGTTCACTTCAGAAATCAAGGTTTCCTTTGATACAGTTATGCCATTAGTCTTGCATTTGGAGAGCAAAATCATGGAAGATTTCACTGGTCCTAGTCGAGACAGAGTTGATTGTCTTCCCATATTGGTGTCAGGATACAATGTGGTGAAGATTTTGTCAGTCTCAAAAAACTTCACGACGAAACAGCAGTCAAAATGACACATGCATTTGTTGAAATCATGGACGAATGGGAATTGCATAACGGCAAGATTCTTCAAGATTCTTGGTATGTATATATATTGTTTGGGGTATGATCCAAATGAATGGAAGCGTGATGAAGATAGCAAGCAGAACAAGGTACTTGCCTTGTCAATCAAGGTGGTCAACGACCTTGCAGAGCGTGAGGTTGATTTAGTGCAACAGTTCAACTTCTCACTCAAAAGAAATGAATAGCAGAAGCAATACCTTCTGCAAGTGTTTAAAAATCACAGCAGGTAGTTTGCTGAACCAACAAAGGCTGGAGCTATTCAACAGTCCACATCAGCTAAAAACACTGCGAGTAAATTAACTGAATTTGCAGCATAAGTCAACAAGCAAACATCATGACATTTGACTCTTTGGACTAAAATATAAATTAAAATATTCTCTGTAAATTGTGGAGCAATACAGAATTTTATTTACAATAAGTATATTGCTGATTATTAATTGTCAATGTGCAAAAGAATTCTTTGTTTGCTCTTCATTCTTGTTGACGTGTTCAAAATATGTCTCGGTGATCAAAGCAGCTATGGCGAAATAACAAAAACGCTAAAATTGCATAGGACAAGTTTGCATCACATAGCAGATGATTGGAGAGAAACTTTCTGACATTTTCATATTTTGGGACCACCCTAATTAACACCTTCAGTTTCCTTTAAAGAAAACACTGTCTGACGTAAAATTTATGCTTCCTGGTTTCAATAATAAAGCACTAATTAAACGATATTTTATTGAATATCTATCCACAACGGCGAAAGTCGTTTTACTGGGATTAAGGATAGACGAAGTACAGGAATTAGCTGAAAGAATTATCTTAACCTCATCCACATCAACCGTTCAATTTCAATCCTATTCCCTTTATACATTTGATGTGACATCAGTTCAATCGCAAATTTCAACATTAACGGAGTTATCGTCGAGAATAGAATCACCTTTACCAGTTTTCTTACTCAAAAACAATATCAATCAGCACCTAAAAATGTATACAACCTCAAATTACACAATTACAGCCTATCTTGCTATTATCACAAAACATTTGGTAATAGTGCAAAGAAATGCTATTCTGGTTGTGATTGGCAGAACAAAGACCCAGACATTGAGATTGTGAATATATGCATCTACCATGCAAAATTAAAAGAAAATTCATTGAGATGTCTGAAGGGATGTTCCCGCTACAATATATCTTCAATAAACTAAGTTCACCCTCAGATCACAATGCTCGAACTGAGGGTACTCAATTTTATTGTAATACGCTTTCTATTGCAGCTCATATAGCTAATATAGATCTCAAAAGTATCTCATTTTTAATTGATAAGGGTTCAGCTTTATCCATTCTGCCACGCTCTCTCTTCCCAAGCACGTCTTGAGTTAATTGATTAATTAAAAATCACAGTTCTAGCCCAACACAACATATGCAGAAATAGAGTTTTTCCCTGCTAAATGACTATGTCATCTAAATTTATACAACTCACACATCGACCCAAAACCTATACGGACAGATAAACTAGCCATGACCATCAGAAAAACGATAACCCCACACAAACCTCACCCCAGAAAGCATGAAAGAGAATGGATTCGTAAATTAATAGCTACTCAATTGTTAGTCAAATGAAGAAAACATCGGAACTAATTTAATACTTTAATGTTAAATTTTATTCGTATTCCGATGTTGTTTTATTATTGTTGAGGTTCTCAGAATCTCAACTTGATGTCCTATATAAATAATAAGACAAAATACTGGTTCGAAAAATATTTATTAAATATCACAAATTATATTTACACAAATAAATATTCACCTTTATCCAATTAATAAATTGATTTTTAGAGTCTTAATACTTTGTACCCTTTGCAATAAATTACTATATGTATTTGCCTGAGCTAAGCTATGTAATTTGTATGCTTTAATTTATTATTTCAATAGTCGAAAACAACTATGAGATTCTTCTTAGGCTAAGAAATTTTGGGTGATCAAACTGGGAAATCTCTCAGTTTATATACTAAAAGATTTTGTTATCGTTGACACTTAATGAGGCCTCGCGTCAATTATTATTATTTTTATTATTATTGTTTTTTATTTTCATTGGCACTGAAGTGCATTGTCAATTATTTTATTATTTAACACTTGAAGTGCCACAAATTATTATTGACGCCTTGAATCTAAATTTGAATTTCCATTATAATTGACGCTTAGCGTCTAAAGAAAAACAAAAATTAGAAAAAAAAGAGGGCGTTTTATAATTAATATAATTATTTATTCTTATAAATTCATCATTTCATATCTTTTTGTCTTGGGGTGGGGATAATAAGATGTATAATTACACACGCATATATATATATATATACAGAAATTATTATGATATCAGATTAAAGTAAAAATTATCCAATTACATAAATCATTTACACATAAAGATAATAAAAAATCTTCTCATCAAATGTTACCAAAAATTAATAAATTGGCAAAATTCAATCACAGATTGTCTAAATAAATGAACCAATCATCAATTTTCATATACTGTCATGGATTGTCATAATCACTACACCAAAATATGAGAAACAATTGTGACAATCGCATAAATTATGAAATTAGATTGTTACACATTAAAATCATATTGCCATGATCATCACCATCAATTTTCATTATCGTTGTCAATACAATTATCACAATCCACCGTTTATCTATATATATGTTCATTCTATATCTCTCGTATCCCACTATGTAATATTTCAATTCCAAGACCTCTATGACTCGCCCATCTCCCAATATTATATTACTCGGAAATAATTTATTTATTATTTCATTTATATTGATTGTAAAAATGGGACCTTAGGATAATTATGACACGAAAGCTGCTACGGTAATCAATGGACCCAAGAGATTATAGAGACATTTGTAGTTACTGGCGTCCTGAATGAAGATCTCTAGAATATTTATGATTAAATTAAATTATATTGTTATCTTTAAGTGCCTAACACCTGTTTAACAAATGGGAATATACATAAAGTTTATTAGCTGTCCCTATTTTTGACATACAACTTTCATTATTTGATGCTGTGATTTATTCAAAAGGATGATGACATGAAGTCTTTCAGGAAATGATGCGGTTTGTGTTTTAATTTTATCTCCATAATAAACATAATTCTTTTGTAATCTGATTTTGTAATGCCTTTACCACTAATCTGGTCCCATCAGAAAAAAGCATTAATCTCTTTTATACTGCTGACTTCTTTTTGTTATATTGACTTTGCCGTTCGACTATGCTTCATTCAATCTCCTGGTCAACCGATTAATTCACCTAATTGATCAGTTAAAATATGACATAAAAAGTTACTTGATTATTGTGTAAAAAGGATTATGGATTAAATTACTTTATACTGATTATTCGAATTTAATACCTAACCTGGAAGAAGGGAGGGGTTCACTCAGAATTGTGATTATATAGAATTTTGAGCGTGGATTGCACAGTCCATATTACACTATTTAATTGACGAAAAAGAAATGAATCAAAAGAAATTGATCATTATTTTAGTTTTTGATAAAATTATCGAGAAACTTGTTTATCTATTTAAAAACCGATATTTTTGGTGTTACTTACTTCAGAGAGTTCTAAAGAGTAATTGTGTAAAGAATGATCTTTATTGGTCAAAAACCTAAGATGCGTATAATGAATAAGAGAAGGTTATATAAATTCTCAAATTTCCTTTATGATTTTACTCAATATTTCAACCGAATTTAAAAAATTGAAATCAAGTAAGGTTCCAATACATCAAATATTAGACAAGGTTTATTAACCAAAATTGTATTCATCATTACATTTCAATTATAAATCCTCAATATTTTTTGAAGACTCAATATTTTAGTTGTTAAAGTAAGAAATGTTCATCTGCCGTAACCGGAATACCACGCCTGACCGTCAAATGCATCATTCCGTTTTCCGTATCCAGAATACCAAGCCTGACCGTCAAACCGATTGTAGTAATTTCTTTTCCCATATCCAGAATGCCAAACTTGATCTGAAAATCTCGGATCTTTTTTGTCTGCTAATCTTTTAGATGCTAGAAATAATTTTCTATCTAAATAATCTAAAGAAAGGTTAATTTTTGATTATTGTAATTAATTGTAAATATTTAAATATTATTGTAATATTTTTTTAAAAATAATATTTAATACTGATTAGAATATTTACGTTTTTTTAATCATTTTTTTTATTCTATACACTGTTAGACGCAATTAAATTCAGATCTTCTTTTAACATTTATTTATTAAAAAATACAAATTCAAATTTTCTCTCAAAATCTTAAAATTTAAACAACTGAGACGTGGTAATTATTAATATTGATATAGTTATCGATCACAAATATTAGTTTAATTTAAAATACTTTAATATAAGTTTCTATAATATATGATATAATTTAGTATAAATTTTAACACAAATAGTTACTTTAATAGCTGATCACACTTATTACATTTAAACTATATTATTTTTAAATATGAGTTTAAGAACTCCTTACGTACACTGTTAGGAAACTGTCATTATTTGCAGTCTCAAATCGCTTCCCGGTTGCTGTCTAATTATAATTTTTTCTATTTTATTTTCAGTTTAAATTTGGGTTAATTCAGGTTAAATTGAGTTAAAATTGTGGTTCTGTGTTTTGAAATTTTATAAAATTAAATAACCTGTCTTACAATGATAGCAAAAATTTAAAAACAAAAATATCAAACAGAAAAATTGCCAAAAACAATAAAAATTCAAAGAATTTGTGCGACCCAATACTAAATTCGTGTGAAAATAAGTGAAACTACAATAGCAAATGGAATACAACAATAAAGAAATAAAGTAACTAATTTAACACCAAAGTTGGTTTTATTGTATATAAATAACAAAATAAAACATAGTTACTATGAATTCAACATGAACAAAATAATAAATTAAATTAATAAATTTGTTAAAAACAAAACTATAACTAAAAATATAAATAATAAATCTTTGTGGTCAGTCTTTTAATAATTAAATGATAACTTTTAAATAGAGCTTGACCGATTGCACTTTTTGCCGATTGTCCCGATTGCCGATTGTGCCGATTGTGAGATCTGCCGATTGTGGAGCCGATACCGATTGTCTGCGAATTTTAAATTTTTTAATCCTTGCTTGTTTTTGTGTTTTCAGGTCTCATAGTCACACCGTCTCAATGCCAGGCAGAAATTCACTGATGACACAGACTACTAATCTACGACGCTACTTTATAAGTAGTGTCACCCCGTTATAACGTGTTATTGGAGAGGCACAACGCGTTCGTCAGGCAGTATTTTGGTTGTTTGAAACGTGAAACTGAAATCAACAAAGATGGCGGCAAAGTATGGAGCCCAAGAGCGAACAACACGTGTTGGATTGAAATCAAAATCAAAGTTCAAAGTGCGAGATTCATGCATGTAGCGTCGCTGTCTCGCCTCATGCCTGACTCACGCAGGACCCAGTAATCTGCAGTAATAAAGTTAATAAGTTATCTCTAGTTACAACTTACAAGACAAGGAAGGTTGCTAAATAAAATGTTATTAGTAGACATTGAAAAGTCGGGATCAGAATGTGCAATATTTTGAAGTGTGTTATACCAGGGTGACACGTACTGTAGTCTAGTATTTAAACCTTTATTATAAGTTTTGAAACTGAATTAATTTAACTTTATTTAACTTCAACTTTATTTAATACTTTCTCGTAACTATATCATTATTCAGTATATGTCCAATAGCACTGTATAAAATGTTGTAAATGTTAAGGATTATTTAACATTAACAGTTACTCATTTGCGAATATACGTAAAACATAGGCTAACAAGTATAATATGTAACTTCGAAAAAAATGTATTATTGTCAAACTTAACTATTAAACGGCCTATCAATAAATTTAAAAGTTGTAATTTTTATTTTTTAACTCCTCGACCTTGAAGGTGTCAGTGATATTTTGCAATTCCCAGTTCCAGTCTTGATATTCAACAGTTGAACGAAAACTGTGGCAGATTATACTTGAGAAGAAGTAGCATTTCTCTTTTTCCAGCTGTCAAAGATCCACGGCGATCTGAGAAGATCTGCCCAGCGCCGCTAAAAAGCTGTTCGCTGGGCACGCTAGATGCTGGTGCGGATAGATACCTTCTCGCAAGTGTGGCTAGGTATGGAAAAAGTAATTTGTTGCTATTCCACCATACATACGGGTTTTGTGTGCGAGGCAATGCTGCGGATGACAAGTACAATGCAATAATTGCATCTACTGCGTCATTGACATTACCGATGATAGAACAATTTGTTTGCAGAGCTGGTTCGCTCACAACATCTGAGAACAAATCCCAAAGTCGAGACGTTGATGATCCGGGATGGGCCTGATCCGTTTCAACTCTTGGTCTTTTAGACGGTGGTTCGACAACTTCTTCACTCCTTTCAGCCGAGGCCAAAATTAAGTACTCATTTTTCAACCATTGCTTTGCAGTCGAAGCTAACTCTCCGTCATCATAAGCGAAATTCTTGAAACGTGGATCCAGTATGGTTGACAATAGAGCTTGACCGATTAATCGGCAACATTCACAATCGGGCCGATTGTCAAAACAATCGGAACAATCGATAATCGGCTACCCATTCGGCGCCGATTGCCAATTGTTCAGGATTTCACAACACTAACCGAATTCGGCATTAATATGACTCGACAACAAAATATAAATTCCAAAAACAACAAATATATTAGTGTTTTGTTGTTATTTATGTCAAAATAAAATGCAAAAACACATGTTGTATTGTTAATTGTTGTCTTGCTTTCGCGATAAATAGGACTGAGCGATAACAACAGACTGTGACATATAATTAAATTATATTTTTATAAATGCGACCTTAGCCTGTGTCAGACAGTCTGGCCGAAGCGGCCATCTTTATTCTTCTGCACAACCAAGATCAACCTTCAACTTCCAGGTAAGTTCCGTTTAATCGTTTAAATAGAATTAATTAATTAATTATATAAACGTAACTCAAAACCCACCTCTTCCGGCAATCCTACCCTCCACATTAGATATAGGTATTTCACCCTGGATCAATTGGAAGTTCGGAACTAGAGTAGACCCTGCTCGTACCGACCCCTAGTTTTGCTATAACTCAGTTTCTCACGGAGCATTATTAGCCTATGTCTGGCAGCATAAACGAATGCAACCTATAGTATCATAAATATCAAAAAAACTAAATAGCAGGCATAATCTGGAAAGTTGAACTTCAAACGTCTTCTGCTAGTAAAGACAATAAAGACAATATCTTTATTTTATTTACTTTGTTTAAAAAAATTAAATCTAGAAAAATATTTATTATCTAAGTTTACTATGTTTTATTAATTATTATACATTAAATAATTAATAAAGTAATATCAGTGGCGTAACTGTGTAGAAAAAACAGCTGTGGGGTCGGCAAGATACACCTTGTGCCGATAATCAACCTTGATGGCGTGATTCCAATTTTCAAGCCATTTTCAATTTTCATGTCTATGTTTAATATTAATTTAATTATTAATTTATTATCGTTAATTCAAATAATTACTATAATAGTTAAAAATTAAAATATTAAACACCGACTTTAATTTTAAATGTATACTAATAAAACTTAGTAAACTTAAATAATAAATAAAATTCCTTCGGTTAAGAAATGTCAAAACAACTGACGAGCTCCATTTGGAATTATTTCACTGTTAGCCCGCTAATCAATAGTAAAGCCATTTGCAATCTTTGCAACGTATCTTTGTCTCGAGGTGGTAACGAATCCAAAAGTTTTACTACATCAAATTTGGTGCAGCACTTGCGAAGCAAACATGTTGTTGCATTCGCAGACTTCCAAAAAGAGTCGAAAGAAAAACAAGAAGCTGAAGCTAAACAATCGACAGCTTCAATTCCAAGACCTGCAACCATTGAAGCCCTCCTAGACAGAAGGCAGCCATTCGAGTTCAATGACAAAATAGCACTTGACTGGAACAAAACAATCGCGGAATTCATGGCACTAGATGTCCAACCATTTTCTGTAGTTGATAATGTGGGATTTCGACGGATAATTGCCAAAGCAAAGCCACGATACACGATTCTCAGCAGTAGATATTTTTCATCCACTCTCATTCCAGCAATGCATGAAAAAATCCAAAACAAGGTTCGTGAGATGGTATCCTCTCAATCTAGCGTCAGTTTCACATCTGATGCATGGGCTGATCCGTCAATTTCCGCTGCTTTGCTAAGTCTCACTGCACATTGGGTTACGGAAGATTTTCAGAGGAAACAGGCTATTCTAGCTGCCTCGCCTATCGAGGAATCACACACAGGAGATAACTTGGGTGGAATGCTTCTAAAAATTCTTGGTGATTACACAATTGAAAAGTCGGCCGTTCACGTGCTTTTGCGCGACAGTGGTGCTAATATGATTAAGGAATCAAGAGTTGCAGATATCGACAGCATTAGCTGCTTTGCGCACACTGCAATTAGTCATCAATGACAGCATAATGTCTCAGAGAAGCATGAAAGATATACTGGCCATTTCACGTTCTATTGTTGGGAAGTTCCGACATTCAGTTCTCGCACAGCAACATCTGTCAGATCTACAGGGATCTCTTGGGGTGCCAAAGAAGAAACTTGTCCAGGACGTACAAACTCGATGGAATGCAACGCTTGCTATGCTCAGGTCACTGGTTGAGCAGAAGCAAGTCCTGGGAGCGTATGCTACCGAGCATGAACTCACAAATTTGGATGCTCATCAGTGAACACTGATCATCCATATCATCGACACTCTTTCACCATTCGAAGATGCAACAAAAGAGGTGAGTGATTCCCAGACTTCGATTTCTGTAGTTCTTCCCGTGTTGAGTATGCTACGCAGATTACTGGACCGCACGACTTGCCGACCACACGGCTGTTTTTTCTACACAGTTACGCCACTGATATTACTTTATTAATTATTTAATGTATAATAATTAATAAAACATAGTAAACTTAGATAATAAATATTTTTCTAGATTTAATTTTTTTAAACAAAGTAAATAAAATAAAGATATTGTCTTTATTGTCTTTACTAGCAGAAGACGTTTGAAGTTCAACTTTCCAGATTATGCCTGCTATTTAGTTTTTTTGATATTTATGATACTATAGGTTGCATTCGTTTATGCTGCCAGACATAGGCTAATAATGCTCCGTGAGAAACTGAGTTATAGCAAAACTAGGGGTCGGTACGAGCAGGGTCTACTCTAGTTCCGAACTTCCAATTGATCCAGGGTGAAATACCTATATCTAATGTGGAGGGTAGGATTGCCGGAAGAGGTGGGTTTTGAGTTACGTTTATATAATTAATTAATTAATTCTATTTAAACGATTAAACGGAACTTACCTGGAAGTTGAAGGTTGATCTTGGTTGTGCAGAAGAATAAAGATGGCCGCTTCGGCCAGACTGTCTGACACAGGCTAAGGTCGCATTTATAAAAATATAATTTAATTATATGTCACAGTCTGTTGTTATCGCTCAGTCCTATTTATCGCGAAAGCAAGACAACAAATAACAATACAACATGTGTTTTTGCATTTTATTTTGACATAAATAACAACAAAACACTAATATATTAGTTGTTTTTGGAATTTATATTTTGTTGTCGAGTCATATTAATGCCGAATTCGGTTAGTGTTGTGAAATCCTGAACAATCGGCAATCGGCGCCGAATGGGTAGCCGATTATCGATTGTTCCGATTGTTTTGACAATCGGCCCGATTGTGAATGTTGCCGATTAATCGGTCAAGCTCTACTTTTAATGAGATGGATGTGCTTGCTTATTGGAGCAAAGCAAACTAAATCGTGGTTCGATTTTGCAAAGCTCCGATCTCATAACCTCATCAATATTACGTATTCGATTGCGGTATTTTTACCTTAAGTATAATAAAGTTGAAAAGGTCGATTCACATAAGTATGTAGTAGTAAACGGTAAAATAACATCAATTGTCTTGCTAGACAGTAAAGGGTATTCGTTTTTAATTGATAACCAAAAATTATCAACTGTTTGCTTTGAAAATGTTAATTTTAAAGTTGGATCAGTAGACATTTCCGCAAATTATTCATGTGCCTTAAGTTCGAGATGTCGCAAAGTTTCGCAGTTTATATTGAATGGTTGAGTATCCATTTGTAATTTGAGATATTCATTTTTGTCTATAAACTCTTTTGTATATTAAAACATATCAATATTGTTTTTGTCAATGGCTAATTTCCAAATTTGGATTTTTCTAACAAATCCATTTATTTTACCATACAAATTCAAAATATTTACATTTTCATCTTGCAGTGATAAATTCAATTCATTAAGTTTATCAAATATGTCGCCCATATAACACAATCTCAGCATCCAGCTTTCGTCAGATAAATACTTGGCCATATCATGATTTTTTTGGATTCAAAATATTCTAATGTCATCTTTCAATTGTAAAACCTTTTGTAGAGTTCTTCCTCTGAAGAGCCACCTAAATTTTGCATGTAAGAGAAGGTTTTCATTATTTGATCCCATATTATTGCAGAGCTGCGAAAAGAGATGACTGTTAAGAGCGTGACTTTTTATAACATTTATCAGTCACAACCTCTTTTAAAACTTTATCTAACTCAGGAGAAATTTTTTAGCTATCAATGCTTCCCTATGTATCATACAATGAGTAAATTTAATATTGGAAGTATGGGGCAAAAAGTTTTATTTTAGCAAAAGTCCGTTTAGCTTTCCAGTCATTGCAGCAGCCCCACCACTACATACCCCAACACAAATTTTCCATAAAAGCAGATTTTTATTAAAGAAATCATGTAAAAAATATCTTCACCTGTTGCTCGTGTATTGAGGGCGCAACAAAACATAAACTCGAAACAATATCTCGCGTACGTAGAAACTTGTGCCATATTTGTTATGTCAGTAGTCTCATCAATTTGGATTGCAAAATTTTGACTTTGTTTAATTCTAAAAATAAGTTGTCGTAGCTGATCGTTACTTATTTCCTTAATTCTGCTTGTCACTGTATCATTTGACAAAGTCACGTATTTGAATACGTCAGAAATTTCTTTCTCATGTATGATCTCACAGACTTTTAATTGCAGCCGGTAAAATAAGCTCTTTACCAATAGTGAAAGGTTTCTTTGCTTTTGTAATTAAATACAAAGTTTCATACGATACCAGTAAATATTTTTCATTAACTTTTAGATAGCTTTTAAAAGTATTGTGTTGCTGCATGAGTTCGTTTTGCTTTCTATTAAAAAAACCTCTAGATTTGCCCAGAAACTCGCCATGATTTGATTCTATGTGCCTCTTCAATTTATTCCTCTTAAAACTTCGTTCTTCTTCATTTACGTTGGTAAATGTAAATCCAAATTCTAAAAAGGAGCTATTGTATTTCATTTTTTATTAAATTTACGTTTTTACAAATATTTTTAGTTATAGTTATTACATCAGGAACATTAATATTGTTAGGAGAATTTTCTGAATTGGTATTTTTTTCGCCAGAGCGGTTTGATTTTTCTGAATTATTATTTTTATCTCCAGAACGTAAAATCCATCGATCCATATGGGGTTATTATGATTATTATTTAAAAATATATTTTTTATGTATACTCACCATTAAATATTTTCCAAAAAAGAAAAATAATTAATTATAAAAATAAATCTTACTACAATCTAACCACTAATTTGATTTATTAAACAAAAATATAATGACAGCTAATTGTTGTTTTTATTATTGTTTTTGTTTATTACTAACTAATTGTTACAAGTGAGCACTAGAAAATTACAACTGCAACCCATCTAACAAATAACAAACACACCCAATAAGTACTTTTTGCTGGATTGAAAACTTTTTTATTACATGGGTTGCAGTTTATGTTGTTTTTTATTTGTATAAATTTATAATTTATGAAGTCCGTAGTTCTGTGGGGTTTAATCATCGCTAGTAACAATTTGTATGGGAATTTGACAGATTTTGTCTCGAAAAGTTAAAACACATTAGTAATTAGTATAATTTAATGTAAATTTGAAAAGTTCCTGCGTCCCAACAAGAAAATGCTCGCGACCCATAGTTTAAGAATCGTTGAGAACAATTTATATTTGATTAAATGTAGAGACTAATATCGTTGCCAGGATTTCAAAGAAGAGGTGCAAAACTTTGTTTGCCTAAAACCCTAGAAATTCTAAATATATTTCCAATCTCAAAACTCAGCAATAACATTTATTTTTGATCTTCAGAATTCAGACGTCAAGTCATCGTTTTCCTTTGCAGAACTCATCGATAGATTTTTCAAACAATACTGCGTACCAGACAGGGACATCTCCCTTTGGAAGACGTATCCCTACGCATTGAATTTTGTGATATCGTTCAGAGTAATTGTGTAGAGTATTGTGAATTGAATCGATTAAAGAAGGATACCAAGGAGTCAGACCTAAGCACAGACTTTCTATATAAAAACCCAACAAAATGTACGATTTCTATGAAAGAATCTTTTGTGGTTTGACATTCATAAACAAGCGTGATTTATTAACTTATAGAAATAAAAAACCCATTTCTGACTACTTGTATTGGTGAGGCTCAAGATGAACAACATATGATGCCTGCGGTTTCTATTTTAATAAATTCCGCTTAACTGGGTCTAGTTTGGTTAGAGAAAGTGGTCTGGATCGGTTATGTTGTGGAATGCATGGTAATGTGTGAATATAGTGAGTGATTCGATAGCGTTGTAGGTGGCATTGTTTTGTATTTCGTGATGAGGTTTAGGTATGTGGTTGAAATTTCTTAGATTATGTCGTGCATTGTATCTGGGTTAGCCGATTGAGTCATGTCCAAAACATGTGGATCTCTGGACTCGGTTATTCATATTATCACACAAAGGTATGTATAAAAAACAACTATATGAAAATAAATAAAATATTACAATAAAACTGTGAAAATTAATAATAACGATGTATTTGTCTAACTCAAACTTTTTTCGAAGTGTGTTTATTATATTTGTTATATGCTAATATTTCCTCATAGAATAATTTCCCAATGACTTTAAGTAGGACTGTAATTTTATGTAATTTTAAGTTATTTTATGTAACATTTTTACTGCTTATAACGATTTTTGTCAAAACGTATGTTTTGAGAAATATTAAATTATGAAAAAATTCAAATCTGTTTCATAAAAAAGAACTATAAAAAATTGCTAATTATTAGGCTTCAGTATTTCATTACCAGTAAAACAAAAAATATAATAATTCAGATATTATTCAAACCAAATTTGGACAAACTTGTTAAACACATTTTTTTGGTAATTCCAGGACGTCCTTCACAGATATATTGTTTTTTCCAGATACATAATGAGTCAACAAAACGCAAATCGCAAGATAAACTTTCGGCAAAAACGAAATAATTGAAACCACATACACAAATTCTTATACTCAATTTTCAAGTAATACAACAATAAAATAATAAAGCAAAAAAAAGATAAAGCAATTGACGCTCAAAAACATCAATCCATTGAGTTTATTCTCTTCTGTCATTTTTCTCGTTTGTTTTAAGTTGTTTCATTTGACTAAAAAAACGTTCGACGTTAGCGGCTGAATTTAATGTTTTATAAAAAAAAGTTTCACCTAAGAATGCTAGCAATTTTGACTATTTTGGCTAAAAAGCCTAGAGGTAAATACACCCAGGCACCCCTGACTACGAACTCTGCATAAATATAACAATTACGTTTAATATGTATTCATAATAAATACAAGTAGATTTGATCCATTGAGCATCGTATTGATCGAGATTTTCTGTTTCTTTAAGTCTGTTAGTGTTGTTGAATTGAGAAAGGACTATGTGAAGAAAGTTTCTAGTTCCACAATTACTTGATCTTGTTCTGTTATGTTCAATCTTTCTCCAACAATAAATCCCGATCCTACTTTTTCGTTTGATCGGCAAACATACTTTCCAACATATTTTAATTGAACATTCTTCAAGTATAATTCTTGACAATTTATAATTCTCGACAACACAATAATTGAATATCCGAAACAATTCCAGTAGTTTTGATTTTTAAATGAATTGGCTATGTTTCGAGCAAGCATGAATACATGGAAACAATAAATTTCGAAGATTGCATTTTATGTCAAACATTATCAAAGAATGAATGATGATATTTAATTGCTTTTGATACATTGTTTATGTAGAAAACAATATGAGATCAAGTTTAAGAAAATGTTATTTAAACAAAAATTAAATATTTGTTATTTATTTATAACGCATTTGTAAATTTTATTTTGAATAATTAAAATTTAGTAAAATTAGGTAAAAATTAAATGTTACAAGAACTGTATTAAGTAATTTTTGATAAATAATTGAGAACTGTTGTAATCTGATGACTACAAGTAGTTTTAAAGCAAATATCTTTATTACTATAAAAGATAAATGATATGAACGAAGAACGCATATTTTCGATTGAGGTTTTTACTTTGTGCTATTACCTAACACCAAAGTTTTGATACCGAAAAACGTATCAATACGTTCTTAAATTAGATTTAAATACAATGAACATACGGATACGAAATTCATTTAAAAAGCGGTATTTGGAGCAATGTAATCTTAAAAATACTCCGTAACGAAAAGGTTAAAAACATCTTATTATTTGAACAGATTCTTAGATTCACATCACAAACATTAATTAATTTGTCCAAATTATTAACAGAAAGGCCATTCTTTAGGATTTTATTAGTCTTTTATTTATTTATCAATAACTGACTAAAGTTTTAATGTGGTATTCAATGCGATTACAAGTGACAGACTAGTTTTGCTATCTTTACAAACTTATGCTTTCACCGATTTGGTGACTGAAGAGTTGCATATGAGTTATTATTATTATTATTATTATTATTATTATTATTATTATTATTATTATTATTATTATTATTATTATTATTATTATTATTATTATTATTATTATATTATAACAATGTTAGCCAATTTCTCCAAAGTTTATTCATAAAATGAAATATGAAATATTTAGACCGAAGGTCTGTTATGATAACTCATAATCAAAATTTAACTAGACTTTCGCTTTCTCTTCTTCACCTGATTATGATAAAGACTTTTTTGTTTTATTTTTGCCTATAATTTCTTTTTATTTTTTTTATAAAAGACATATTTTCTACAAAATTTGACTATGAATCAGATTTATTTATGGTATTCACGAATTTTCGGAACAGCTTTTTTCAAGTGATTATTATTGAAAAACGCCAACTGTATATTCTTTTACACAATTTACATTCAAAATACATGTAGACTGAAAATTTTGAAAATTAATTATAGGATTTATCAACAACGCCTCGTAAGTTATTTTTTCCCAATATATACTTAGATTTTTTGCAATTATCTTGAAGTCAGACATTAATGCTGATTTTGAATGTAATGATAGTTTTGAATTTTCTACGTTTATTGCACAGTTGAATAAAAAGAATGCAGATGAATTTATAGTCTTATTTGACATTTGCTGTCTTTTTACGAACGTTCCATTAGTGGTAACCATTGAGTTATGTTGTAAGACGTGGAAAGAAAATGTGAATAAACATGAGAGAGTTGATGAAATTACATTTCGTAAATTACTCAAATTTGCAAAGTCGAATGTGAATTTTCTTATTAATAACAGGTGTTAGCTATCGGTTGCTATCCAATGACTCCCACAATGGATTCTATTTTCATGTCTAGTCTGGAAAAGAAAATTTCATCTAACAATTTTACTAAACCATCTGTGTAAAAAAGGTACGGTGATGAAATACTTTTGGTGTTTAAAATCGTGAGCATGTAACGCATTTCTTGGATTTTATGAACAGTCTACATTTGAATATCAAATTTTTGTGTGAGGAAGAAAATGTCATTGATTGCTTTTTTGGATTTGCTTTTTCAAATGAAGGAAAAAGCCTATCAAACGGAAATTTAGAAAGTGCAACTGATACTGGTATGTATACAAAACCTGAGAGCTTTTATGAATTTAAATATAACCGAAATATGGTGATAGGATTATTATTTCGCGCACGGTCTCTATCTTCGACGTTAGTTAACTCAGTAAAAAGTGTGAACTCGTTGGTTTGGTTGCTACTTAAATAATGGATATTCTAAATCTTTTCTTGAGGGTATGACAAAAAAGACTGTGGATAAGTGCGTGTTGAATTCTCATGATTATTGTACTGATGTGTCTGGAGGTAATATTCTTATTGATTCTGAAATTAATAAGTTGTCAAATTTGAAAGTTGAACAAAATCGATCAAGACACATTGAATCAAGATGTATGTTGGTAGTGCCTTATTCCGAGGGTTTCAGAAAATTTAAGCATAATATTTTCAAACATCTAGATAAAACTCGGTTTAAGATTGTTTCAAATTCTTGCGAAGTTAGTAGTATGCCCACTAATAAGTCTCCAACTCTATTCGTTCTTTATTCTAAGCTCGCTTATTAATGTTCATCTAATTGATGTAATGTCACATACATTGGAGAGACTACATGTCCTTTGTACTCGAGTTTTGAGCACTGTCGACTGAATGGATTGATTCACATTAGGAAATGTACTAATAAGAAAATATGTATGTTTGAATTCAAGATAATTGCAAAAATTCTGAGTAATTATTAGGAAAGAATAACTTGCGAGACGTTGTTGATAAAATGTTTAAATCCTATAACTAACGTTCAAAATGTTCAGTCTACATGTATTTTGAAAGTATTTAAGTAATTGAATGTAAATTGTGTATATGGTGTATTTGATGTAATTCGTTTTGTGTTTTGTAAAAATAATTTTAAAATTTAACTTTTATTTTGAGATTTAAAATTTCATTTTTTTTCAAAAACATTTTGAAAATTTTATTTAAATAAATTTTTTATTTTTATTTTTAAATTTGAATTAATTTTATTAACGAGTTGATTAAGATGATTTTTGATTAACTTGTTTAAATTTTCTTATTTTCATTTAGATTTTTTTTATGTGATTTCCAGCCTGAAGAAGACTGATAAACGGTCGAAATATATAATGAAATGTTATATATAATATACAGTTGGCGTTTTTCATTTATTAAAACCTTGCCGTCTTTCTTTGATTAAATATTATTATTATTATAAATATATAATTAAATAAACATGGTATTGTTTTAATTAAAAAGCGCATTGACAAACACATGTTTTACGATATGTTTCGGCAGATTTACTTTCATCATCAGGTAAAAAAAATAAAATCAAAAAATATCGATTGAGTTTATATATTTTGAAATAAATTATTACTTTTAAATATTTTACGAATTAGAAACCATCTTATAATCGAAATTTGCCAACTCTTTGCTTATCTTCCTCTTTTAAGTACAGCAATATTAATAAAAACCATTGAAATTATTTATATCAACAATCGATTTACACTCATTAGCCAAATTACAATCAGAGATTTTCAAATATGGATCGTTGGGATTCTTAATCAGCCTGTGAACAGTTTCTTTTATCAATTATAATAAACAACATTTCAAATACCTATTCTTTATCAACAACTCAACCAATTTATTAATTCTGAATTTTCAAAAATATGAGATAAAGATCATCAACGATAGATCAATTCTTTCACCGTGTTTTTCTTATACTCAAATTTAGAATAACTTTCTGGAGAAGTATAATTCCGGTATTATTTGGTTTTCTATGAATCATTGTTTTATAGTGTTTATTATTATTATTATTATTATATTATTATTTTTATTAATATGTTAGTTAAAAAAGTTATTTAAATAAGGTTCTAATTTGTAGAAATCAGAAAACTGAGTTTCCAATTTCAAGATATACTAAAATATATATTTCTAATTAAAATTAAAAAATTAATATTTTTATCTAAAAAAATCTACAAGCACTTTGCTACCTTGCATCATTCCATCGGCCCATCGATTTGATAATATCAGAATATTCAACGAAAACAGAAGCATGAATACGAGTTTCATTTTCCTGGAGTTTTTGGAATTATCCTAAATATGGATTTATCATTTCCTCTGCAGCATCAATACAAATATAGAGATGTAGGAAATGCAGATGAACTCGAGTCAATTATCCCGTTTCATTAAATATTTATTTCTCCACAATAATTGCTATATTAATTTAATATCTATGTAAAAATGTCAAATTTAATTAATGAGTACTACGAAGGTGCGATGCGTGATTTCATTGCTCCCGCGTTGGCTCAGTTGGATAATTGACATCCAGACAAACAAACCCAACCATTTCTTGTATCCTTGATAGATGGCCTCACCTTGGCAATACGTGCCAAGGCGAGAATAAATAGAAAATCATTTTTATCAAAAATTTAAGTAATTGTTTTACTGATTTATCACTTATAAATGAGAAATGAAATCTCAAACGAATGCAAAACATTGACATATTTTTTTACAATTTATAACTGTTATTAAATATATAATGATAAACTTGTTAAATACTGGCAAACTATTTTCATTTTCTTTAATAATTTTATTTTTGGTATATTGCCATATAATGTGTAAAGCTTCCTAGTAAGCAGAAGTTACCAGGCTCTTAAATAACTTCTAAAATTGAACAGTCCAAATATATCTCAATATTGAGTAGGGAGAACAGAATCATAAATATTTGATGTGATAATGGAATACTGGGTGAGAAACGAGCAAATAAATGTGAATGCTTCATCTAAATGTCTAGTTTTCAAAGAGTGCTGTTTAAAACAAAAAAATATATGAAAGAAAGAAGAATAATTAATCAAACTAACACCCGAAACAAGAATAAAAGTCTTGAATTTCGCCTAATGTGATCACTGAGAAAAAAGCGTAAAATAATAGTTGATTTACTAAACTTTTTATGATAAAAGAGTTAAGAGTCTTGTTGTACTTAAAAAAATAATAAAGTATTATATAAAGCGTTCATTGGTCATCCTGGAATGGTGAGGCATAAAACAATTAAAGAGAAATATTATGGACTATGAGTAAAAGCTGACGTCACTAAAAGTATGACAATTTAAGTAGAGAACCTTAAAAAAAGTATACTAATGAACTTCTTTAAAGTGAATTTAGAAGAGCCATTTCTTACTATTGGAATTGATATAACAGGTCCATTTACGGTGACTAAAAGCATATAACTATATATTAGCTGAATATCGTAGGATTATTATACATTAGAAAACATCCACATCAGAATTTTATTCATAAAGTTGTGGAAAGATTATTAAAACCGCAAAATGTATGATAAAATCTTTACAAAAAATGAGACGAATGAAGGGAAGGATGTGAGGCCGATAGTGGAATTTGGAATCAGACCAACTAACCAGAAATTGACAGAATTCTGAAAATTCAAAATTATTTTCTTTGAGAAGAAAACTAAACTGCTGTAGTAAATATAGAGCAAAGCCGACTAGGAATACCAATTTATTATGACTACACAGCACAGTTGCAACAATAGGTTGCCACGATTCATCAAAGTAATCGGAAATCCACAGAAAAATCAGAAATATTAGTCCAAAATTTCAAAAGATCTCTGTGGTAAGAAGCTCAATGTCTGAGTCTCATAAGGGGTTTGAAATTAAATATATTGCACCATTTATAATTAAACAAAAATTCATAGTCAAATGGATATTTCTCCTATACAGTAAAGAAATATATAAAGTAATTCAACGAAATGTCAATTAAAAAAAAATTTTAACGCTAGAGAAAGAGACAAAAGATTCAGAAGGAAAGCAGAGAATACCAGAGGATGATTGAGAAAGACAAATGAGAAAGTATTCATCAACAGGAAAATATTCAAACGATGAGAAACCATTATTCAAATTCCACGTTCAAATGTGAATGAAAATATGAAAGACTTGAAATACTAACTGTAAATATTTTAATTTCAATATTTTAATACAATATTATAAAACCTAAACTATAGAAATTATTTTGATAATTTTCTAGATTTTATGAAATCATCGTCCTAGTGCAATGGTTCTTAATCTTTTGATAATAAAGGAACATTTTGCTATCTCAAAATCTTTGGCGAAACACATAGTGTCCTTTTAACTAAATGCCAAAGAACAAAGGTGTATGATTTGCGCGAAGGGCAATACCTTTCTAAACGTCATGGTTGGTGTTGCAGAGAGAGAACAAACTCCAAACACCGCGAGAATTTATTTGTAAAAGTACCTGTGAAATTGCAATTTTAAAACATTTCAATGTAAAAATGAAACTAAATTGAATTCTGAAATAGCATATATTTCTGATTATCTAAATTTGCCGGAACACTTCACCTAATTCTAAGGAACACCGATTAAGAACCACTCTCCTATAGCCTAGATATTTTTTAGTGTCTAGAGATCCAAAGACATTTGAGAAACACTGCCCTAGACAATGATTCTCAACTTGTGCGCAGCAAGACTTTCAATGATATTTCGTGAGAAGTTTAGAAAATATTTAAAATTGAAGGAGTTTATGCAAATCTGTAAATTGATTATTTTCTTTTTTTCATCAATTTTCTATATTGCTTTCTAGTCACTATAGTTAATGTTTTGTTTTATGTTTTCGAGATTGTGTTTTCATCCGTTCTTTGCGAAGAGTGACGAGCCAACAATAAAAAATTAATAAGAATTGCTAAGTCTTTCCAGTTGTGCCGCAAGCCATAAACAGTTAAATTGTATTACAAAATTAATATGCATTTGTACAATTTCCGCAAACCTGCGTGATAAGAAACTTAGAAACCTGTTCTGAGATATCTTATTTAATTTCAAGTCTTCTCAACTCGATAAAAAATGAAAAAAAAATAATTAAAATTAAAACTTCCTACAAAATAATTAAAAATAAATCATGGGAATTGTAAAAAATTTAATTTCAATAACTGAATTAATTAAAAATTAATTATAGTTAAATTTTAAATAAAAGTAAAACATTATATTTTGGCTCCTCTACCAAAGGAAAGTTACAGACTTTCTCATTCCGTTTATATTTGTATATTATACATTGTCATCGCACTTAGTAGGCAACTAATCATGAATACTTCTATTTACAGAAGGGTTTGAAGTAACCGCCTCGTAAATAAAGCATAAAATATTTATGTGAAATTTTCTATGCTGTTTATAATTCAAATATTTAAATTAAAATATAAAACAAAAAAAATAGCTTAAAATTATGATATAATATAAAATGTAAAAAAAATTACTACTTACAATTAGTCAGACGTCAGGTGTTTATTTGGAATTTAGTTGGGTTGTTTGAATTATAATTAATTTATACAATCGCGGTCCTTTTCGTAATTGGCTGGTTGTTTTAATGGTTCCATTCTCATTTTTCTCAATGATTTCATTGGGGCATTGAAAAAGTTTTATTTAATTTTTTTTTGATTTGTAACTATAGCTGATTATTCTATTTCCAATGTATTTATATGCATTTATAAATATATATCTCATTGTCGGATGTCAGTCTTGTACAGTAGATAAAATCCTGAGAACTATTTTCAGGAAATTTCAATGTCTAAAGAAATACATTATGAGATACTGATAAGGGACTTGATAAAACCGTCAATGTCCTGTTTCAAATTTCGGTATTAAAAGAAAGAAAACTTTGAAAAAAATATAAATAGTTAAATTTAAATTTCTGTAGAAATCAGCATTTTCATTACTTTTTATTTTATTTTTAATTTTTAAAATTTAATTTTTTAAAATTTTTTAAAATTTTATTAACCATCTATTTAGCACAATACATTAAAAGAAACCTTCAAGCGCCTTTTCGTTAAAAGGCCGACACAAGTTAATACTATTTCTAAGGGTTTATAGAAGTCATTTTAGGAAGCTGTTGAAAATGATATGAGAGTCTGTATTTGGCTCGATTGGGCTGAGACAATTAGGCATTTTGAGATTATTTGGGTTTCGGTAGGGACAAATATAAACTTTGACTTCTCGTGTTCAATATCGTATAAAGAAAACCTAAAAAACTTGAAAATTATATTTTCAATTAACTATTTATTTACAGTTGGATTTCAAAATTACACACTACTTTGACAGGGAGGACAATTCTGTTTAATGTTTGAAGGAAATTTAAACTTGTGTCTTTCGTATTTTTGTCCAAAAGTGCAAATTCAGTGTAAAGTTGTTTGAATTTATATACCACCTATCACTTAAAGAATTTTGTGGATACCAGAAAGAGACCGACAAACGATATTCACGATATCAAATATAGATTTCACGCGCTACGAGCTTTTCTCTTGTAATTCACCCCCCAATAATCATTTAAGTGTCAAATACAACTTTTTTATTTTTAATCTTTTCATGGATTGATATGAGCAACAAATTTTTATTAATTATAAATATATTTGTACATATAACTATATTGCACCTCGCATCTTCACCAATTCAAATTCATCTTTTTAGTTTTCAACTTCTTATTTGTCCCTAGTTTCATCTTTTCCCTCTGGAAAAATATTAATTTCTACATTTATATTTTTTATTAGTTTTAAATTAACTTTGTGCATTTGTGTTTAACGTCAACAGTATGTAAGAATGATTGTTTAGGACAGAATATACCCTCTAATAAGAAAGTTTCCTTGTAGTAAAACTAATGAATAAATCATTTACAGGACAAATAACTGATAAATTGCCGATGTCATTGAAACACAGTAAACCCATCTACATCATAATAAAAATACACGCAATATTTATTAAATTTTCAATCCTTGTTAAACTATCATTTTTCAGAAGGTTTTGTCATATTCGTGCAGGTAAAATTTTATTTTTAGAAAACAAATATCCCTAAAATAAACAGCTTGACAAAAAAGAAATATTGTAATAAAAAATAATGCATTTTTGCCTTATCAATTATCAAATTAGAATTTATGCTGTCACTAAAAAACACACGAGTCAGCAGTAGGCTACTATGGCTTTATAGTCAATGTTATTACATGATTTTGTGGTTTCTTTAAAAACATGTAAATTTTCAAAACTAGAAAAATCATGTGTAATTATTATAGATGAGAAATTTTGGTTTCAGTTATTTTATTCAGAGAATTTAGTTTGAATAAGATTTGTACAAAATTTTACAATGTCGATAAAATGTGGTTTATTTAAGTGAATTAAGGATTTTCAAAGTTATTTTATGAATTTTTGATTTAATAGGTATTTTATAATATTATTTAACTTATAATATTCAATTAATATATACTTACATTTAAAATCAATTTTTCTTCCAACATTATTTTTATTTCTCCCATAGTTTATTTTATTTCTTCCAACAGCATTTTTATTTCTAATATCTTTTCCAGCATTACTGTTATTTATTGAATTCATTATCTAAATATTAATATTAAAGATGATTAATAATAAAAACAATACTTACTATAATTGTGTGATTTTAAAAAGTGAGAAATGTTTGTAATGTTTATAAATATATAAATAGGTTTGTATTAATCAATCCAAATTAATTAAACAGCCAATTAAAAACTTTTTAATGACACACACTAAAACTTTAGTGATTGTCATGTAATAAAATATAGCGGTCATTATATTATATAATACAATGTAAGAGTTCATTATCATAATCTAATCACCTAAATTTGATGTATTGGATCATTGACATAATTTCAGTGATTAAACATAAAAAATTAAATTATACAAAAATATTTGATACCAATAAATCATAATTTACATGGTATTAAAATTTAATCCAAAGATCAAAAAACTTAATGAATAAATCAGCTTTTATAAAACGTTAAATAGAGAGCCTCTTAATTGAGGAGTTGTCTTCAATATAATTTAATTTAAAAGTCCTTTTTTGAATACTAAAATTTATTTAAAAACAAATATAGTATGTTTCTTCATTGATTTTAACTAAGCTAAACAATATTGGCCACAAGTTTTTGTCATCGGGTTTTGATACTAAATTTCATTGTATTCAATAGGCATTAACAATGATTGAAGTTTTGATACTAATAAAGGGAGGTAATAGAAACCCATTGGATCAAATGCATATATTTTTTCAGGTTTCACATAGACTGCGATCCTATGTTCTCCAAATAAATGCCTTGTTTATATCAATATATGGTATTTTATCTGAGGGAAATACTCCAAGAAATTTTGATCCCAACCATTTTCGACCCTTTTTTGAATCTGAATAGGACTAGTATCGATAAATTTCAAATAATTAAAATTAAATTCTTACTTCATTTTTAAATAATAATTAATTTTC
Source organism: Schmidtea mediterranea (assembly GCA_022537955.1). Lineage (NCBI taxonomy): Eukaryota > Metazoa > Platyhelminthes > Tricladida > Dugesiidae > Schmidtea > Schmidtea mediterranea. The sequence goes on along the minus strand of CM039680.1, from coordinate 245,929,872 downwards.
ATAATTTGGTTTATAGTTCAAACCAATAATCTTTTATCAACCTTATAATGTTTTGTCAAACTAATACTGTGCGACTTGCTTTAATTAGACTTTCTTTTTCAAAAACTCCATAGACTATTACAGAAATTGATTCAGTTAGTGGCGCTCCAAATTTAATACCAAGTCTTAGATTCCCTTGTTGTGGTAATTGACTTTGATTAAGATCAAAATCAAGAGCCAATACAAAAGTAAATAATAAATATTTATTTATGAAGTCAGGCATACTGATTCCACAATTAATATTCTTATTAAGGTAACCCATGTTTCTGACAATAAATTGCATATAAATAGTACTATAATTATCATTTTCAAAATCTTGATTATATTTTTCACGATAGTCACTTCCTTTCAATAAAGTTATTGATTTAACTTTATTATGATCATAAATTGAATAAGATGATGAAAGCGAACTACTATTTTTTTATTTCCTTAAAATATTACAAGAATAAAATTTGGTAATCGTCTATCACCAAAGATTTGTTCTTTATGAAAAGCAGAAGACCCAATAGGCAAAGAAAATTCAACTACCTCTTTACTTTTCAATGGAAAAATTGCGTTTATTGAGTCAAGTCCAATTTGGTGACCAACTCGAACTCTTCTTACTATTAATCTTGCATCTAATAATTCTATTTGAGGATCCAACTTTGTACATGTTAAACTATGTGATGGGTTTGATCTGGTCAATTTAATTAGAACACTAACACCGGATAATAGATATTTCGGTTGATCCATGAAATCAAATTGTAATGGTGAACATAATGAAAATGGTTTAGATTTTGAAATCCAAGCTTTTCTTATATTATCATCTTCACTATATCCAATGCTTTCTAAACATGTATGTTTTGTATCGTGATTATAATTTATTATGGTTTCAATTAATGCCTTATGACTAAATGTATCATTTAATCCTTTAACTTTGATAGAATTAAAAATTAATCCAGCTTCTTTGAAAGGAGCTTAAAAAAAGAAATTGTTTGCTGTTACATCAGAATCATTAGTAATATTTTCACCTACACTATTTACAACTTTCTATTGAAGATCAAGTCAAGTATCATTTAAATCTAAATATTCTGTTTGTGACCCGTTAATGTCAAATTGAATCGAAGATGTACTAGAATCAGCAATCGAATTAAATGGATAAATATCTTCAAACGCACCATGTTTAATTACAGCTTGAGTTGATGTTCTATCAAAAATAAAAAGTTTAGATTTTACACTAATCATTTTTCAAATATAGTCTCATATCCTTTCATTCTTTTGTTTATATGTTTCTTTGAAATTTTTCTGTGTTTGATCATTCCACCTTTTTGTTCATTTTCTTGTTTATTAAACACATCAGATACCTTATTAATTAAAGTAGGTAAAGGTTGAATTACATCATGTAATTTTTCTTTAATTTCAGATAAAACATTTGATTTTAAAGCAGGTAGAAACTTGGAATTGTTATTTATTACATCGTTAGCAGTTTTCATACCAAAATTCCATATACGTTTAAGAATTGGTAAACAAATCGACCTATTGTTTTCAACCATCCTGTTCCATATTGTTTAACAACAAATTACGGCAAATATCCACCAGATTGACTAATACTATAAAAAAATTATTTTTCAAAAATGTAATGTTAAATGTGTTTTGATATCTTTTGAAAATTTAATTAATTTTCCACTATCGTCACGAATATTAATTTCAATGTTCTTTAAGTAAGATGAAATCGGGAGGAACATTGGATTCTTCATTTCTAGCTGTACTACCTCTCTCTGTTCATATTGTTTAATCCATACAGATTTTAATAGAGGAACTCTTACGTTACAAAACTTTTTATTGGTTTAAAAATATTTGAATAAATAAACATTTGCTGATGAATTTGAATTATTTTTGGAATTTTCACACCAACAAGATCCTTATCAGTAAATGTCTGATTCTTTATTCTCAAAGTTTTTATTAATTTTTGATCAAAAATGATATTTGAAATATCATCTACAAGTTTTATTTTTACCAATTCTTCATTTCTAAGATTGATTTCTTTAAACTGGGAAGAATTACTTGTCATTAAATATCCATGAAGTTCTGATATTGTTGTTAAGAATAAATAATCTTCAAAATACTGTGTAAATTTAGTCTTGATGTCATAATTTATAATTATTTCAATTTGTTCAACAGCATTATTTTCCATAAATTTAGGTAATTTAATTCTACAATGATCAGATTTACTAGTGATAGATATTGTTTGTAATCCAAATTTAGACGCATGTTCGTAAGCGCGAAATAATATTTTAAAGGGAACATGTAGACAAACAATCATTAAATTTTCATAATTTTCCAAGAATATATCAACATCTGGAGTATATTTAGAATTTAAAATTTCTTAGATTCCATTTTCATTATTTATTTTCAAGTATTTAGTTTCTTCATGCGATTTTTTGAATTCATATTGTATCCATGAATTGCTATAGTACGGAAAATGATTATACACAAATGTAAAGTCCATCAAAGCCACTTCCCACTTACCATCCAAATAAACTGGGTTTTCAAATTCAACAACAAAATTACTAGGATTTTTATCCGGATAAATAAGAGAACAACTATTACTAGGTAAAATCATAAATAACTGATCTTCTTTCATAATATTTATTTAATCAACTGATTTTCAGATATCCAACTTGGAGTTTTATAACCATGCCATTTGACATGGTATTGTTTATATTTCCCTCCTGATTTCGTTTTTAATATATTTTGAATTCTGAATACAGTGGGAGCTGGAATGACTTGTAGCTCTTGCTCATAAAATTTACCACTGACTTGATTATTTTCATAATCTTTAATAAAGTACATAACTGGATTCTAATTAGTGTCTATTTTTAAATTTTGAAAGACTTCGTCACTCCAATTATTATCAAAATTCTTTATGAACGGAGAAGCACTAATTTTACTTATTCTAACATGGCCTCCTACTTTATACTTTGGCTTTTTTGTTTTTGAATTTTCTTGTTGAATTATCCAATTATCAATATTATATGTTGAATAAATATCAATAGGTCTCATTCCATTTATTCCTCTATGGGGTGAATAATTGTAACTGTAAATTATTTTGGACAAAGCATTTATTAAAGTTTTATCACCCCGATCAACAAAATATCTTTTCAAATGATCTCTTAAAGTTCGATTAAATCTTTCAACGTGTGCTGCTTTATATTGGGAAAATACTGAATAATGATTAATTCCTTTGATAATTTCTTTTACTTTACTATTATAAAATTCTTTACTTAAATATTATATTTATTTTAATAAGCTTATTTTAATTATATACCCAAATCCGTTTGTAAATTACGAGGCTTTCCATAATCAAATAAGGCTTTTATGGCAACAGCCATTTCATTAGCTGATTTCGTTTTAGTTGTATAGCACGGGCATATCTACTAAATACATCAATACAAGTCAAAATATATTTGTATCTTTTATTGATTTTTGAAATGGAATCAGTTCCATCAAATCCATTTGCCATAAATCATTAGCACCAAATATTTTTAAGACCTAGTGGGAAATCTTTTTAACATTGGTTTAATAAGGGTATATGCTAATTGATTAGATAACCAATTTTGAGTTTCTTTCTTTGAAATAATTACTCTTTTTGCAAGTTTCCTATTCCAGCAAAACCATCTGGATTTTTCGGGTTCGTCCATATTTTTTTGAGATTTTTCTCCAATAATTTCTTTTATTTCACATTTTTTGTCATTGTTTGCTTCAATATTACAACAAGCTGTTAATATATTTAAATCTAAATTATGTTTATCTGATAATGGATTCTTGGCGCCCATTATATTCTATTTAATTAAATATTTTTAAGACGAGTTTAATGACGAAATTTCACTTATAGCCGATAGTACAATTGGAATAAATGTTGCTAAAATCCACCCTGTTGTTTATATATTATTTTTCTCACTAAATTTCGATTTTTTTTGTTAACTCATGATAAAAGTGATCTTTTATGTCTTTGCAATACAAGCTTTTTAGCATCCCTAATATTTATATTACCATTAACTATGTTAACTATAACTTCAAGTAAATTATCAATAACAAATAAAGGAAAAGCTTGTAATATATTTATTCTGTTATTATTTGAAGCCTTTAACAAGGCAATAAAAAACATGGTAAGCTACGTTCTAGTTTCATTTTTAATGACACATTTAGATATGCAGTTTGTTTATAATTTAATCCAACTCATATTTTTTATTGATTTTTTACTATTATTTGAAAGTTTTACATTAGGTTTAGCCTTTCTATTCTTTGTATGTTTGTTCTTTATATTGGTTTTTATCATCTATTTTCTTTGTATCTTTCATATTTACTTTTTTGTGCTGAACTATTACTTTATTAAATGACATTTTAATTATTACCTGATTTCATTTTTGTTTATAAATCGTAACAATATTTTCATTGAAAATATCTGTTCTAATACATAAATCATCAGGACATTGCTGAGTAAAATCAAAGAATAAATATCCAAAGGGTATCTTTGTCGCATCTTGGAACGAATCAATTAAAAACCTTCTATCGTTAGGATACGCTTGTCTTGCGAGAAAATTAATAGCGGTTGTATACCTAAGGTTTTTAAATATTACGGGTTCGATGACTTCCACCTTGATGAAACAAATTTTGAGTTATAAAAATTACCGTTACCCCAATATGTTTACTGATTTTTGTAAATAAATTATTAAAATCTTTTTCTTTATTTGCTTCCTGATATAAATCATCGATAATGATAACATCACCTTTACTTAATCTAGATAACCAATTTTTATCAAATCCCTTGATTATATTCATTTTCAATTTATAATTTGATCTTGAGTCATACCATGCTCATCGTCAGCTCCCTTATGCCAGTATATTTTATTAAATTTTGATTTAAACATATTTGACTGTAATAAGTTACAAACAAATAAAGTTTTTCTACTACCACTAGGACCTACAATTTGATAAACAGCGTCATTTCTTATTTCCATTTTATTTAAATAATTTTAATAATATAATTGTTTATATTTGTTTTAATTAATTGTTATACACAAATATATATTATTTAAATCTTATTAAATTTATTAATGTTGAGAAATATAAATTATAAAGGCAAATTTTTTTGTAAAAAACATAAAATTTCCATTGGGAAACCTCAGCAATTTGAGGACAGAAGTGGAAAATATTCAATTATATTTTTCAAATCGGGTAAATGTCACATCATGGGTTGTAAGCAACCTCTTAAATTAAGTGATTTAAAATAAAAGATACATGATTTACAAATTCAGTCCATTACAGTAACATTTAATATCGGAAAATTTATAAATTTATATGAATTATCACGTAATGTTAAATTTATATTTGAACCAGAAATATTTCTGTCATTACGAATTCAAAAATATGATCCAGTTTGTGTAAATATCTTTTCAAGTGGGAAGGTTGTAATACTTTAGATAAAAACTTTAGATTATAATGAATATGTTGAAAATATTATATCAGAAGTTAAAATGTTAATCAAATAAGTTTGTTTGTATTAGTTTTAATTTTAGTAATTTTAAATATGTCGAAAAGTAAGAATATATTTTTATTTTTAATTTCCTTATAATCATATTTAGTTTACTTATTTGAAGTGATTTTAAAAAAAAGATTCAAGAACTATTCCCAGGAATTAAAAATACTTTGGATTATTGTGCACCAGAGTTACTCTTTTCAAAAATATATCGATTTACCGGTATCAATATAGAGCAACTTCTAGAGATGCATTACGACATGGTCATTCACTCTAAAAATAGAATTTATTAATTTTAATATTTTTCATTAATTGATAAATAAGTTTTATTCATTAATTTAAATGTAATTTAATATAAAATTATTAAGTAATGATTTATTAAATGAAATTTTATGAAAACATGATTGAAGTAAATTATTTATTAGTAAATAATAAGTTTTGAAAATTTATTTACTTTTAATATTTTTTATTTAATTTAGTCTTTCGTACACGTTCAATATTTTCGTCTATGTGTGACGTAAGTCATCTTCCGGAACCAGAATTTTCAAAATAAAGTTCAATAATTTGGCTCGTTTTTCGGCTATGTAGTGTTTCATTCAAAATTACCCAAATGATTTAAACCATAACGTTGATTTTGTACCATCTATGATATGTAATTATGCTATAACTCTTTATAATATATAGAAAACCGGATTGCAACTCTCATTGACAACATATATGGTCACTTTTGGACTATACCATTAAATAATTTAGTAAAATCATGGTTAGACTATTTAGAGGTTTTAAATTTTTTATTTAATATAAATTACTTAATTTAATTATATATTTAAAAATAAAACAAATGAAATTTGGTTTGATTCATTCGTCAATTACATTACTTGAACATTCAGCAATACACACTTGATCATTATTAATAGGCTGATCATTCACTTACAAATGACTATATTATTTTAAATGACTATAGTTTTTTAAATTATCCATAATATATTTTCAAAATAAAACACCTGAAAAAGATTACAATTTGAAACAAAGAAATCGTAAATTATTGTTGATAATTTTACTGTAATTATTTAAAAGAATTTTCCAAGTTTATTAAGATTTTTGATTTTGATATTGTTATTGTTTTATCTATTACACGTGTTTTTATTGAAAAGAAGTGGAAAATATTCAATTATATTTTTCAAATCGGGTAAATGTCACATCATGGGTTGTAAGCAACCTCTTAAATTAAGTGATTTAAAATAAAAGATACATGATTTACAAATTCAGTCCATTACAGTAACATTTAATATCGGAAAATTTATAAATTTATATGAATTATCACGTAATGTTAAATTTATATTTGAACCAGAAATATTTCTGTCATTACGAATTCAAAAATATGATCCAGTTTGTGTAAATATCTTTTCAAGTGGGAAGGTTGTAATACTTTAGATAAAAACTTTAGATTATAATGAATATGTTGAAAATATTATATCAGAAGTTAAAATGTTAATCAAATAAGTTTGTTTGTATTAGTTTTAATTTTAGTAATTTTAAATATGTCGAAAAGTAAGAATATATTTTTATTTTTAATTTCCTTATAATCATATTTAGTTTACTTATTTGAAGTGATTTTAAAAAAAAGATTCAAGAACTATTCCCAGGAATTAAAAATACTTTGGATTATTGTGCACCAGAGTTACTCTTTTCAAAAATATATCGATTTACCGGTATCAATATAGAGCAACTTCTAGAGATGCATTACTACATGGTATTAGGGTCAGGGAAAAAAATTATTATTATTATTAATATTATTATTATTATTATTATTATTATTATTATTATTATTATTATTATTATTATTATTATTATTATTATTATTATTATTATTATTATTATTATTATTATTATTATTATTATTATTATTATTATTATTATTATTATTATTTAACGAGACTAAATATAAGCCTCACTATAGTGTGACCATTATGGTGACATGTAAAAAAGAAATTTAAATTTATGCATTTAAACAAAAAATTTTTTAAATTTTTTACCCTTCCGGGGTTTGGGTAGGGCACAGTTGGGGCAGGGCACCGTTTTATCACTACTTCTATGTCAAAAATTATCTTTTTCGACAGTAAATTCTTTATCTTCCGACATAAAAAAATTATATTTGGTTAAAAAATAAAAAATTTATTGAAATTACATAATGTTCATAATTAAGGAGACTCATGACTTATGCCACCTGGGGCCCCAGTTGGGGCAATTTCAAAATAATTAGATTTTTAAAATTTGATAAATCATAATTTTTCTCAAGTATATGTGTTGTATATTATGATAAAAACAATTTCTTAACACTGAAGATATAGTTCTAACCAAGATCTATGTATTGTACTTACATCTTCTCAATGCAATCTTTACGTTATAATTGTGGTTTTTTACAAATATTGTTTTAGCAAAATACTGATATTTTAAAAACTAGGGCAATTTGCTATTATATGTCAAAATCATACTGGTATATGAAAAATCCGATAAATCTGGAAAAAAATACAAAAAAGTGAAAGATGAATTAACTTTTTCAAACACCGAAAATGCAGTAGGTTTAGACAATACACTCTAATTTCAAAGCCAAGAATTCAGAATAAAATATCTTTTCAAACAAATATAAATAAAAGCCACTTATAATAGATGTCACTAATGAAGCATGAGAGAATTTTAAATTCTTTTCACAAAAAATATCTAAAAAATAGTTATTTAAAATATCTTGCAGTAATTCACAAAATCGTTTCCACCAAAATCAAAGAAAATAGAAAATAATAATTTAAATCTGCCGCTAATGTAATGTGGAAAGCTTATTAATAAAAAGCAGATAGCATATATATTGTACAGCACTTGTATCATCATATCATTCAGAAAAGTAATAAACAATAATATAATCCAAACATCAAGATATTTACAATTCATCAAGCAAACATGTCACCTTCATACACAATAATGATGAGGCGTTTAATAATATGGAGAATAAGTATCCCATTACAATTACATAAAAGCCATAAACTTCAAAACAACTATAAACTGTTAAATAAGAACTAATCGCTTTCAAAGAACCGTTCCACTTGACCAAAAATAATAATAATAATAATAATAATAATAATAATAATAATAATAATAATAATAATAATAATAATAATAATAATAATAATAATAATAATAATAATAATAATAATAATAATAATAATAATAATAATAATAATAATAATAATATTAATAATAATAATAATAATAATAATAATAATAATAATAATAATAATAATAATAATAATAATAATAATAATAATAATAATAATAATAATAATAATAATTGCATTTGTAATACTCGCTTAGGTTCGCCAGATATCAGTGCGCCTCTCTTGCTTACATTTGATGCAGAGTTGCCGATTATTAATATTCAGTTTTCATTTTCTATAATACATTTTCTTATAGAATTTCGGATTTAAACAGCTGCTTCCTCCATCATAGATTTGATTTTAAAACATCAGAAAGAAACTCACAATAAAAATTGTAATTAAATTCAACGAAGAGAAAAATTTTGATTTAAAAATCTCAACTCGTTGACAAATCAAGCATTTCCAACAGAATCTTTATCAAGGAATTGTGCTGGTTTTTATTATCTTTAATGCATAAAAATATTTTCTTTTGAAATTCTTATTTTGACAAATTATTGAAACGGAAATTTATTCATAATAATGATTTATAATTAATATTAAACAATCTAAATTAAATTTTGATTATTAGCAAATTCAATTTGATAATTATTTTTAAAAATATTTTTCAAACGTTAAGGGGGGCTATTTAGTTTACTAAAAATAGGTATTTTAAATTGTGAATTATGAGCAATAAATGATACAGGTTTTCTGTTATATGTGAAACAGGACCCGGGTTGCCAAGGTTGTGAAAATAATTTTATTACAATATGTCATTAAATTTTATAAAGATATCAAAGAAAACGTTTGCTACATTTTAAAACTTCACATCATGCAAACGTCAAACAATCTATGGTGAGAAGTTTCTGCTCAAATCAGAATTTTCGAACACTTTATATATAATCCCGTTTATCACTATTTGAGAATAAATAATAAAATAATAATAACATGAGTTGTTAGATAAATCTGACTATTATAGGTATTTTTTGTATACACTGTAATATTTTATGTGCTTGTTATACTGTGAATCGTGCGATTTATATATGAGAGGAATTTTGTTAAAATTTTAAAGATGTAATTATAATTATGCTAATAATAATAATCAAAAATAAATAAAAATAACACTCAATAAATAAAAATTATAAAAATATAACATACATTACACTAACAAAAAATTTTATCTTTAATAGTATTTGTATGATTGAAGTAGGTTGAGATCTCTCAGAGTATGAAAACGCATTATAGAATTCTCAAATTTTATTTGAGAATTTATCTATATTATCTATATTATCTATATTATTATTATTATTATTATTATTATTATTATTATTATTATTATTATTATTATTATTATTATTATTATTATTATTATTATTATTATTATTATTATTATTATTATTATTATTATTATTATTATTATTATTATTATTATTATTATTATTATTATTATTATTATTATTATTATTATTATTATTATTATTATTATTATTATTATTATTATTATTATTATTATTATTATTATTATTACTAATATTATTATTATTGTTATAATTATTAAATTTAAATAAAAAGTTTTAGTCAAAATTTGCCTACCACTATATGATTGGATTATTTTCCATTTTTGGAATTAATGTAAAATGATATTTCTCCTTCGCCCAGAATTTTTATTATAAAAGCTAAACTATAATTTATGAGAAAATCAGTGATGATTTTGATATTTTTATTCCTTACTACTTCGATAGTAAATGTAATTAATCTCAGTAAAATTTGTAAGTTTTTTAAAATAAAATAACAAATGTTCAAAGTTTTTCATATCAGGTTTTCAGTCTCAGCCGGTTCTGGATATGAAAAAGACCTCAATGAACTCGTGCTTTTATCGTCTCTATTTTGAGAATGGTACGGTACCATTTGTAAGCTGGAACACTGCATTTGGACTATGCCACAAGTTCAATGATACATTGCCGATTCTTTTCAATCACTGGTCAATCTTTGCTTTTAGAGGTAAAATATTCATTCAAAATTATATGAAATTTCAAAAGAACAAAATATATAGTTTTAAATTAGAATCGGTTTTTTTGTTAATTTTATCGAAGGTTTAGATGAAATTTCTTTTTCATATTTAATTATTTTTTTATATTTTACTAGGTTTGTTATAAGTTAAATAAAAAACATTTACAAATTATAACAATGCTTAAAAATTTATTTTTTGACGTTTAAAAACATTTTTGTAGCGTGTTTTGGATGGTCATTCACTCTAAAAATAGAATTTATTAATTTTAATATTTTTCATTAATTGATAAATAAGTTTTATTCATTAATTTAAATGTAATTTAATATAAAATTATTAAGTAATGATTTATTAAATGAAATTTTATGAAAACATGATTGAAGTAAATTATTTATTAGTAAATAATAAGTTTTGAAAATTTATTTACTTTTAATATTTTTTATTTAATTTAGTCTTTCGTACACGTTCAATATTTTCGTCTATGTGTGACGTAAGTCATCTTCCGGAACCAGAATTTTCAAAATAAAGTTCAATAATTTGGCTCGTTTTTCGGCTATGTAGTGTTTCATTCAAAATTACCCAAATGATTTAAACCATAACGTTGATTTTGTACCATCTATGATATGTAATTATGCTATAACTCTTTATAATATATAGAAAACCGGATTGCAACTCTCATTGACAACATATATGGTCACTTTTGGGCTATACCATTAAATAATTTAGTAAAATCATGGTTAGACTATTTTAAGGTTTTAAATTTTTTATTTAATATAAATTACTTAATTTAATTATATATTTAAAAATAAAACAAATGAAATTTGGTTTGATTCATTCGTCAATTACATTACTTGAACATTCAGCAATACACACTTGATCATTATTAATAGGCTGATCATTCACTTACAAATGACTATATTATTTTAAATGACTATAGTTTTTTAAATTATCCATAATATATTTTCAAAATAAAACACCTGAAAAAGATTACAATTTGAAACAAAGAAATCGTAAATTATTGTTGATAATTTTACTGTAATTATTTAAAAGAATTTTCCAAGTTTATTAAGATTTTTGATTTTGATATTGTTATTGTTTTATCTATTACACGTGTTTTTATTGAAAAGTAACTTCTATAATATAAGAAAATAATCAGTAATTTGTTCAAATGAATAATAGGTACGAAAGTAGAAGAATAAATAAATTTCACACACACATATTGTAAAATATGCATACAAACTTTCATTGTGTGGAATTGCCCGAATGAATATTTATTCTTTATATAATAATACTATTATTCTATATTATAAAATTTAGTTTAAAATGAATCTTATACAGTTTTCTGTTTGTAGGCGCGATGGAATTTGCTGCAGCAAAAATTAAAAAAATATTGTAATTTTTAAATTGTAAAAAAATAGAAAAACACTAAAATCTGAACCTAATACATATATTTGTATTTTAATAAGAAAAATTAAACAAAAACAAAATAAATAAAAAATTCAGTTTATAAAAATTATGAATGAAGTTGCAATTATTATAATGGAGTACAACAGAAATAAAAAAACATTTTATTTTTCTTGTTGAAATTGACAAGAAAAATTAGAAAATGCATCCTTTGAAAACTGCCGCCGTTGGCGGTTACCGACGTCACATACGCTTAAAACTTGGCCTGGTCTGATATATACATTTTATAGAAATACATTCATAAAATCTCATATATAAATTCCTAAAAAGCAAAAAACGATTAAAATGGCTTATAGAGAAATTTCGGTTGCATTTTATACCTTTCCTAAAATATACAGTTTAGTAAGCTAATCTGGCTTTATTTTTACAGCACTGACCATAGTTTAAATGATTAATTAATAAAACTTCAATAAAATTACAATTTATATTTTATTTTTTTAATGTAAAAATCGTTATAAATTTTACGAAATCCGTTGGAAAGTTCCAACGGATTTCGTGAAATTTATTACATATGTAAAATGAATAGAACCTCCCGAATTCGACTCATTGAACACATCAAAAAGAAATCCAGTATTTATGGGGCAAAAACTTTTGATTGACACTCATAATGAAAATAAAGGATGTATCAAGGTATTTTCATTAAATTAATATATTCATAAAAATTTTTAAAAACGAATTTATTGAAATAATAATTACCAAGTTCCTAGATAATTTTATTAATTTTTTTTTAGATATTTAAAATTATTTTTTTAAGAATTGGCATTAACTTCGAGAAGCTGGCTAGGTTTGAAGAAAGATCAACAATTAAATTATTTTTGGATTTCTCAACCTTTAAAGGTAAATCTTTTGAAATTAAAAAATTATAATGAACATAATAATAATAGTATAATTAAAAATGATTATTTAAAAATTTAAAAATTTTTTGATTCATTTATTAAATACATTATAATAATAATATGTATTACTCTAAAATTTAAATTAATTGAAAATTAAATAAACAAATTAAAATTGGAATTATGACTTTAGAAAGTATCGATTGACCCTCTTCTAAACTTAAAGCTTATAATGATAACATTAGTGGTCACAATGAAGTTAATTAACTTTTGAATGCAAGATAAAATAATTTTTTTGGTGTTACTGGCTTGGAGCATTTTGGGGGGCTTCATTTTTATCCAACTATTGCCCAGATTTTTTGGAATTGTTGTAAAGAATCCAATTTTCATCACATGTTATGACACGATTCAAAAGTGACTCCCGGTTGTTTCTCAATAGCAAGGAAGAACAGATTTCAAAACATCGTCTCTTTTGCATATCGGTCAATTCATGAGGTACCCATTTGTCTAGTTTTTTTCACCTTTCCAATGGCATCCAAATAAGTTATGATGCGTCTTTTATTTGAGGATTAGATTCAAAAATGTTTTATTTTAATGGCTGGTATATCCAGAACGAGATTTCGTGAACCAAAACCTAGCAGTTCTTTTATTATTGGTGTCTGCCTCGAAACCCAAATCGATGTTTTTGTGACCAGCACTTCATTGTCTTGAAGTTTGTATTCATACAAAAAACAATGCGTAAATCCTTAGATAGCACGATGTTGCATCGGTGACTAAAAATATAAAAGTCGTAAAGAGACTATCAGCAAACAAAACAACAAAGTTATCGACTCACTCCTACGCACATTTCCTTTTATTTGAGGTCTGTTTCTGACCGAACAGGAATCTGTAATTTGATGTGAACCAACCTAATACAAATGCATTATTGAAAAAAGAATATAAAATTTTTGTTTTAATATTAGCTTAATATATGCAAATTATGATGACAAAACGATGGATGATTATGACAACGATGACTAATGACAATGGCAAAGCAGATGATGAATAAATGGATGACATTGGCTATGATTACAATAATTACAGTGTTGTAAATTATTTTGAATGTGGGTTAGTTTATGCCTTTATTTGCAAGCAGGTCGTTGTGGTATACAGCAGTAATCTTACTAATAGTAGGTCTTTAATAATATTTATTTGGTTTTGAAAAATACTAATTAATTTGATCATAATGCCAATGATGTTTGTCATAACGGTGCATGAACAATGAGGGTTGTATAATTTGAAAGTTGTTAACTACGCCAGCTACTTTCAAAACCCACTGGGACGACCAGGTGCGCATTATAGACGTGAACGAATACCCAACATGTCTATCAGTCACAGGCAACTTAATAGACCGACCAGATTTTTTCGATCAACTGAACCGCTAAATATGCACATTTTTTTAGTCCATTAAATAGGTTTAACTCCAGTTAGACCTATTTTTATCATGTCTTAATTTTACATATATCCCTTGACCTCAAGCTAACCTTACTCGTTTATGCTCAACGTTTTTAATCGCTAATTCATAAAAGTTGACTTTTTTCGTCTGAAATTAACCTAAAAAAGATGTTGCTTGACCGAATACTTGTCCAAAGCAGCGATTGTCAATTGCATTTAAAATATCATTATACAAAATAGTCCAAAAAAATGGAGCATGAGGTAATAGAAGAAAACCCAAGCAATCTAGCACCACAAATGAAGAATTCGATGGGATCAGTAATATCTCTCAAAACAAGAAAACTGATTAACTTTCATAGCTGCAAAAGGAATCGAAGCTCTATGAAGCCACTGATATCCACACTCATAATCTGACAAAATTGAGCGATATTATTAAAACTATCCAACCAACACCAACAACATGCGAAAGCACATTTTCAGTAGTTAGAAATTTTATTACAAACCTTTTGCAACTGTATGAAAAATATTATTTTTTGGAAAATAAATTATAAGTGATTAACGATGAAAATACGAAACGAAAAGAGCAGATATAAAAATGAAAACTATGAAAAACTTAAATAAAAGGTAAATGACCTTTGAAATATAAAAAAATAATAAAAAAGGTTATTAATACTAAAATATTTGAGAGAAAAATGAAAGAGTAGAAAATAATATTTAGTCACAAAATGAAAATTATTGAACTCATTTTCATGCTTTATTTACTTGTAATTTAGCAATTTTTGTTTGTTTTATTAATAAAGTTGTTAAATTTTCAAATGTTTGCCCAATTTTTTACGATTCTTTTATTGATAAACTTTAAAACAATTTTAAAAGGTTTTTAAAAAAGTTTCGGTTTTCTGGATGATCTAAAGGAAAGTTTGTTTTATCAATTTTAGTTGGGATTTAATTATTCTCGATGGGCAAAATATGAACCAAATCATGCTGAGGCTAAAGAGTTTTGCTCGTACGCTTATGCTGATGGATCCTGGGCGGATTATTCGTGCGATGAAATAGCTGATTGGGACAGTTGTGGAGATCCAATTCTGATATATTGTCATCGGTTTTCGGATCATAGTAATAGTAATATTATATTAAATTTATTTAAGGCATACTTCTTTTTTAGAATGTCAATTTTCATCGCCTTCTAAAATAACATTTAATGAGCAAGCTTGGTATTGGCCTATAATATTCTCTTTTATTAGTAATAATTATATTATTATCGTTACATTACTATTTATTTATTCACAGCTTTGATATTTGTTCTTTGTATTCCTTTGGTTTTGAAGCAAATTGGTGATAAATATGTGAAAATGAATTCCAAATCATATTTGACAAATCCTCAAAAGAACTCGATTTAAATACTCATCGGTTTGTTTGAATAAACTCCTGAATAAAAATTTCTTATAATTTCCTTTAAACAAAACAAAACATAAAATTATCAGCTTGAATCAATTTTCAATGACATTAAGAATTTTTTAATATTTGACTGAGTCAGTAATAGTATCGATGTTTTGTTGATGTTCACAAATTTTAGGCACAGGTTTTTTCAAGTGATTTTGATCATTATTTAACACAATTAATAAACGTCACTTGAAAAAATGTGAATGACTGAGAGACTAGTTTTCTTAATCATCAACGAATGGGGATCGTGCAATGCTACAAATGTATTTGGATATATTTATATATTTAATATAAACAATTAAAAAAATAATTTTCTTTACTGTTTTTCAGAAAAATGCTTTAAAACGTTGAGGATTTTGATAAAATGTTCTTTTTGATTATTAATATATCAAGTCACTAACTGAAGCCTTATAAACTTTCAGATTTCTTGAGAGGTGTAATCTCACGAAAGCGCATAATATAAAAACTCATTATCAAAAAAGCAAACTTGAATAATGCGTGCATAAAAGCATTTAGTTTTTAAAAAGAATTTATTAATTTTAATTGTAAATTGATTGTTTTATTGGATAATAAAATTTTATTTTATTGTGTGTTAAATATACATTTTATACTTTTTATTAATTTATTACAAATACTATTTTTCTTATAGATAAAAACTTTAAATTTGTAAATATTTTGTAAATTTTACTTTATTATACTATGAAACAATCTATATCTTATTCTGTTTTTACCCGAATTTTATTTATTTTTTGTCAAATTATCAATGTTTTTTTCTAAAATTGTGAATTTTATTAATTTAGTTAAAAAGTAAAAGGGTTGAATATAAAATAAGTTTATCTAAAAAAGTGATCTTGAATTATGGCTGATTTTGTAGAGCATATTGCTAACAATGGTTCAACACTTAGTTCTGATGATGAGTTCGAAATGGAGACCGATATTGAAATGGAGAATAACGATGAAAATGACATTTGGACAAATTCGAGTTTCGTGGAAAATAAATTCGAGAATGTATATTACCCATATTGATAATATGCAGTCTGTTGATTACTTTATGAACTTTTTCGATTAGACTTTGATGAAAATTATTGTATGCGAAAACAATTTATTTTAAAGGCAAAATCCTATTACACATCGAGAACGTATGAAAAAATGGTAAGATACTACTCTATAGAAAATGTTTATCTTTCTTGGAATAATTATACTCACTGAAATGATTGGCAAAAGAGCACTAAGGGAATATTGGACAACTGATTTTCTGTTTCAAACTCCTGCATTTGCCAAAATTATTTAGAGAAATCGTTTCAAAGACTTATTGAGATGCCTTCAATTCAATGATTATCAAAAAAGGGATGATGATCGCCTATTCAAGTTGAATCCAATCGTCAATTCCTTGAAACAAAAGTTAAGATTCTGCACCGTCCCATCACAAAAATTAGGTATTGATGAAATTTTGCTTCTCTAGAAAGGGATATTATCGTTCAAGCAATATATTCTTTCAAAGAGAAGCAGATTTGGAATCAAGATGTTCAATTTGGTTGATTGTTCTACACGTTTATTGTTTGATTTCATAATTTATACCGATAAAGAAACAAATATTCGAATTGATAAATCTATTGGATTAAGTGGGTCGATCGTATTGACTCTTTTATTACAGTTTTTGAACAAAGAACACATTCTTAATTTTGAAAACTGGTATTCAAGTCCGACCCTTTTCACATTATTGCTCAAAAAGAGAATAGGAGCTTTTGGAAGAGTTAGAAAAAACCGAAAACACTTACCGAAAATGCAGGCTAAATTAGCAAAAAGACAAACTCAACAGTTGAATAATGGGAAACTTTTATATATGAAATGGTTAGACAGGCGAGAAGTTTTTATGCAATCATAAATTCATCAACCAACTTTGGGTCCTACTGGAAAAACTGATCGAAGCAACCAGGCTATTGTAAAACCAACTTGCATTATTGATTACAACCAAAATATGGGCGCTGTTGATCGACTAGATATGCAAATATCGTTCACAGAATTAATTAGAAAAACTGTGAAATGGTACAAAAAGATGTTCTTCCACCTTCTTGATCTAGCTGCTTTCAACTCATAGGCACTTTATCGTAATAAAGAAAAGTCGAAAATGACACATCTTGAATTCAGAAAAACTTTGGTTAGACAAATATTCGAAAATTTCAATGTATTTGAAAATCTATCTTCTGATCCATCAGTTCGAGCTCAGCATTTTCCTAGACAATATACAGAAAGAGATAATTCTAATAGAATTATAAAGCATCGCGGTAACGTATGCAGATTACTTACAACCTGGAATTGCGAAACTTGTGAAATTGCATTATGTCTACCGGGCTGTTTCAACACAAAGCATTTATAATCGCGTTGCCTTAGTATTATATTTAGTATTATTTTATCAATTTCTTTCTTTTTCATAAAAAAATTAATTTTCAAATTTTCAAAAAAATTCAACTTTTCTAAACTTTTTTTTATACTATTTTCTTATCAAATTCGTCATACTTATTCATTTTCGACAATATTTAACCATTAATAAATAAAATCAGACCGCAGGACTCAAAAGGTTGATAGTTAAAATTAATAAATTTAGTAAAAACTGGGTTTTTCGACATGCAGTATTTTCCGGTAACTATGTTTTTAATAATTTAAAATTAACGTCGTTTTAATTTGAAGTCATCTGACGTTAATCAACCTAAAGCAGGCCTGTGTAACCCATTGCCCGCAAGCCGCATGTGGCTTTTTCGATCCAAATCTGTGGCCCTTTGGGAAATTTCAAAAATTTTAAAAAATCAATTGAATATGTTATATTAATTAAAAATTCTATTTTAAGAATTCAATTCAGAAAATTAACCTTTGATTTAACTTTTCAAATGGATTTTCAGTACATTTCTGAGTTATTTCCGGAATTTATTTTTTGAAAACGTAATATTTCTCAGTATTTCTCATAAGATTATTTTTATGCGGCCCTCAGACAATATTATTTTTTTAAAAAATGGCCTTTCACTTACTTTTGGTTGCACAGGCCTGACCTAAACGGAAGGGCGTCACCAATGTGTAAAATAAAGACAGGGCCGTTTCAGAAATGTGATGTTACATGAAAACACATTAAACATTAATACGTTCTTAATATTTTAGGCGCAGTAGATTGGTGCTTAATTACTTTAGATTTTACAGTGAATAAATTAATTCTTTTAATTCATCAATATAAATCTAAATTTTTCATCTCTCTGAAAAAAAATTTTCACATATTTGACTTAGTATATATACAGAAACTTATCTAATCACAATTTTATTTTATCTACTAATTTTCCTCGCATATATTCGTTCAATTAAGTCACGGTTGCCCAAATTAACTGTGATACAGTCTGTATCGCACAGGCGTTTGGGTTATGTAAAATTAATCTAGAGTCACAAAATTGTGTGCAAAACAATGAAAATATAAAATTTGATAAAAACACTGGAGAAT
Organism: Schmidtea mediterranea; assembly: GCA_022537955.1. NCBI lineage: Eukaryota > Metazoa > Platyhelminthes > Tricladida > Dugesiidae > Schmidtea > Schmidtea mediterranea. Next base: position 245,910,470 of record CM039680.1, on the reverse strand, counting down.
AAAATTGAAGTTCAAAATTAATAAAATAATAAAAAAAGTTTAAAAATTGATATTTCAAGAGAGATATGGTCGGGTGAAAAATAAAGAGATGAATACAAATATAATAATATTAAATCGATTGATTATGCTTAGACAAATTTAGTAAGAAAATAAAAACTAATTAATTAATTGATAAAAACAAATCAATTTAATTATAAACCAAATCCACAAGTTTGACAGATATGATGAGACTTTCATCGTGGGAGTTGTCAATCTTAAATGTAATAATTTAATTTATTAAAAATATTTTGGGTTTCTCCAGTGCAAATAATTTAATGTAACCCGCAAACGTTATAAAACACCAATCCAATTTTCGTTATTTAAACCTTCGGGTCTGAAATTCAACCAAGTTACTAATTATGGAGTTAATTGACAGAGTTTCCACAAAGAATTCGGAAATGATCCTTGCGAATCAACAAGATTTAAAGAAACATTTTTTGATTGTCTAATCATGAAAATGGTGCTTGCTTGTTGTTGTAAGTTAATTGTTCTAACGACGTTGTAATTGCTTTATTATAGGCAGTTTCCGAGTTTTAAGAAATAGAGACACTGGTGGTGTAGCCTCCAACTGCTCCACAGCAGATAATGAGTGGAATGTACAACAAGATGGTTAAATGCAGTAAAATATAAGATAAAGCAGATAAAAATCTCAAACCAAGAGTAACAAATAGCATCAATCGTTTAAATCAAAGGACAAAAATATTTTTTATAGATAATTGCTTTATTCATGTCTGTAACACAACTATTTTGAAAATGTAAATTTAACCATTGTAATATTTACATTATATATATATTAAATATTTTATACCCTATGGAAAACATATGTGCCAGAGTAGTTCAATTTAGTTTTATATAACTGCTGTTTGCTCTGGTAGAATAACCAGAACCATGTTTCATTAATTGGATCGATCGTGGAAACATCAGCTCCAGCTTGCTGTGCTTCCATAATTGCCATAGTCCCCGAATTGTTAATTAAATCAGCTTTCGTCATACCAATAACTATGTCGACAATATTTAAAGTTCCGGCCTTTTAATGATTAGAATTATTCCTCATAAACTTCTTTGCGGTGCCCAGTACTGGGAGATCTGTTGAACTTCTTCATCAAATTATGTCTAGAGCATCGCTTGAATTTGAAATTAATCCTCGAAGGAAAAATATGACTTTGTTGAAATAGAAAGTGTTGATGATAAGGTGCAACATTTGTGCGATTTCAACTTGAAAAGCCGATAAATTCTAAATCAAGAGATCAAAATCAATTTTAATTCAGTTTTTATTAAATGCAACACGGGTTAAAAAAATTCCATATATCAAAATCCAGTTCTAAACCATTTTAAAATCCACAAAGAAAATCAATCAAAATGATTTAACAAAACAAAACCCACAAATATTCGAATAATTTCCGCAAATCGAAAAATCCATAAAATCCATAAACAAATTGATTCGACAAAACACAAAATAAAGCAATTCGATAATTATCTACAAAGCAATTACACTAACGTGCACATAGACGCGATGACATTATTTGGCCGAAACAATGACTATCTCTCGACTCAATGGAAATGCGAAAATTTCTATTTTTTTGATTCTAAATTACTAATTGGATCGGTACTTGGTTGTTCAAAAATAATTTCATTAATATTAACTTTGTACATAATTAGTGTATCAATAAAATAAAAATATTCTTTTTAAGTAATCTTTTTCTAGATTTAATAATAATTAAAATATAAAGTTAACATAATCGAAATTAAAAAAGTAGGCTATTACATTTCAAAATCACACATAAAAAATGAAAATCTTAATACGTTTCCTTTCTTTTCATTTTTTTTGTTTTGTCGGCTGGAAATAAAGAAAATTAAAAATGAAAATAGATAATTGGTAGATATGATAAAAGATTCAACTTATTATGCAATTAAATATAATCAAAATCAAAATTAAATATTAATGAAATTATTTGAAAATCAAATTTTAAAATTCAATAGCATAATTGATGAAATGAAATAAATTATTTTTAAGTTTATTATTAATATTTTAATAATTATCATTTCGGATTTTCTGAATATTTTATTTGAACAATAACGAAAATGTTATCCAAAAGCGAATTGGTAAAGTAAAGTTCGTCAATGATTTCAGGAAGGTCATAGAAAAATTTAATTTAGTATCCTGTGATTTTGCACCAAGAAAAGGATCCATGGAATAGGCTATACAATGCTCGAACCTTAACGTCGACGAGACATCGTGTAAAATTTTAGTTAAACTTCGAATGTCATTATTTCAAATTTCAGTATAATTATTTTGATCCACTTGTTCCGAAAGATTCGCTGGATTTCATTTTGAAAGAAGAATATGATCATCATAGAGATTGGTGGAAAACGAGAGCCGAAGAAAGAGTTCAGATTGAATCTTTTACTGGATCCCATGGGTAAATAAATATCTTATTTGACTACATTTTCAAATAAGTCAACGCTTATTAAAATGTACAGGAAACTATCAATTTTGAAATAATTTCTAAATTTTGTATAAAAATTATTTCAACAAATATAATAAAAAATGATGGCACATTATTGATAAAAATTCAAGAAAGCCAAATAAAAGAAACATATATTTCAAGGAAATTATCCTTATCATCAGTCTGCCATCACAATCTTGGCCAAATGTTATTTATGGAAACAATAATGATGTAATATTTATGATTTAATGATTTAATTAAATAATCTCAATAAATCTGTTGCTGATTGAACGTTTATTTTAGAGGACTGTGATTTTATGACCATAGCCTCACATAATATTCTTTCCCACTTATTACTGAAGTTTATATATAAAATTTTAAAATCTTTAAAATCAGTTGTTTCTTTTCACATTTTTCTATCACAATAATAATACTCACCCTCTTAATCGGCTATATTCCTGAATCCGTGTGCGAAAATGACAAGAAGTCTCTCCAATGTATGTGGCATTGCACTCATTACATGAAAATGTATACACTAGATCAGAAACTAAACATATTTGGAGTTTGAGATTTATTACTAAACATATTTATTGATTTTAACGATTTTGATACTATTTTAAATAAATTTGAATTGCATAATGATTTTATAACAGACAATTTAAAATTTTTAAAACCTTCCGAATATGTAATTACTAAAACATGAGACTTTATGGGTTCATTTCCGTTAGATGGACAATAATTGTCATTATTTTTATCAGGCGCAATCATAATGTGATCAATGGTTTCCTTAGTCAGTCTTTACACAAACGATTTAGAATATCTATTTTTATTTGAAAGAGAAACCAGCTTTGTATAATTTTATTGGATTTTTCAAATGTAAAAGATAATGACCAAGATCTAAAAATCAAACCCTTAATCATATTTCTATTATATTTAAAGTCACAAAAAGTATCGTATAAGCCTGTATCTGTTGGCTTTCTATTGGTGGGTTTCTGGGTTTTGATATTTTGAAACTATATGGTTGTTACCCAGACAACCCCATACAAATATTCTTTCGCTTACCACTCGGCACCCGTTGCTAAGCAACGTTGGAACTGTGTTCGAGTGGGTAGATCGTCCGCAAAAAGTGAGCGTTATTGCTAATGCTATAATTGACCGAACGATCTCTGGGTCCAACGAGCTGTCGATAGAAGACCTGTGCTCGCTTTTGATTCTTAGGTCCCATTATTCTCCTATCTCCTTCAAATGTTAGCCTATACTCTTATATCATTTATCTTTATGTCCATTCCCATAGTCCTTCTTATCGTTGTCCATGTCGAAGATTATTCTTTGGTCGGTACACCCTTGGTTATGTTAAATACACCCACATTATATCTTTCACCCTTATCCCTATTATAACTACAATGTTTCCCATTATTATTACCAGCATTATTATTGTTGCTATTATATGTATTACCTTTATTAATTGTTGCTACCATTTCCTACATTATTATTTTTATTACTATAACTACCATTATATTTATTGTTATTACTACTATGATTATTACTACTATTATTATTATCATAATTATCATCATCATTACTACAAATACCATGATTATCACTATTATTATTATTATCATTATTATTATCATAATTATTATTATTATTATAATTAAAATTACTCTTATCATTATCGTTATTATTATTAAGATTTTGTAGGGATCCTTCCTTATTCCTCAGCGTTAAAATTTTTTATTGATATACAACATTAGCCGTAGTCCATCTATATTTTTTGGTTTTTGATAAAGTATTTTTGTAAATTCGAAAATTTTAGCAGCGTTCCGCCCTTATTTTACGGTTCATCCCTATTCTACCGTTTTCGACAAAGTATTTTCATTGACTCGGAAAATTTGAGCAGCGTCCCGCCCATATTTTCCGCCTCAACTCAAATTAATTTATTTAATTCTTATTTAAAAACATTATTTTTCATGATTTTGGTCGTTCGGATTAATCTTTTTCCGATGGCTATTCATTTTAACTGTTGCAACGATTTCGCAATTTTCCCCGCTACCCATTCCCTCTTTTTGTCCTTAAGATCTATTTATGTTCATTTCATAGTTAATGAGTGCCCACTGGACTACTCGGTGTTAGAGATTTTGAGCCGATTGTTGTTAAAAATTTATGTCAATTTTACAGGAAACGGATGGTGAAGGAGCAGCCAATAAACTACTCATTCACCCTCCAATTTCCCCTATGTACGGATAATATTGACGTTCCAACTCCTGCGTTCCGCACGCTGAGTCTTCACGGGTACATATCATTGGCGATTTTCCACGCTCTTACACAAATCTGTACTATGTAGATTTTGCTTTCTTGCGTTATGTGTTGGCTGTGGGCCGGAAAAGGAATAACAAATAATATTTTACCATAGCATTTGGAATAAAAGTTTCGATGCACTAAGGCTGTAGATATAAAATATTTATTCAGCATATTACATCGGCTACATACATTTGAAATTCATTGTATCCATTCCATAAAATTTACTTCGAAAATCCCATAAATTTAATTCGATAAATCATCTATAAATTCAATTGGAAAAACAAAATTATCCATAAATTTAATCTGAAAAATCATCCATAAATTCAATTGAAAAATTACCCACAAATTTGATTCAAAAAATCATCCATAAATTCAATTGGAAAAACAAAATTATCCATAAATTCAATTTGAAAAACAAAATCATCCATCAATCCGATCTGAAAAGTCATACATAAATTCAATTGAAAAATTACCCATCAATTCTCTTCGAAAAAATCAACTAATAATATTGCACCAGTTGAGAGTGATAGTGTTCAGGCAAAACACTTACCCGTGTTAATTGCCTGAATGCACGGCTCTCAACCAGTTATACAACCAGTTATACAGTTCTATAATGAAATTTTTTCTCCGAAAAATAAGACTGAAAATTTGTGAAAACACATCGGTATTTATACCTATAATTTGGCCTTAACCTTGTGTGTTAGTTTTATTGCGATTAAACAAAATTCGACTTTGAAATTATTTATGTTATCTAAATTAAATTTTTATTTATTTCTTAATTTAAATTGGTAATTTATTTTTAACATTTTTAATTAAATTTATTCATCCAAAAATATTTTATTTTTATTTATTTAATTCATTAATTTTTAATTTTATATAAATGGTCATTTTACGGTCGAATTTTCTTGTTATTATGTTATTTTTTATGTAAATTTCGTGCGGTTCTTGATGCATTTTGTATTTATTTTATTTTACTTTTATGTTTTTGATTTTATATTTATTTATATTCTCTCAGATTTTAAAGTGTTTAGTTGGTGTTGTATATTGTATTTTAAGTTATCTTGGTGCTGGGTTTTCGTGCTGTATTACTGATGCATTTAAACAATTCTCAAGGCTATTTGTGTGCTGGCCCAACACTATATATTTCTGTTTCAAAACTCTTAGCCGTTCTTTCGACTAATAAATCTAAAAATTGAGGAAATGAAAATTACTTCTTCCACTGTGAACTTAATATATTTCTATTATTTGGCTTCCTCGAGTTCATATATATATATATATATATTATTTTCATAATATATTTTCATAAATATCTCTGTATGTGTACATTTTATTTAAATTTTAAATGAAAAGTATAATGAAAGGACAACAAATGTTCTCTACGTCCCTCATTTATGACGTGTTATTGGACTAATGTTTAAAAAAAGCACATATTGGCAAGTAGTTAAATAAAATAAATTCAAACAACAAAATATAAGTATTAATTAAAATATTGTCGCTACAAAGTCTACATATTTATTATATAAAAATCCTTTCAACTACGATGTTAAGTAATGCTTGAAATTATCTTTTATAATACTACTACCATTTCAAGACTCATATTAAATCATATATACAATCTGTTATTCTAACACCAGAAATGTCATCCAAAATAGTTCAGAAAGCTTTTTGTTAGAAGTTCAAATATTTCAGTTTTAAAGAGACTTTCATAAAGCATTTATATTAATTGAAAAAGCAATTAACTGTAAAAATAACGTTAAAACGCTTTTCGAAAATTTTATTTATCAATTGATAAACATCCCGTCATCTCTGTACTCGATTTCCTGAACATTGTTGTCGGAAAAGATTGACCAATATTATTGAGCACATATGAGTAAAATCGGAATGTCTGATTTTATAATTTTATTAAAAAAATTTAATAACTATTGGGAACGTGTTATATGCAAGGCATTGTTGATAAGATGGTTGAATCCAATGATTAATATGTAAAATATTGTGAGTACGATTGTTTTAAACAGTTTGATTGGTAAAAATGGAATAATTTAAAATTTTGTTAATGGTTTATAAAATTTTAATTTTTAACATTTAAATTTAAAAACTTATAATATAAAATTTATTTAACAAATAAAATTGAATTTTAAAATATAATAAAATATTAAAAAACTAATTTTTTATGAATATAAAATCTATATTATTTTTTGATGGGTTTTTAACTGATGATAAAAATGAATTTGTAGAAATATATTGTAAAACGTCGTTTATATATGGTGCAAAAAATTGAGTTATTTTAGCTTTTTGTATTTCTGACAATGCAATTCAAACAAAAGATGTTTCGCGTTTCTGGACAACAAATCAGAACTATAAATTGTTATAGGCAAAAAATTATTGTAACAATATTACTAAAATTTTGAACACATTTTTAATGCTTCAATAAATAATAAATGTCTCAATTTATGATTTTCATTTATATAAATATTTTATTAAAATAACATCTTAAATCAGTTTTAAATTTTATTTTATGTACAAAGTTGACGCGCAAAACATTTTAACATTTAAAGATTATTATAAATGTATTATCAAGTTTACAAGTTCTAAATCACTATTAGTATTCCAGATTATGTTTCATTATTTAAACAAATGCATTTTTAAAAAATTATTTTTACTAAATTATGAATCATCCGATAGAATAAAGTCAGATTTTAGATGCTATATGGCTGATTAAAAATAAAAGTATGGTAGCTGTGTTGACAATTTGTAAGTTGATTTTGAATTTAGTAAATAAAATTATTTCTAAATTTAATTGAAATGACAGTAATAAAAATGCAACAAAATCTTAATTCAATTTCTGGAAATCTCTTAAACAAAAGACCGAATTGAGATAACAATCAAATCATGCGTAAAGTTTTATTTTACTATTAATTCATTCAAACAAAGAAAGTTTTAATAACTTGTTTATGGTAAAATATTTTTATAATAATTTCCATTCTTAATAATATAAATATATTAATTAATAAATTTAATGAAATAATTATATTTTATAATTTTGTAAATTTAAAAGTAAAACAAAAGAAAATAATTAATTTTACATTTGTAGAAGAATAATGAAAAATAGAATCAGGCCGTATAATTTCAAAAGCCCGAAAACGAAACATCCACTTGTTATTGCTGAATCTCCGGTCAAGGAGAGTATCCACAGTGTCAAAAATGCTATTGGTGGAAAAAGAATTAATAATATATTTTATGTTAATTTATTGTAGAGGGCTGTCATTCGCAAATAACAAATGCTGGATATTCTAGGATGCCAGATGGAGGAATTTTTACTAATTAATTTCAGTATAAATAGGAAATCATAGCACAATTGTTTCATGTGTTCTTTATTGAATAGATATCTGTACTGCATTCTCTATCTGCATTCAATGTACTTCCAAATGTCACACATGCACTAAACTAAACACCAAATTCACTAATGAAGAACGGTTGTGCAGAAAATTCGTGTTAAATAAATACAAATAAAATAAGCCTATTTTTACCGGATGTAAAATAATTATAATGATTTAGTAATAGACATCGTAATATTCATTAACTCATTTGATTTTATACAGTAACTTAAGTATTTTTAGTACTATGTTAACTTGTAACTGGATACACTAAAACATTTAAATACACATTGGAATCATACTCAAGAAATTATACCAAAGAATATCTGGATCATGTTGGAAAATAGTCAGTATAATATAATATCCTTTAATAAATAATATCTTTGCACAGGGAAAATTTTAAAACAAGTTTTTAAGTTTAAGTCTTCGGACTCTTAAATGGTTTCAAACACGATTGATGAACCCCCGAAGGTCAAAGTAGCATCATATTGTACAGAACACATACTAAAAGATCTTATTATAAAATATCTTTATTAAATTGAAATAACCCATATGCCTTTTTCTGACTTAGAAAATTGTTTTAAAATATTGATGAGTCATCGCGAGCTGACTAGGAAAGTTATTTTTTATAATGACCTTGACTTCATAATTGACTCATTGATGACGTCATTTTATTTGTTTCAACGACCGAGGTATAAATCCAGCTTCAAGATATATAAATAAACTAGTTAAGGTTTTGTCTCTTCTGTGATCCATTCGTTTCTTTATTTCGTTTAGTAAGCTATTACTTAAATCACAGTTGATCTCCGTTAGAGAATTAAATAAAATTTTATAGATGTCACTCAATTTTTGTAAAAAAATGGTTTCCTTTTTATTCACAGTTTTCACTAGTGTTTGATCTGTAAGGTGTCAATATCTTCGCTCTATACTGTCAATCTCAACCGTTCAGCTTTAATCAAAGATATTATAGACGCGATTTCAAAGCAAATTAATATCCATCAAAACAATTACAAATTCTTGTACAACAATCGATTTAGTAATTTCGATGTCATATGTTTTTAGTTGATTAATTATGGCAGTTGTAGTTGACTCTTTACATCCTAGAACCTTTGAACATTTGGTACAAACTGCTTCTTTATTGTTATTTAACTTTTTTAGATAATTCCAACAATAGATTTTTTTGCCGGTACATTTTGAAGTACATTTTGAATCAGAACGCGTTTTGCTCAGGTGGCTCACTTCTCCCTAAAAGTGTAACAAACAGAATACACTAAATAATTGATAAAAAAAATAACTCTATGTATCATCTTGGTTTGACATCTATTTAAAAACAATAACTTTTCAATCAAATAAAATAAGAATGAGTTTTTTTTAATTTTAAAATATTATTTTTTCCTATTAATGCGAAAAAGAAGGATAGAACGATTTAGCACTAAGTATAAAGTTTCTATAATCTAAAATAGCATCCTAATTTTATAATTAAAAAGATTTTATTATTATTTCTTAATATATTTTAAGTAGGTTTTTACCGAAAAATAAAGTTAGAGATGAAAATGAAATTTTATTTTGGAAATAAAAAAAATATTTAGTTGATGGAAAGAATTTTACATCAACTTATTCAAATAAATATTTTACTTTTTTCGTAAAAATTCAGTCAAATCTTTAAAAAATCTTTCATAAAAATAATAAAATAAAATTTGATTTAATTTCAAATTACTTGAAAGTTATTAGTAAAAAATAATATTTTCTTTTAAATACATAAATTACAGAATGAAATAAAACAATTATATCTATACTTACCAAACTTACTATTAATAAAGGTAAAAGTCAGAAAAATTCCTAGAGAATACTGTAATTTTTGTAAGATTTATTTATTAGTTATAATCAATTTATTTTATCAAATCAATTATTTATCAATCAAATTCAACATTTGGAAAACCATATCAAGAGCAAGTGAATCCAGTTTCATGTTTTTCCAATGCATATTTGATGTTCTGAATGAAGCACTTGATAGTAAGCCGAGGAAAGAATATTATACGATGAACTTCTTTGTACATATTAGGAATCATTTCCCGAGATGCTTGAAAAATACATATTTATAAAGATTAATTTTTTTTGTTATTACTTCTAAAATAAAAATTTAACTCACTTTATATCTAATTAATTCCGAAATAAAATAAATCATTTCCTGAATATTTAATAACTAAAGTCTTAAAAATCACTTTAAAAGATAACTTGGCAGTCATCCTAAAAATGACTGAAATCCGATTTTTAAAAAATAAATATTATCTAAATTGATTTTCATATCAACTTGTATTATAGAGAATTTATCTCATTGCAGTTTGATGTAGTTCAACTGTAAATCAATGATATTCATAGGCAGATCTGTTTTAAGTGAAAAATATGAAAAGATTATACATGTTGCACTTGCATAAACATTATTTCAAAATATCAAAATTTATAATGTGAAGACAAAAACTTTAAACATCCGCACAGAAATGATTTATCCAATCGGCATGTTCAGTAAAATACTTAATCTCTTTCCCGAATGACGGGAAAGAAAATAAGCGGTACATAGCCAATACATGTTTGAAAATAGTGTCAAACTAATACCGATAGAATTAATAACTTCAAAAAGTTTATGAATGAATGAGTGTTTATAAACTGAAACTTCTGGCAGTATAAATGATAATACCCAAAAGAAGAAGTTTATCGTCATCTAGATTTACAGAACTGCCTTAGACTAGGACTCTAAATTACTGATAATGACATAAGTAGCATCCGTACTTGAATTAATTTTTTTCTAAGAACACATTTGGTGCCTTAATATAACCGAACGAAGAAATGTTTCACCACAAGTATTTCGTTTCTATTATATTCACATATCACAAGAAACTCTTTGGTATTTTCATTTAAAGTATATTAAGGAATTTTGATGAAAAAATGAAAATTTGAGCTAGTGAAGCTAAACGAGATTTTCTCCTGATATTAACTGTGCAGCCTTTCACAACATTTCAAAATCTAACATCTTGGCAGTTCATATCATGAGACACTCAATACCTATTCTTTTTTTAAGCATGACATTAATTTAATTTATAACGTGCCGTATAAAATGTCATTGAAAATTTCCAAAATAGAAGATAATTAAATCTTTAAGCATTTTCTCTACTTACCCACTTTGATGTTTCATTGCCTTTATCTCCATTTCTTTTTAGACTATCGATCAATATTTTGTGTTATATTTAACTTGATTTTTTAGATATTTTTTTTATCTGCGAAATTAAAAGTCTGAGGAGAAATTATGATAAAAGAAATTGAAATTTGAAGTTTAATATAAAAATTTAAATATAAAATTATGTAAACAGATTATGAATCCTAAATTTGTGTATCAAAATTCATTTTAAGTGCATTAAAAACTATTTTATTTATTTCGAATATAAAATTTTCAATGGGCAATTATCAATTGTGCTACAATTGACGTCCGCGACGCTTTCAGGCATTAACTTTAAATCCGGTAATTATTAGACAACGACATCAAGCATTTATTTGCCATTATTTACACTTTCAGTTGGGATTTTTAATACAATTACCGCTTTATAACAAATGTTATCCATTTGAGAAGACTTCTTTAAAAACGAAGTTTTAAAGACGTCATGTCAAGACATTACGTCAACAGTATCAAAATTCCTTTGCCGAAATCTTGGAAAAATGTAAGTTTATGTTTTCAATTTTTTTTCAATTTTTTTACAAATAAATAATCAAATAAGTATAGCAGTAATTTATGAGCAAAAATCTAGATTCAATCAAAAATTTTATGATATATTTCGACATTTTTTCAGTCATTAAGGATAGTAAAAACTATGAATATTGTAGATTATTTTAACAATTTAAACAAATTTTATTAATTAAAAAATTTTTTTTTATTAATTTGATATAGATTTAAATAAACATTTACATAATCATTTTCTAAATTTTTACTATATTAAGCAGATATAAAAATGTTTTTTTAAAAATATAATTTTATTTTATAATTTTATATTTTTAAAATATTTTAAAATATTTTAAAAATGTTTTTAATACATTAATTGAAAATACTAAGAAATTGAAAAATATTATTTTTTGTGTCGTGAGCATGTAAGGCTTTTCTTGGATTATATGAATAATTTGCATACGAATATTAAATTTACGTGTTAAAACGAAAAGAATATAATCGATTGTTTTTTTGGATTTGATTATTCAACGGAAGAAAAAAGATTATCAGACTGAAATATATAGAAAAGCGACTGATACTGGTATATATACTAAGCCTGAAAATTTTTGTGAATTCAAATACAAGCAAAATATTTGTAGAAGATTATCTTTCCTTTAGTGGTCTTTATCTTTCTTGTTTGTTGATTTAACGAAAAGTGTTGATTCTTTGGTTACGTAGTTATTTAATAATGGATATTCTAGAGACTGTACATTGGAGATCATAAATAAATTTGACATGTAAATTATAATATAAATTTTCTAACATTTTTTTATAATAGGAAATGTTAAATAACCGGAGCGAGGTGCATCAATGGTTCTTAGGACTTAATAAATGATATAATTAAATACATAAATATTTCAGTATAATTCCTAAGTACAAAAGATCACCAATAGTTTGAAAAATGTTTGGTATCGTTTGTTTAATTAGATTGAGAATAAATATATTTAGAATTTGTTGGCCCCAGTTTTAAAAATGCAAATATACAAATGTATAAGCAAGGGGTTTTAATTTGTTATTGCCTTTCAATAGACTGTTAAAAACTTGAACCTTCTTATGCCGCCACAACACTATCGGTAGTGTTTTAAAAAATTTAGAGCCCCTGTGCTAACAATTAAAAGACTACTAAAAAAAGGTTTTCAGATTTTTATTTACATAATTGACAATTTATATGACAATAAATGTAAAATATTTTTGTGTATGAATGTAACAATATACTATTCAAAATGTATTAAAATCTTGTTAAAATTTCGAATTTTATAAATTTTATAATTTAAATTTTTAAAATTTGACATTTAGGAAAAAAAGTTTATGATTTCTTAACAGAACCTATTTGTAAACTAAAATATTCATGAATTAGTTTGTTTGAAAAAATGCAATTTACATCGATATAGTTTGAATTTTAATTCTACTTGATGATTACAGTGAGTATGTCGAAATATATTGTAGTTTAATATATGTTGGATAGGCGTTTTCTTTTATATAAATAAAAAAGATACTCTAAAAAAATTGTATTAACAAAAATGAATAATGTGTATAAAAATTAGAAAAAATAAGTTTTTTTATTATTTATTAAGTTTTGTTTTAACTATATTTAAACTTTAATAGTTAATATGATTTTATGTTTTAATTTATGTTACAAAATAATTTTGTTTACTTTATTAATTTTACGTTTATTACTTTGTTTTTATTATAATTTTAATTCTTATTATCTTTATTTATCTATATTAAATTATTTGTTTTTGTTATTGAATTAAATTTTTCATTTTAAGTGAATTTATCTTTTATTTTTGTAAATGAAATTTTTATTTTTTAAATTGAATATGTTTTGTTTATTTTTGTATACAAAATCAAAAAAAGTAATTTAAGTTGTCTTATAGTTTTTAAAATTAAAGGTCCAAATTTCTAAAGATACCACTGTATATTAATTTAATCAAAAATGATTTATTTATTATATTCCTTTGGTGCTCTGTGAAAATCAAAACTAGTACGACATATAAAATATAAATGGGCTAATTATTTCTGAAAATGAGGTAAATCTATTTGATAATAGGAAACCCCTTTTTCTTCATATCTTTAATTAAAAATAATAAATAATAAATTTAAGTTATCGTTTATTACAAAACAAACTTAACAATATTTTAAAACCTATTGAAACGCAAATGCATAAATATTATCGTTATAACATGTATTTATCTTTATTGAAAATTATTTTATTGTATATAATTCAAATCTAACATTAAAAAAGGATTAAAAAATCCTTGTTACCAATTATGTTCCAAATTTTTTATTTAACAACCATTTTAATCAAACATTAGCAGATGTATGAAAACCAATCGGTAAATATATTAAACAATTAATTAAAATTAAAATTACTTATAATTAAATTTAAATCTTCATAATTTTAGTAAAATTTAGAAATTTTAGAAAAAAATATTAATTTGATAGAAACATTAAATTATTTTTGTCTAAATTAATAAATCTTATTTTAGCTAAATCATATGCTACTTACTATTTACTAATAATTTATTGTTAAATAAATTACATTTGAAAAATAAATGGAATTATTTAATAAACATTTAATATTAAATATTTTTTATGAAAACGAGAAATCCAAATTCGTTTATATCATGAACAAATTTATAGTCGATGTCAAATATAAATAATATTTCGTATATCTACTTACTAATGACATGTTTATGAAAATATTAAATAAATGATAATTATAAAATAACATTTTTAATTGAAATCGCATTTTCTATATTGATATTTTTATTCCAGAGAGATAAAGATACAATTTATGATTTACACAGAAATATAAAAAAAAGAAATTCGAACATTTTGAAAAAGACCAGGTCCTTTCTCCACCCAAATGATGCAAATTTAAACATCGAAAACGGTGATATTAACGAAAATTTAAACATGGACGACATTAGAACAGTTCGCATCAATGTCGGAGGAACAATTTTCGAAACCCTAGAATCCACTCTCCATAAAATTCCAGAGTCTAAACTTGCTCAATTAAATGTTCATTCGGTGTATTACCGCTCGCAATTAAAAGAGTATTTTTTTGATCGAGATCCAGAAATTTTCAAAGTAGTTTTGAATTACCATAGGATTGGAGAATTACATTTGCCACTCCATATTTGTGGACCGTTATTGGAAAAGGAACTTCAGTATTGGGGAATGCCTGAACAAATTATTGAAAAATGCTGTTGGATACATTATATTCAGTTGAAATCACAAAAATATTCCCTAGTTGATTTTGAGAATTTCTTTTCAGAATATGACGATGAACCAAATGATAATTGCTGTCGTACATGGACAAAATATCTTTGGAAAACTTTCAATAAGCCATCATCTTCAAAATTAGCTATGGTAATTTTTTAATTGCGTAATAAATGTAATAGAAATTAGAAAATGAATGATAAGAAAATGAAGTGATAAAATAAGCTTTGCTCTAAATTTAATTATTTTAAAAGTTAATCGTAAGCTAATCTTTTCATTTATTGTTTTAATGTAATATTAATTTAAAACAATAAATTTAATTGTAATATTTATTTAATGGAATTCGAGTTCGGATATATAATTGTACCATTTATACAGTTGGAAAGCGAGTATTACTAGTTTAAGAGATATCAGTGATGAGCTGTAGCCGGTTCGCACCGATTCGATAGAACCGGTTGTTAAATTTTTAATAGTTAATCAAACCGGTTGTTATTTCGGAATAAATTAAATTTTAAATTAATAAAATCTATTATTTATTACAAAAACTATTTATAATTTCGATTAAATAGGTTTATAATATATATCTATAGAAATACGATTTCCAGTTATAATTATATTGTGAGTACACTTATGTTTTCCAGTGTATATCTAAATATTTTCTAGCCCTTTCATTTAGAAAAATTATTTGATGAAACGCAATAGTAATATTTGTGATTATTTTAATAAAAAAGTAAAAAACAATGAAGAAGAAGAGGAAAATATTTCAAATTCTGTATGCCAGGAATCACCAACAGAATCTTGCTCTACAATTCTATCAGCCAATCCCGAAAAAGATAAATCCGCTGTGAATATTTTTCCAGATTGCTAGAATGGTGATCAATTAAATCAATTTCGGGATAAATACGATGGTTTGGACGTCAAAAATAAAAAAATTGGATGAATAAGATGCTCCTCATTCGATAATTTGGGTATTTGTACAGAACAGAACATTCACATTTCGCAAGTATGGGGAAATTTTGAAGTTCAACCATCGGAACAACGAAATCGATTCAGTAGGCTTCATTAAAGAAAAAAATGTCTGAACATTTCCAATCAAAAACACATTTATTGGTTTTAAAAATGCTTGAACTAAAAAAAAGAAATGAACTAAACAAAGTCATCGATTCAATGAATGACAAAAATATGACTAATACCAATAAAACTTTCAATATTGTTTACAGCTTAATAAAAAGAAATAGACCGCTTTCAGATATGGAAGCAGAAGTTGAACTTCAGTTGAATTGGAATTTTGCTACATTCTAGGTTTACTGCAATTAGAATTGCAGAACATATAGCAAAGCAAATGATAAAAAGAATTGTTCAAAAAATAATTACATCCAATTCAAAAATCTGCGTAATCATTGATGAAGCCTCAACTATATCAAGTAAATCTGTTCTAGTCATTTTTTTGAAGTTAGAAATAGAGCTAGAAAACCCTACCTTTTTTTGGATTTAGTTCATTTAGAATTCCAAACCGCTGAGCATATTTTTAATATCCTGCTGCAAACTTTAATAATAAATGGCTTTTCCATGAAATTTTTGAAAGAAAATTTGATTGGTTTTTGTTCTGACTGTGCAAGTAAAATGCTTGATCAAAAGTCAGGTGTAGCTACAAGGTTAGTAAAAGAATTCCCTTATATAATAGTTTGGCATTGCTTAAACCATTGCCTTCAGCTTGTTTTGGATGATGCAATATATGAAATAAAGCAAATGAATCATTTTAAATCATGTATGCATAAAATTTATTTTATTTTTCATCAATCAAATAAAAATCAATTACTTTTACAAAATATATCAAACGATTTGGGAATTGAAATAATCAAAATAGGCCATGTTTAGGTAAAGGTAGGTACCATGTAACTTGAGATCTGCTTTGGCTGTTTGGCGTGCTTATGCACCACTTTATAATTTTTTTCCGAAGATTCAAAATATCTTTGTATGGCAAACCGACTTGCAAATCACTATTTTTTAAAGGATTTAGCGATTATGATCGATATTCTTCAAGAAATTTCTTATTTATCAATAGGGTTGCAAGTCAGGTTTGTTTCTCTTCAAAAGGCAACCAAACTAGTAAATAGAACTGTAAATATTATGATACAAATGAAAGAAAATTTAGAAATATTTGAAAAAAAGTTGAAGAAATGTTATCATCACCTGCATTTGCATAAAGTCTCCCACGAAAAAAATTTATTGGAACAATAATTGACAAAATGAATTCTCGAATTTTAAATTGTGGAGTTATAAGAACGAACAAAAATGAGAGAAAAAACGATGTAGCTGAATTATTTAATTTACTAGAAGGAAGTGATTGGAATTTGCAAGAAGTTACATTCCCGTGGATTTATGGAGAAGAAAAATTGAAATTTGAAGGAAATAATTAGGTACAAAATTCCCATAAACGATTTCAGAGATTATGTACAAAACATAATTTAAGGAAATAATTCCGTAATACATTCAATTCAAAAAGCTAAAATTAAAATTAATACTATTGCTATAAGTTCAGCAGAGGCCGAACGAGTGTTTTCATTAATGAATATGATTTGTGAAAAGAAAAGAGCTAATCTTTCGGTAGAACATATTTCTAGTTTAATGACTGTTAATATGGTTGGACTACCACTTGACAGATGTAATGCTGAAGAATATGTTAAAACTTGGTTAAGGAATCATAATTCAGCTGATGATACCAGGGTTTGAAATAAAGCAAAAAACCAATATTAAACAAATTAAACAAATATATAATGAACTTATTTGGAAATTGTTATAATAATATAAAATTTCAGGAGAGGCTAATCAAATAAATAAAAAAAAATTAATTCTATTCAAATAAAACGATCTTCTATTAAAAAAATTTTTTTTGTTAGGTTTTAGTTTTGAGAGAACCAATTGTTAAAATTTTGGCAGCTCATCACTGGATATTATTGATACAAATCAACTGTACACACATATGTACTTCATTGCGCACACATACAACGAAATCATTGTGATCTGATAAAGCATTTTGATTTATTATGAAATATTATGAATTCACTTCACAATAATAATAATATTAATCTAATTTCAGATTTATGCTATTATTGTATCTATTTTTGTTATTCTTTCAATTTTTGCTTTCATTGCCGAATCACATCCTAAGTTCAAATCCAATCAAAATACCTCATCAAAGGTTGAACTGATCCCAGCCTTAAATAACAATGAATTTGCCAACCATGGAAACTCTATGTGGATCGGATTTCAATACATAGACTTTTGTTGTGTTGGATTTTTCTCAGTTGATTTGTTTATTCGGTTCTTGTGTACTCCGAATCGAATGAAATTTCTCAGTAATGTTATTACAGTAATCGAAATTATATCAGTCATTCCATACTATGTTGACATTTTCGGGCATTATATAGAAAGAATCTATAAAATTGAATTATCAGGTTTTCTAAAAGTTGTCCACGTTTTAAGAATTTTTGGAGTTTTGCGGATTTTAAAAATTCTCCGATACTACAGTGGACTGCAGGTTTTGGTATATACCCTTCGATCAAGCTATAAAGACCTTCTGTTGATGTTGACCTTTATCGGAGTTGCGACATTATTTTTTTCTACTTTAATCTACCATGTTGACGATCAAAATGTGTTCACTAGCATTCCGGCGGGATTTTGGTGGTCAATTATCACAATGACAACTGTGGGATACGGAGATATTTACCCAAAGTACTTTGGTGGTTACATAGTTGGATCTGCTTGTTCATTAGTTGGCGTATTAGTAGTAGCTTTCACAGTTCCGATATTGGTAAACAGTTTCATGTTATACTATTCTCACGCTCAAAGCATATTAATGATTCGTCAAGAAGATAATCTTAACTCAATGACAGATGACGAACGGATCTATCTAAATCACACATTCAAAACCTTAAAAAGAATGTCATTTTACAGTTTCCTGCCGGAGTTTGATAGCTTATCGTCGAAAAAACGAGTTTCTAATTTCCCCGCGGAAAATATGAGACGGAATTCACCTATTGGAGAATGCAAGGAAGATTCGTTAATTTTTAAAAAACCTTCAAACAATGAAATTGAGAAAACAAATGATATTAGATCTCACTCAATGAATCACAGACCAAGGACACATAATAATAATTTTAATAATAATAATAATAATCATAATAATAATGAACATTATTTTTGAGTAGACTTTTTTGTTTTCAATTGTAAAAAAATAAAAAGAAAAATTTCCTCAATCTGTCAACGTATCGGTAATTTATTATGACATTTATTTTTAATTGGATTTTTCACCAGCTGCTTTAAATGAAAAAATTTCGTCAAAACATCTCTTTTGTTTTTAAACAAACCTCTTTGTCTTTAACGAGCGCTTTAAATACTTTATCCTTTGTTATGTAAATATTTTTTAACATAATTATTGAAATTTTCTTTAAATTATTTTTACCGAATCAAAGAATTATTATAACTTTTTTTTCTAAATTAAGTTTAATATTATTGACTATGACAGTATTGACATCACAAATTACAATATAATTTATTATCAAATTTATTAATTTATTAACTTAAACAACTGCTTTTTTGGAATATTACACTTACAAAAATAAATAAGCTTTTAAATAATTACTTGATGAAACTGAATAAATAGAAATAATTCAATTTTCAGATTTCATTGAAATAAAAGTGTTTTATTGTCGATAAAGAATCAAAGTTACGGTGAAATTTTAATTTGTTTAACTTTGTAACGAATTAACGTTACATTTGATAAATTTAAGATTGATTTTCTAGAATGCGTTTTTGTGTTCCTAAATTGAATTCATTTTAATTTGCATGCGAGCTTTGTAAATGTACATGAAAACAGTGACTCTAAAGAATAGATAGATATTTGAAAAAAAGCATAAAGAATTAAATGTTATAAAACCTCATCACAGATGAATGTTATCAGATAGTCCATGGGTTCTCAAGGTGTGTCGTACGACACATTAGTCTGTCGCGGAAATTTTATTGATATCTGATGTTAGATGTAAAGATATTTGTTGATAAACAATATTAATGAATTTTAAATTTAATTGTTATTTGTTGAACGTCAAAACAATGAATAGATCAAAACTTAAAGATCTAGACGCAGAAATGCGTGTTATTCTTTCTAAGATGAGATAATATTTTAAAACCTTGTGCTCAAAAAATATCCACAATAAATCTCTGATTTATAATTTTATTAATTTTTAAAATATAATTATGTTTTAACGTCGCTATGTTAATAAAAGTTTTTTTAAATGTGTCGCAAGAAATGAAGTCTTGAGAACTCTTATATAAATATTAATTCTATGCTACACAAATTCTCGAATTTTCTTTTATTAGGTGTTATTTACAAAATGAAATATAAAAAAGTTGTTGATCAAAAGATTTTATTGAAAGTTTGAATTAAAAATTTGTAAAATGGTTAAAATACCAAATAACTAGGTTGCAGTATAGTTTAAATAAAAGAAAAAGGCATAATAATATATTCCACTACAAAAAATTGAGTCTAGAACGATATGCCCCAGAAGAATATACTAAAGAAAATGGTACTTATATATGATCTTAATTTACGAAATGACGTAATATGGAGTTAATGATGATTGTACATAGTATTATAGTAACATAGATGGTCAATCTATAAGTTGGAATTCAATTTGTACTTTATCCAGAGAGAGCAAAACCACATTCAGACAAAAACTGTATGTTGCTATTGGTTTCATTTGGCTTATGGGTGCAACTCTATTATTAGAGTTACAACTCTACAATTCAATTCTATTACTTAAAAATAATGGTCAAGTGACTGAAGTCTACTTCTAAGTCTTCCATAATTATTATTTAATAAGGCATTTATGTAAGATGACGAAGGAAAACCACTAGACACCTTCGTGCTGACAAAGTACTACAGAGCAGGGTCCAGCAAATATAAAATCAACATTTACGCAGAAGAACGACCATAAAAAAATCCCAAAGCTGAACGAGGAAAAGCAGACAGAGATAATACTACAATTGACAATCATCTATTTTATTGCTATTTGGTTGAATTCATTCATTTAGTCAATTTCATTCCATAACCTGTTTGACAATTATTTAAACATTTGTAAATAATGACTTATCTGTGTGTTTTTATTTTAAACATTTGTAAATAATGATCTATCTGTGTGTTTTATTCAGTGTAATTCATTTTAACTATTAAATTCATTTTTGTTATTCGTTTTGGTACAACTCAATAAAATAAAATAAAAGGGTAAAATCACTAGTATTATTATTATTATTAATATTATTATTAGTAGTACAGATAATCGTGTTAATTATTATTATTATTATTATTATTACTATTATTGTTATTATTATTATTAAAATTTTAAAACAGCTTTTTCAAAAACAGCTGAAGTGTTCTTAAAAAATAAATTAAATCGTTCAAATAAATTAAATATGCTCTTATAGCATTTGAAAAAATAAATATGTTCCTATAGCATTTAAAAAATAAACTAAAATAATATAAGTATGCTCTTATAGCATTTGAAAAATAAATTAAAATAATATAAGTAATAAAAATTTAGTATATATACTGAAGCTAAATCTCAGTATATTCGCCTTAAAATATTGCGACATATTTCTTTTAGAGTTAATCTCGAAAAAGAACTTAAAATCGGAGCAGAGCTCAACAAATCATTTTTTGCATAACAAACACAACACGCATACACAACATTTAACAGAAACAAAGTTTAGCACGCATTTGTTTAGATTCGAATATTACATTTTATCGCGTGGAAATTTGTTCGAAATCGAATATTATATTTGGTAATTTTTATTCAATAAATCTTATAAAATAAATTTGTGTTTTTGATATATTAAAGTTATATATACACTAATACCAGTGCACGTTGAGATCTTAATCTAAAATAGTGAGACCTCAACATTTGGTGCCGCGACCCGGGACTTTAAAATCAATTATTGTTATCAACAATTTGGTGGATAGGAATTGCGATCAGAGGGTTAGTGTAGAATATATCGGGAAAATATATTTATACTAAATAATATTATTGACCATAAATTAAAATTTTAATTTGAAATCTAAAATAGATAATCCACCTGAAATAATTTATAATTTGAGAAATAGAATCGTATATAGAATGAATAATAATCAAAATAATAATAATTTTATTAAAATTTTACCGATTGAACCTTATAGAGGAGAACCTGTAAAGTTCGACGATTTTTTCCCTGAAATTACTCAGTATGTAGACGCTTGTGGTTGGACGCCTGATGAATTAAAGAGGAGGATTCCGTTGTATTTAAAAGGATATGCGCTTCAGGCATATAATAATTTAGAGTGTAGAGGAAATAATCTCGATCAGCTTATTGAAAATTTGAGAGCAGAGATAGTAATTGACAGCGATTTACATAAAATAAATGTACAAAAATTTAGAAATCGATATCAAGGATCTAGAGAGTCTGTTGGAGAGTACGTGTATACGATAACAGAGTTAGCAAAAAAGGCATTTGGTGCCGGAGAGCACACTCCAAAATTAATTGAGGATCAGTTTTGGAATGGAATCCAGAAATATTTATATAAAGCACTAAATGGTTGAATACCGAGATTTGAATGAATTAGTTCATAAAGCGAAAAGAGTAGAGGCAATACAGAGAGATAGATTCAAAGCATCTATAGATGCAGTTGAGATTCAAAGGCCAACGACGGCGAAACCTAAGTTGGAAAACGATGATGATGTTCCATGGGAAGAAATGAAGCAGTTATATCTAAATTTTGTAAAAATTAGACGAAAAAATAGTCCGAATTCGAGTAGAAGTCAATCACCTGAAAACAGGAAAAGATTTGACGCATTAAATTTTACAGAACAAAATCAAAATCGATTTAGAGACGATAATAGAGACAGTCGTTCTGACTATAACAGAAACAATTCTTATAGAAGCAATCGTTATTCTAATAGAGACAGTCGTTCTGACTATAACAGAAATAGTTTTAGAGATAATCGTTATAACAAAAGTAATGGAGACAATTATTTTGGGAATAATAGAGATAATCGTTCTGAATATCGGCAGTATGATAATAGAAATAATAGAAATAGTTCAAGAGGCAGACAATCAAGTCCATATAGACAAAATCAATATCGAGAAAGGCGAGCAAGCCCGTATAATAATGATGGAAGAGATAAAGTGAATTTCAATGGACAAATCAGATGTTACAACTGCCAGAGATATGGTCATTTAGCAAAAGTTTGTACCAATCAGAGAAGCGAGTCACCAAATAGAGTAAAATTTAAAAGTGAACCAGAAGTGAAACAAATAAATGGAGTAGAAATTACTAATACGAATAATGAAATAAATACTTTGAGAGAGGAATTAAAGGAGTTTAAAACTCAATATAGCCGACTCATGGAGAGAAAGTCGAAGGTGTCACTTAATGAGTATGAGTGTTTTATAAATGAAGTTGATATTGATAACGAGGAAACTGAGAGGCAGAAAAAAATGAAAGAGGAATTAAAAGAAGTTTTGAAAAAACGACCTTATGATGATAATGAAACATTGAGAGTAATAAATAAAGTTTAAGTAAGCAGAATTAATCCAGAATATTTAACCAGTTTAATCCCATTAATGGTAATGAGACAGAGAGAAACACGAGTGTTTGAATTAGAAATAGAGTTAAAAGAGATGATTAAAGGTTACGGAGAATTTGTGAGAAAAAGTCCGAAATTTCATGAACCTCTAAAAATAACATTGGATACTAAAGACGAATATTTTCTCCAAATGATATTATCGAAAACAGAAGTCCATGTGTGTACAATGGTAAACAAAATACGACAATTAGCAAGAGATAAATGGCCTCGAAAAATGGGACCAAATGATGAAATAAAATTATATTTTAACGATATTGAGTTGAAAGATTGCGAATACCTGATTGACTATGGAATAAATACAATAGACGAGAATACTATATCTGCAGTAATAAATAGAGAAACTAGCTCAAGAATAGCAACTCCGTCTGTTGAACTAAATGAAGAAAATGATTATGATATGTTATTTAAAATGTGGGATCAACCATCCGAAGGAAGTGCAAAGTCACCACTAGAAAAAGAGATAATTTTTCAACCATTGGATAATAAATACGGTAATTTGCAGGAGACGATAGAAACGATCTCCAAACAGGCAATAATGCAAGATGCTGAAACAATGAAGCGAGGTAGAGGACGACCTCGAAAGTCAGAAATAGCAGAGAAATCAGATGATCGAAAAACTGCAGAGCGTTTGAGAGAAATAGCAAACAAAAAGAGACATGAAAATCCAAGAGTAGCAGACGATAATAACGATTTAATTATGATAATTGAACTTCTCAAAGCAATGAACCCAAAACGGTATCCAGAAACAAAACCATCAGCATTAATTGAAAATATGATACAAAAAATCAGATTAATGGAAAAAGAGGTCAGAGAGTTGAGTGCAGAGGATGTAAATGAGGAGGTGGTTTTAAGGATACTCTTCACAACTGGTATAAATAGAGATAAAGTAATTACGGCAATGGCATATCTAATTGCGAGATATAAAAAACTCTTAAGATCAAATCCAAAGGAGCAAATAAATGAAGTAGCTAAAATAATATATCAGAGATTAAAAGCTGATGTGATGCCATGGATAAAACTGAAAGGAGGTTGGAAAATAATGTATTATGAAACATTAAAAACGAGTGAAAGCGAAACGATAGAAAATGATGATACCGAAGAAATTGTAAAAAATCTTGTGAACAAAACGACGAAAAAACCAAATAAAAGTGAAGGAAAATCAAGTATCTCAATAATAATAGTAATAATAACACTATTATTAGATTTAATCAAAGGAAGTAATGCGATTATAGCATATGATTGTCAGAACCCAAAATGGGGGCAAAAGTGTTCGTTATTAGATGTGGAAAATTGTCCAGAAGCGAATCCAACCAAATTAATCATAACCGAACCTAAGATTTTTCATGTATATCAAGAATCTGATTTTATCCACACAAAGGCAAAAGAGTGTATAATCAAATTTTCAGAAGAAAGTTTTGTATGTAACCAAGTGGCAAGGACCATTTTAGTACCGACATGGGCGCCAGAAGCATTAATAATAACACCAAGTGAGTCTGAAGAGGCATTTAAAACGAAAAAGATTAAAACAACGGATGGAATTGAATTGAAAGCTCAAGTAAGGGCAACGGTAAAACAATCAGTAAATGTGGTCGGATGGACATCAGCCGGCGGATACTATATGTGAGGAAAGTATAAAATATGGGGTCAGATTGCAGATAACATTGCGGTTCGGAGACAATACTATGTTGAATTGAGAAAATTTAAAGCATCATTTGATAGTTCATCAAAGAAAATGATGACACACAAGTGAATCGATGATCGTGTATAAAATAGATAAATATGAATGCCAATTAACAAAATTAAAGTCACTGAAATTCCAAACAATCAGAGGAAAACAGTTTACCGATGCAGAATCAAAGAGAATAAAAGATCAAAAAAGGAAAACAGTAATCGTACAAGAAAAAGATACCCCAACAATATATATGGCAGACTCAGAAGCAGAAGCCATGAGATTTGTAGAAAAAGGAGAAGTTATCAAATGCGAAAAAGCAGTTGTAAAGACTAATTATGAAGGTATCTATATCAGTAGCAATGAAATCAAAGACGCAAAATTGAAAATCGATAAATTTGATGTCAAACTATCTTCGTATTTTAATAATAAAATTGATTACTTTTATCATCAATTAGTTCAATTAGACAAAGTATATCAAGCAACAATTACTAACGACTGCAAACTCAATAGAGAGATATTGAAAACAAAGATGGCTGTAGCGGTTACAAACCCAGATTTAATGGCACCAATATTGTTTGCGGAAAAAGGAACTTTTGCGAGAGTAGTAGGAGAAGTATTACAGACTTTTCAATGTAAATCGGTCAGCGTATCACTAGCAACGAATAACCAATGTACCAAAGAATTACCCGTTATTTATAAAGGAAAAACAGTGTATTTGCAGCCTATAACAAGAATACTAACAGATAAAACTTATATTCCAAGGAAAATCGATAAGTGTACCAATTTGCTTGATCCATTATACCAGCTAAATGATGAAATGTGGATTACAATGTCTGATAGGAAAGAGGCAACTAAACCGTTTAAACTAGAATTAACAGAACTTGAGAAAAAGTTAGAATTTCAAGAGATAAATGATATGAATAACAACGGTATGTACACGCGAGATGCCACAGAAAGTGCAAGAAAACACATGTTGTTTCCTAACGAGAAAGAGAAAATATTATCAATAATGGTGAGCAAAGTCATCGAGGGTAGCCATGGTGGGGATTATAATTTTGATGTGTTGTTATCAAAAGAACATTTCAAAAAGGTAGTATACAAAGTATTGTATAGCATATTGGGATATTTTGCAGTTTTGGGGAATATGTTCTCAACTATACTAGGAATATATTATACAGTGGCACTGCTCAAAACGATCTGTTCATCATTAGTATCACTACGACCACTTCGACAAGTATTTGGTAACTCATATAAGATGCTGGCATGTCTATACCCTTTTGTAGCAAAATATCTGATAACGGCAAAACACGATAAAGAAATACGACTAATTAAAAATCGACGAATGGAAGAGGAACAATTGATAGAAAACAAAAACGACGATCATCCAAGCGGATCAGAAAATGTGGAACAGCCATAAGGTGGACTGTATGACAATCAAAATCAGCAACTAAGAGAATTGAGCAGTAATCTGGATACAATAACCAACTGTCATTGTACCACAAAAAAAGTTTACGGATGTTACGGGCTAGAAGCAAATGAGAGGTTATCAAAACTCAATGAAGCCAGACCAAGCATCCAAGTGTCGATCGATAATAGGATCATAAAAGCTTTGGTAGATACCGGAGCAGCAGCCTCCATGATAAGGGAGGATCAATTATCAGAAAATCAGAAAAAGAGTATAAAAAGCACAAAGGATACGGTGATATCTATGTCATCGCATACCATGCAATTAAGAGGAGATATTAAACTGACCGTTCACTTCTCGAGTCAAACAGTTCATCTCGTATTCAAATTAATGACGGAGTGTAGAAGTGAATGCATCCTAGGGATAGATATCCTTCGCAAGTTAGATAATTGCGTTATTGACTTAAATGATGGTACAATCAAAAGAAAAGCAAACTATCAGGGATCACGATTTGCGGAAGTAATAGCATTGGAAGCCTTCGAATTAGAATATCACTGTGATCACATAATTCCAGTTAAAGTCAACGTCAAAAGTGAGGACACTTTTATTTTTGAGCCGGATAAGTCTGTTACAAAAAACTGTAATATAATGCTAACCGACGAGTGTGTTGTACCAAAAAACGGAATAATCCCAATAAGAATTGCTAATTACGAAAGAAATAATGTAAAAATTCACAAAGGAACAAGATTGGGAAAGTTGTTCAAAGGTGAATTAGAACAAACATTGGAAATGTGTGAAACAATGATGATGAGAGATAACAGTGAACAAATGGTCGAACCGAGTAAGATAAATAACGTTAAATTCTATGATAAAGTATAAATTAATAATAACTACTTAAATGAAACCCAACAATTCCAACTACAAACTTTACTCGATGAATATAGTGATGTATTTGCAAAACATGAGTTTGATTTGGGAGATACTGACATCATTAAACATGTAATCGATACGGGGAACGCCAGACCAATAAAACAACGACCTTATGGGGTACCCTATAAATTAAGGGAAGAGATACAGCGACAAATAAAAGAGTTGAAAGAGGCAGGCGTAATAAAACAAAGTTTTTCACAATGGGCATCACCCATCGTACCCGTTAGAAAAAAAGATGGTGAAATTAGAATGTGCATTGACTATCGTAAATTAAATAATGTAACAATTAAAGATTCATACCCATTTCCGAAAGCACAAGAACAATATGATAAACTCAGGGATACTAAGTATTTCACAGTTATTGACGCAAATAAGGGATATATGCAAATTAAAATGGAAGAGGGGGATGCGGAAAAAACTGCTTTTGTCATTGAAGATGGATTGTACGAATACACTAGATTACCTTTTGGGTTAAATAATGCACCCGCAACATTTCAACGCCTAATGAATGCAATATTAGTCGATGTACAACATTGCGCAGTCTATATGGATGATATATTAATTGCATCAAAAACTTTTGAGGAACATTTAAAAGACATAGCAAATGTGTTACAGAGACTAAAAAAGGCTAGGATTAAAATCAAACCGACAAAATGTAAATGGGCAGAGCCATCAGCGCTATTTTTAGGCCACATAGTCACGGTAGAGGGTATAACACCTAACCCAGTTAAAATTGAAGTTGTTAAAAATTTTCCAGTCCCAACAACGTTACAACAAGTACAAGGATTTTTGGGATTAACCGGGTATTACCGTAAATTCATACAAGATTACGCAAAAATAGCAGCACCCATGATAGAACTAACAAAAGGAGTCAAAACAAAAGGAGAGTAAAGGAGTATTAATAGTACAGACAATAAATGATAAAATCAATAAACCACAAAAGAAATGGACACTCGAACATCAAAAGGCATTTGATCAGTTAAAAGATAAATTAATAACAGCACCAATATTACGTTACCCAAACTTTAAGAAACAATTTATCGTCATGACGGACGCCAGCGGGAAAGCCGTAGGGGCAGTCTTAGTACAAGAAGAGTAAAAGGGTAAAGATTACGTAATAGCATATGCGAGTAAAACATTAAAAGGAGCACAACTTAGATACTCAACTATAGAAAAAGAATGCTATGCCATAGTATTTGCATTAAAACAGTTTAAGCCATACATATATGGAAATGAAGTTGTGATAAGAACAGATCATAAACCATTAGAAGGCCTTTGGAAACACAAATATACATCAAGTAGACTTTTAAAATGGGCAATGAAAATACAAGACATGCATATCAAAATTATTTATAAACCCTCAAGGATAAACAAAAATGCAGATGCACTATCACGCATTCCTGAGCTAGGAGCATTAGAAGTTTTTGCTTTAGTAACAGAAAAGCCCATAGACATACAAGAGGAACAAAGTAAAGATCTAGAAATTTCTAAGATTAGAGAGGAAATTAGAAAAGGGACAAATCAAAAATATAAAATTGCAAAGAAATTAGTTGTTATTGAGGATTTTAGTGGAAAACAGTTAATAGTAGTACCGAAAAAAATTAAGGCAAATTCTTTTGTTACAATATCATGATGGTGCTTTAGGGGGTCACTTATCGAGTAGAAAAACAACAAGCAGATTATTACAAAAATATTATTGAGATAACTTTAAAAAAGATGTTAAAAGATGGTGTAATGCATGTACAATATGCGCAACTAGAAAAAATACGGGGACAAAGACTAAAGCACCTTTACACCCAATCCCAGCTACAACATCGCCAATGGAGCTATGTGCTATGGATTTTTTATGCAAACTACCTACCACTATTAATGGAAATAAACATATATTAGTTTTTTAGTGACTATTTTACTAAATGGGCAGAGGCATTTTCAACCAAAGATAAAACAGCAGAAACAGTAGCCAAATTACTTGTAGAAAAAATTATTTTCAAAATCGGCACACCTAGAAAACTACTAACAGATAAGGGAGCAAATTTCATGAGTGAAACAATCAAAAGGGTAGCTAATATATTTAACATGCATAAAATTAACACAACAGCTTATCATCCTCAAACTGATGGGTTAGTAGAAAGATTTAACGGCACACTTCTTAGTAGATTAGCGGTTTTTGTGGGAAAAAACCAAAATGATTGTGATGAATACGTGAGTCAAAGCACATACATCCATAATATCACACCCAACGAGACAACAGGGTATTCACCATATTTTTTAATGTTTTTAAGAGAACCTGCAACACCCATTGATACAGTTTTTGAACCACGAGTATCACAATATTTAGACGCACCAGACTATGTAACCTTAATGCAAGAGCGAATGCAAGAGGTATATAAGGTAGCTAATTTAAAAGTTAAGCTTAGACAAGAGCAATATAAAGATGACTACGATAAAACAAGTAAACCCCATACCTTTAAGGTGGGAGATAAGGTTAGACTTATGTCTCCACAAGTGGGAAAAGGTAAAACAACAAAACTAGCAAGACCATTTAAAGGCTCATATGAAGTAGTTAAAGTAATCAACGAAAACCTACATATACAAAAACATAAAAATGAGGATCCCATAGTAGTACATGTAAATAGATGCAAATTAGCGGAGTCAGAAATAATAGAGGGACCATCACATAGATATAATTTACGATCCCAGAAAGGATTAATGATGTCAACAATCTTCTTAACAATCATAGGAATAATTTATACAACTAAAGTTAAAGAAAATTATAAAACAGAATTTATGGGAGATAGAGATATTTTAATAAATATTTCACCTCACGAAATTAACGTATTTAATCTAAATAAAAAGCCGATAAGAGACTTATACTTAAAATCAACAAATATAAAACCAAAACTTATGGAAAAAAGAGAGAAAAAAACCACTAATGAGTTTGAAAGGGGAGACAACGCTAGATTTATTAACTTAGAACCCAATACAAAATACGTCCTATGCGCCCAATGGAATACAGACTACGACACGTCACAAATACAATGTAAAAGGGTAAAAACCATACAGACAAAAAAACACAAGATGACAAAGAAAGTAATCATAAATACAACAACACAACAAATTAATTCAAGCCCAAACATGAATATAACCACTACAAAAGTAACAACTCAAACCATAACCGATGAAATAACAACAAAAACCTATAAAATACCAATCCAACTCAAGAAAAAACTAATTAAATTACCTACAGGAAAATCAATTCTTATAAAAAGTTGGAATGAACTACAAGCATTTCAAAAACAAGCAACAAAACCAATATGGCCTTTTTATGTAATATCAGCTAGTATTTCAGCAATGGCAATATTGGCAGTAGTTAGTAGTGTACAAATCTACAAAAAGTACAAGTGGAAAAGGCAGCGGTATCGGCACCGACTGGTCAGAAATGTACCAGGGCGTTTTCACTTGGACAAATATATACCAGGTCAATACACAATATCCACTCTTGTTTAAAAAATTATTTCAAATTAATCTTATATGGTCAATAATATTTTCTAAATTTGTATATATTGATATCTATAACTTAATAGCGTATAAGGGCAAACCTCAAATGCGCAAGAGGATTATTTATTTACTCTTCATTTTAGAACATATACAATTCAACACGCAATTCAGTCAATCCAAATCGCAGTTCAATCAATTTCACATACAATCCAATCAATTTTACGTACAATTCAATCAATTTCACATGAAACTCAATCAATCCAATCAATTTTACATGAAATCTAATCAATTTCCCGGACAATCCAGTCAATCCAATCAAACCAATCTACAACCCAATCAATATGTCTGCATAATAAACAAACATTGCGGAAGTTTCTATAGAAACCTACAGAATAAAATTTGCACAGACGGAACTCCAATCACTATCCGCAGTTTCCCGAATCAGGTGTGCATCCCAAACGACATGAAAATATAAATTGAAGAAAGAGAGCTGCACTTAATCAAATTCAACGAAGCTAGAAGAGTGAAACTCAAAGAGCTTATCGGAGCATTTGACGAATTTGCCAATGTAGACAAGGCAGCAGCAGAAGGAAAAAAGGTGCCCCATCGAATAATTTTCCATATGACAAAAACAGAGGTCTCTATTTGTCAGCAAAGAATCCCACTAATCACCACGAGCAATTGTTCAATAATGATAAAAACTATCAAAAACAGGAGAATGTCAAATGAGTTTAATAACCTTATGATTCAAATGAACAGTCTACCATGTGTAATGGCAATTGAAGTCCTCTATATACCTACAATACCAAACCCTTTCGTAAATCTGGAATATATCATATCGAACCTACACATTCCTCAACAGCTTGTCAACAAAGGTGTATCGTTCACACACCAAGAATTAACAACAAAGGAAAGGTAGGAGAAGATTAAATTCGTAGATGTCAAACTGGTCTGCGATATTAACAACAATCAGAGACCAGTAGAAGTATGTATTAAAGATTTCAACGGAACTGTTATATTCAACAAGAAAATCACACCAAGGACAAAAATACTCCATTACTATCCGGAAAAAACAAGAGCAAACAAGGAAAATATAATTGGTAACGAAGACGAATACCAAGCATTAGTAGATATTCGAAAATTCCTACATGGACAAATAATTGTGGGATATGACATCACAAACAAATTAAAAGCTCTTACCTTGGACATCTACAATGTGATGGGAGTCAGAGAAATGGTAGAAGACTCTTTTATGCGTTCCTTCGTAAAGAATGTAGCACCCCACAAAATTAAACTATCCAATCTGGCATACCAGGCAATCAGATACCACGACAAATGGTTCAAGGACAAAATCATCAATAGAATACTACAAAAAGCAGAACCATTTTCATCGAACGAGACAACAATACTTCTAAAAGTTATTTATGGTATCGCAGAGCAAAAATGGGAAGAATTTATCAAATGGGATTCCTCAAGTTTAAAGAAAAACGTAAAAGAAGACCAAAAAAGCACAACAAATGCCTTAGAAAACGATGACATGGAAGAGGATATGTACATAGAACCATCACAATGGGAATTAAAATTTAACAAAAACGGCACCAGAAGGACATTCGAAAGTGAGCTAATGGATAGTGATGATGATATCATATTCATCTCTGAGGAACGATCACAAAGCAACAACATTCACATCAAAAGCGAGCCACAACTACAAGAAAATAACAAAATGCAACGTGATAATGATTCGGATGAAGAATATTTTTCCTTCGAAGAAGATGATCAGGAATCATCACAGAGTTCAACAACCAAAAATAGTGACGAATATGGACCCGAACCTGATATAATACTAGAAGACCCTGATTTTGTAATCGGAGAAAGCCAGGTGGAGATATCAGATAGAGAATTGTGCCGTCATTTCAGTAGACGAATAAAGGACGGAGACATATTAAATTTGGCACTCAAAAAGGGATTCAGGCGCACCACCATGAAAATAAATAACTGTGAAATTGAACTGGTCCTCAGCGACAAAGGTAATGAGGACATTAATTTAACGGCCCAGGGAGGAATGTTAGATGACGAAGGAAAACCACTAGACACCTTCGTGCTGACAAAGTACTACAGAGCAGGGTCCAGCAAATATAGAATCAACATTTACGCAGAAGAACGACCATAAACAAATCCCAAAGCTGAACGAGGAAAAGCAGACAGAGATAATACTACAATTGACAATCATCTATTTTATTGCTATTTGGTTGAATTCATTCATTTAGTCAATTTCATTCCATAACCTGTTTGACAATTATTTAAACATTTGTAAATAATGACTTATCTGTGTGTTTTTATTTTAAACATTTGTAAATAATGATCTATCTGTGTGTTTTATTCAGTGTAATTCATTTTAACTATTAAATTCATTTTTGTTATTCGTTTTGGTACAACTCAATAAAATAAAATAAAAGGGTAAAATCACTAGTATTATTATTATTATTAATATTATTATTAGTAGTACAGATAATCGTGTTAATTATTATTATTATTATTATTATTACTATTATTGTTATTATTATTATTAAAATTTTAAAACAGCTTTTTCAAAAACAGCTGAAGTGTTCTTAAAAAATAAATTAAATCGTTCAAATAAATTAAATATGCTCTTATAGCATTTGAAAAAATAAATATGCTCCTATAGCATTTAAAAAATAAACTAAAATAATATAAGTATGCTCTTATAGCATTTGAAAAATAAATTAAAATAATATAAGTAATAAAAATTTAGTATATATACTGAAGCTAAATCTCAGTATATTCGCCTTAAAATATTGCGACATATTTCTTTTAGAGTTAATCTCGAAAAAGAACTTAAAATCGGAGCAGAGCTCAACAAATCATTTTTTGCATAACAAACACAACACGCATACACAACATTTAACAGAAACAAAGTTTAGCACGCATTTGTTTAGATTCGAATATTACATTTTATCGCGTGGAAATTTGTTCGAAATCGAATATTATATTTGGTAATTTTTATTCAATAAATCTTATAAAATAAATTTGTGTTTTTGATATATTAAAGTTATATATACACTAATACCAGTGCACTTTGAGATCTTAATCTAAAATAGTGAGACCTCAACATTTAGATTTTTTACAAAATCCGAGGCCCCATTTAGGTCCTAGTTGGAGTGGAGACAGGAGTCAGGCCTCAAACATTGTTAGCATATATACCGAAGAGGTTTTACGAAAAACATAAAGTCATGGTCGAATGAAATTAAATATGTACAATTTTTATAAATATGATTTATAAAAAGAAGAAAAATTAAATAGTAATTATTATTTTATTTAAAACAATAATATTAATTATTATTGTAACATAAACTTAACTATTGCACTGATTTAAATATAAGAAAACGTACATCCAACATATAAGGATTTAAATCAACTTTTCAAACAAACCAATTCATTAATTTTTTAAAAATGTATTCTTATTAAAAACTATAAAAATTTCAATTTTAATTAAATTTTAATAAATATTCAATAATATTTTTTACAATCTTACAAACATCACACAAAAAGACAAAATTGTGTTCACTGATTTTAATAGATTCATCCAGTCGACAGTTATCAAGAAATTGAGAACGGAGATGACTGATCATAATAATCTGTATTCATGATACCTGAACGAACCTTTACCAACAGGCGACGCGAAGGTATTAAAACAAGTATATAACAGATGCTACATATATAAATGAATTGTCGGCTATGGCCTTTTCAAGTTTAAAAATATTATGAAGAGAAGCGATGACTTTTTATAGTTGGTGATTGAAAATGTGAATTTATACTTTTTGGATTAGAGTAGAGTAACTGTAACGATCGAGTAGTAGGATGTGAGCCCATCAGATACAACCCCCCATTATCTTACGTAATTATTACGTAACATTTGACCTCTGCACGCGCTGTTGCTACCTGGAGATTGACCTTTGTCCACTAGTTGCTACCTAGTAATTGACCTTTGGTCAGTGACCTCATGATTACATCGCTTGACCACTGGTCACTTATTATATCACTGGTCACACTTATTACATCACTGGTCACTACTCGGAGACTAGTTACCTAACTGTTATTATGTCACGTAGTTGTGGACCAACACACCTACCTTCTAGAACCTTCCACACACCTACCTTCTAGAACCTTCCACACACCTACCTTCTAGAACCTTCCACACACCTACCTTCTAGAACCTTCCACACACCTACCTTCTAGAACCTTCCACACACATACCTTCTAGAACCTTTGGTTCTTAAACATTTCACACACACACACACACACCAACTTCTACACACCTACCTTCTAGAACCTTCCACATACCTACCTTCTAGAACCTTTGGTTCTTAAACATTTCACACACACATACCAACCAACGATCCGCACAGATCCGCACAGATCTTCACAGATCCGCACAGATCCGCACAGATCCGCACCCATCCGTACCCATCCGTACCCATCCGTACCCAATAGTACCCATCAGTACCCATCAGTACCCATCAGTACCCATCAGCACCCATCATCGCCCAACACGTCTACGACTAAGTCGTAGACTTAACAAAATCACTCACTAGTACTATTCAAAATTTTATTAAATATAACAAGTTTGTTTCACAGTGAAAAGAATATGCTCAACATGAAGCATGCAATTCATACTGCAATCGTAGTAGAGAAGGATGAATTCAAATGTAAGTTATCAAGTATTTGATCAATCAGTCTCTTCTGCAATTGGCGTCTTCTGAATTTTCTTTTGCTTGATCTGATATGAGGGTTCATCGGCGTCGTCATCCGGCATTGCAAATTTAAATTATGCAGTAATAAATACTACGAACTAAGCTCTGATTTGATTTTCTAAGTTTTCTAAATTCAATTACGACTTTTACAAAGGCAAAAGTCAGGTTAATAATATTGAATTTAAAGATAAATTAGGAATGTAGTCTGAATCATTTCAAACAAATAAAATAATTCTGATCTCAATGAAAAAGTTTAAGTTAGTTTAAATATCCATTATTTTAACTTAATTGCAGAAGTCTGGTAGAATGCCATGAACATGGTAATACCATATTTTAGCTGAGTGCAGGATATTGCTCATTGCACATTCATTTAGCAGACCTTCTGTTTGAAGTGGTTCAATGCCAAGTTTACAAATCAGATCATAAGTTGATGGAGGAATCGACCCTAATGCACCAATAATACAAGTGTAAAGCTCTACCTGATAATCAGGTTTGGCTACCTGTAATTCACTCTGAAGCAAGCTATATTTCTCAATATTTGCCTTATCAGTCAACTCAAAATGTGAAATAGAATCCATTGGACACTTAATATCAATCATGAATATTCTTTTTCTTTCAGTATCAGTTATTATAAGATCGACGCGTTGTTTAGAATTCAGGACAAGAGAACAAGAATGATCAACCACGACAATAAAATTAGGATTTTTTAGATTATTCGTTATTATCTTTATACAGTCATTGTGTCTCTCTAATGTTAGTATTTGGTAAATCTTACATGACTGTAAGGCATGAGACATAGTTTCATCCTCTTTCTCACAACGTCTACAAAGTCTAGAATCCCCTTTTCTATTAGACTTTGCATTGATGTTAAGTGTATTAGTTCGCGCTCGATGTATAAAGTTCCATGCAAATTCGCCAAGTTTACTTTTAAAAATTGCTTTATTTATTTGAGGAGATAATTTTATAGCCGCTGCAATCATGTCGCTTTTATTACTCAGTTGCTACTTTTGCATATATGAGTCGTACAATGCAGAGTGAAATATCTTAGAAATTGCTTTTCGAAACTTAGTCGTAAGTATGAAAGTTCCATGACTCTTTGTTATCAGATATAAAAAAACTTGCTCTTTAACAATATGAAAAGATACGGAAATTGAAGGTTCGCTTTTAAAGTAAATTATTGAAGTACGTGCACGTTGAAATCTCGTTTTCTTTCCACCATGATTCAATTTAGTTTCAGCACCATTAATCCAATCAAAACTTTGTTGTAATGTAGGCTCTTTGATTCCAAGACGTGGACCCGTTACAAACTTTAGAGAGTCAATATTAACTTTTCTCGAGTAATCGCAGTTGGAAGTAAAGAGTCGGAAAAAGTGCACAATTGTTTGAGTATGATATTCATCAAGCAAATCGACACACGAAGCTCCACCATTTTCAGTTGAGTTGTATAAATAAACTGTCTCAGAATTGTGCGGCAAGTTCAATATTCTTCTCAGATGGCCACGCAATTTACTTGAGTTATTGCCACAGGGATTAGTATTTCCTTGAGAAGCTGATAAAGCCATAGTTTTAATTTCACGTGTTCGGAATGCAAATGTTAGTCGAGAATGAATAAAAATCTTGTAGGCCTTGAGTTTTTGCCAACCAAATAAACCGGAATCTGCAATTTTTTTTGTGTCACTAACAACTTTATCAAGAATTGCATAGGGACTTTGATCATTGTCCTCACCTACTGGAACACCAAGATATTGATAAAATTCTTTTGACAACAATTTTTTGATTTCCTTTTCATTTATCAAGATCTCACCATTGATGTTAACTCTGGGAAGCTGCATGTAGCCACACTTCTCCGGTCGGTATTCAAATCCTATTTCTGTCATCTGCATAAGCTAGAACTTGAACGGGCAAATCACCAATCATAAATGGTTCAATACATGATCTACTTATTGCTTCAAGAACAGGATTAATGGCAATCGAGAAAAGAATCATTGAAAGAGGACATCCTTGTTTAACTCCTTTTTTGATTGAAAGATTAGGTGTTAAAATTGGGCCACAGCTGTAGAAAGATTGAGTGTCGGTGTAAAGTAATTTGACAATAGTAATAAA
This sequence comes from Schmidtea mediterranea, assembly GCA_022537955.1. Classification (NCBI taxonomy): domain Eukaryota; kingdom Metazoa; phylum Platyhelminthes; order Tricladida; family Dugesiidae; genus Schmidtea; species Schmidtea mediterranea. The sequence continues at coordinate 245,872,275 of CM039680.1, read as the reverse complement.
TTCTTCGCTAACGCCAATAGTTTTCAGAACACTCCACAAGTAGTGATGAGGAACACTTCCAAATGCGTCCTTAATATCTAACCAAGCAATAGCTAATGGGGAATTCTTGCTATATTTCGAATGCTCAAGTGCAGAAGAAAGTATTGAATTGTGCTCGACACAACCTTCATGGACAGAGCCGCCCTTTTGCCCAATATGCAAAATATCGTTACAAATCACCCATGATGTTAGGCGTGTAGTTAAAATAGACGCAAAGACTTTATAAATAACAGACAGCAGAGCTATTGGTCGCCAAGATGAAACTTTATCATAATTATCTGTCTTATCAGGTTTCGGAATTAGTATAGTCTTGAAAGTTTTCCAGCTAGTCGGAATGATTTTACTACTGATGATTTTATTAAACAGGAAACTTAACAAAATACCTTCAGGGTCAAGAAGAGCAAGATCTTTGTATTGAATACCATCAATACCCGGTGAAGTGTTATCAGCTCTCTTTAATTCGTAAATAACTTCAAACGGTAAAATATCTACAAGATTGAGAACATTTGTCGTGCTTCGACAATCTTTAAGAATTTTATTCCATGAATTCGATACTGGGTCCTCGTGGCTAAATTGGTTCAGAATATCCTGAATTTCAGGCCTGACAGTGACTGGTAAGTCATTAATAATTTTATAAAAAGTTAATTTCATATTAATTAAAAATTCTGATCTACTTTTATATTTACTTATTATATTTGAGTTTTGTTTACTTCCTAGGTATGGTTCGTGGGATTTAATTTCAGTGAAATTATTTAAGTGAGGAATTTGTCGAATAATGCTTTCAACTATTTGGTTAACATCAGCATTTTCAAAACTAATAATTAATTCAAATACTTTATTTTTACGTTGTTGTAAGTCAAATTTAATTGTTTCTTTTGCTTTTGTTAAAACTTTCTCTTTATCTTTGTTATTGATCTCAGAAACAATTGGAAGAACAGAGTTGATAATTCTTGCTATTTCTCTCAAATTAATGTTTTCAAGGGACATATCATGCGCATAGTTGTTGATGAAAGCACATATTAGAATTTTACTGAGCAAACCTGAACCACGAACATCATGTGGACATTTGCCTGCTCTAATGGCACAACCACGTGAGTTTCTTATTTCATTTATTTTAGTAACTAATACTTTACAAATAAATGTATAGTTTAGGCTGATATCAAGTGTTGTTGGATCCAGAAAGTAATTCTCGTCAGTGTTATAATCAATTACCATTAGTGTTTCCCGAGACTTTGGTGGAGCAAAAATGGCAAATACAACTTTCGCGTTTTGGAGGCACTTATAATTCAAATGTTCATTCAAATAATGAGTACAATCGTCAAGAATAGCAGTACACATTGTGAAACCCAAAAGAACGAAGTCTGTTGATAAACTTAAATTATTAAAATATTTTATTAAAATGCTGTCGGTAATCTTTCCATTTATTAGATTTAAATTTAATGAAATTTCAACACACTCTTTAGTGTTGATATCATCAAGTAGCTTATATATTTTATCATGTTGAAAATCCCGATCTAAAATCAATTTTTCCAAAAACACAATGAAAGCAGTGGCATGAAAAGTTGGATCATCTGAAATGAAGCAGCGGTGGAGAATACCATGATTTATTTGAAATTTTATTTTCATACTCAAGAAAAAACTATTTAAATAATCCGTAAAGTTTCCTCCTATTTCGGTTAGTCTATCAGAAATATCAGTCTTTCGAAAATCGAAAATATTACAAGTCATACGACGGGTCGAATAGAGAAGTAAACACCAATAATTTTCATTGGGAATTATGCTAATGACATGTTGAACGTCTTTGAACAGCCGAAAGTTGACGTTCTCAATGATATAATTATTATTTTGGGCTATTAAATTGATAGTTAGATCCGGGGAAAGAACAAGTATATTAGTATTGCTTTTAAACCATTTACTTAAGAGGAATGACACACATGACTTTTGAAGTTTTGGTTTAATATTAATACTGTTATTGATGTTTCGTTTTTGTTTTTCAAGAGTAAGCGCAATTGCTTTTTTAAAATTGATTCCCATCAAATTATTTTTAGGAAGGCCCCCACCGATAACTTGGGATACTTTGTTTGAGCCAAAAATTTGAAAGTCATGCACCTCTCGTCTTATCCCATCTATAAAATTGTTAGGAAAAGTGTCCAAACCTTGACTTATAAAAGTTGCATAAGCACAAATAAAAGGACCGCAATCAAAACTGTTCTCTTGATATATAAGATTTTGGAAAGGGTGACAAGATGAAGCCACTTGAAGTTTGAAAATCTTATTTAAAGCAATGTTAATCTTAAGAGTAGCTTGTTTATTTTTAAACAGATTTCTATTTGCAAATATTGGGTCAATAAAATATGACTCAAGCAACGATTTGCTGTACACAAATAAAATCCAATGGGCATTGTTTATATTTAGCGGACAAAGAATAACCTCAGCTTTAAATACTGCATCTGGAATTGAGATAATATTTTCTTTAATGTCTGAAGATAGAATACTAATAATAAAGCACGGTAAATGTGCAAATGTAGGATTACTGATATGCCGTTCAAGGTATTGGTCAATGTCATCGTCGGTAAACCACACTTTTGGATCACGAAGTTTAGTATTTTTTAATTTAGTGCATTCTGCATCAGTCTCTTCAGAGATTGTGGCAGATTCTAAGACTGATGCTGGCACGTACCTTCACTTGGACATTGCCTTTGACACTTTTAGATTTTGTCTAGTCATCATTTTTTTATTTTCTGTAATTTTTAATTCCAAAGAAGATACAGTTTCTTCGTCAATATCAACAGGTAGAACTAGTTTTGTTTCGATATTTGTTACGTTACAACTACTTCCTTTATTAAAGTTATCAATTTTATCGGTGAGTTCGACAGATTTAACATGTTCTTCATAAGTTATCAAATTTTCAAGAGATTCAATGAGATCAAAAATAATCAAGCTCATTTCCTTAGTACAGTTTTTCCGACATTTCATTGAAATCTGAAAGTCGTCTCTATTTTTAAGTAGAAATTTTTTCTTATCTCTAATAACAAAATACAATAATCTTTTTGCCGTAACTGTGACATTATCGTCTCTTTCAGGACGAAAATCATTGATGTAAGTAAGCAGCGAGTCTATCATACTCAATCGGTTAGTTTTTTCCGAAATTGTTTTATTAAATAAATTAAATAAATTATTTATTCTTTTAATTATAAGTGGTGAAATTATATTTTTTAACTTATCAATTTCGCCATTAAGTAACCACTTTTTATATTTAATTAGTTTTTCTTGACAACTAAATTTAAAATAGGAAGTAGAAGGAATTTGATCAGTTAATTCAGACCCCCATATTTCAAGAGTATCAATTATCAACGAATTGCATTTTTCACTATCAATAATAGAATGTAATAGTAAAACATTACGGAAATAATTTAAAACATAAGTACCATATGTTATGTTACTAAAATATTTTATATTACCCTTTAAGTTTAAATAATTTAGGTGGAAAATTATTTCAACAATTTTATTTGAAGAAGCAGGTAATGAAATAAGCCTCTCAAGTTCTATATCGTCTTTAGATATCTTAAATAAGTCGAATAATCCAAAATTAAACATAACGTCAGAAGCATTGCTTAAATCGGGTTCTATTTTATTTGATTTTTGATTTGTAATGAATTTACCACCAGAAAATGAAATATCTTTTGGAAATTCTTTATTTACCTTTAAGTGATTAATTAAACTACTTATCTTATCAGAATCTTTGGGCATGCCTTCAGTAAAGAACATCTCTTTAATCTCTGGAAAATCAAAATAAAGTTTATCAAGCTGCGATCTTGTTAAATTAGATGACCCAATATTAAAAGATTCATTATCAGCATCTTCAGAAGTTAAAAGATCCTTCATAATAAAGTCACCATCAGCATATTTTAAGTCAGATTTTACAAGAAAGTATGGTAATTGTTTTTGAAATTTTAAATTATCCAAAGTTTTATTAATGACAGCTCTTTTATGCAGTTCGTTTTTAATAGAAACTGTTTCGGCTAATTTATGTGAAAAGACAAATAAAAATTTCTTTATTGCTAATGGAGCTTTAATTAGCTTGGAACAATAATTATCAGTATTAATAAGGTTCGAAATAATGGTTTTATTTTTATTTTGAAAATTTGTTGATTTTGTAATTATCTTTTTAGTAGCATCTGTTTTTTTAATTTCGCTTAACTTGATTGAAATACAGAGATTTCCATTTCTATAGAATAAACTATCACAATCTTTTATTTTAAAATTAAGTTTCGATTTATTAATCAAGGAAAGTTCATAATTAATAAGATCAAACTTGGTCTTAGAATTTTTCTTTTTCAATAAACTTATGAAGCATGGATAATTATTAATAATATTACGACGCTCATTTTTATTTAAAATACGTGAAAGGTAATTGCAGTTAAATCTTTTCATATTTAAAGCATCCTTAGTTTTAGTAACTTTAAAATTTTTAAGCTGTGTATTAATAGGATTTAAAGGACTATTTTCTGCATTTTCTGAAACAAGATTATAATTAGATGAGATATTTAGGTCATCATTATTATCGACATTAATTTTATTTAGTATATTTAAATTACAATTATTATCATTAAAATCAGAATTACTTAATTTATTCAAAACAATATCAAACTTACTATTCATTCGCAAAATGTGCTCTTCAAGTTCCTAGTATTCAATTTGAAAATACTACTTTTTTGGTTATTTAAGAGTTAGTTATCAACTTTTAATATTCGATTAAATATTTTTTATCGTTAAATTTGCTTCAATATGGAAATTGTGTTTAATTAGACTAAAACTTGTAATAATGTATTGAATAATAGCTAGTATATTAATTTATCATATATGTCCACTTAGTATAACATAGAGCCTGTTAAATAATTTAGTTTAAATTTAGGATTTTCGATATAGTTTTCATGAATTTTATATCTAATCGAAGTTCAATTGAAGAATTTATTGAGAATTTGACGTAAACTTTTAAGAGAACTGCATAAATTTTAGAGAGAGTATTCCAACATATGAATATTTCAGAGTTTTATATATAATTGAAAGGTTCGATTTATCACTATGAATTGGGATTTTGATCAATTCTAGTATGCTTTACAAGTTTGAATATCGAGTTTAGATGTAGTAAGTTACTAAGGGAAATATTGAGTGAGAAATTTAATCGATTTATTATGACGTAATAATAATTTGTATATCATTTTATACAGTGTTAAAAGAAATTAATCAACGGTAAATATTGAGTAGAAATAATCATTCAATGTTAGATTTTACATGAAAATTATCAGTAATATATCAATTTTAAGGGATAAATTATGGCTAAATATTGAGTATGTGTAGATAAATATATGGTTTTAATGATCAGTAATATAACAATTTTAAAGTGTGATATTTTGGCTAAATATTGAGTTTGTACAGATAAATATAGGGGTTTTAATGATCAGTAATATATCAATTTTAAGTAGATATTTTCGCTAAATATTGAGTATGTGTAGATAAATATAGGGTTTTTAATGATCAGTAATATATCGATTTAAAGTAGATATTTTGGCTAAATATTGAGTTTGTACAGATAAATATAGGGGTTTTAATGATCAGTAATATATCGATTTAATGTAGATATTTTGGCTAAATATTGAGTTTGTACAGATAAATATAGGGGTTTTAATGATCAGTAATATATCAATTTAAAGTAGATATTTTCGCTAAATATTGAGTTTGTACAGATAAATATAGGGTTTTAAATGATCAGTAATATATCAATTTTAAGAAGAATATTATGGTTAAATATTAAGTATGTACAGATAAAAGTAGAGTTTTACGTGAAATGATCGGTAATTTACCAAATAAATGTGATAAGTTTAATAATTGGTTACGATTGAGGAGTCTTAATCAAATATTTGTTGGGATATTAGGGTCTTACTATTACATGTAAGAGAAATTCATTAAAGATTCTTACTGCATTTTAATAAATCTAGCTATTGCAGGATTTATGTAAACAAATTTCAATACTGTGATTCATTAAATTACAGTAACTTTAGGGGTTAAATCCAATGTAAAGTAGAGAAATCAATAATTAGCTTTATATGTAGAATTATTGTCAGTAAATTGTAGCTTATTAATGCAATCTTTACTGGTAACATGATAGATTTTAGGTGAATCGAAGATAAATTCAAGGATTGAGTAGATTTATCTTTTTTGTCGATGATTTGTGGTATTTATTGATACTATAATAGAAATTCATTAAAATTTTATCGAAGATTTTAAGGTGGTTGGATATCCATTTGGACATTAAAGTATATCAATTTTTATCAATATGCTAACAAATATTGTTTTTCTTATACTGTTAAATTCATTTTGTATTGAAGAAAAGTATGTGTAGTTCAATAAATTGTTAAACTTTTAATAGGGATAATTAGTATATTTTTATAGAGGCAAATTCTTATTGAACGGTAACCATAAATTACGACATTTGATAGTCAAGTTAACCAATATTTGTTGTACATGGAAATTTTCTAGTCAATCTATTTGCTTGAATCGTTATAATTACAACTTTTTTTAGATTTGGAAACATTGGTGAGGTATTCTTTATAAGGAAACTTTAGAGTAATGAATTGTGGTAGCGTTTTACAATGCATATAATTAGATTCGGATAAGTGTTAAATAAGTTGGTGATTAGCAACAAGTTCAACATTATAATAATTTTAAATGACTTTAGTTGATTTATTTAAAAAGATTAATGAAATTATGTTCGATTGAATAGTATGATTTCCTATCAATGCGGTACCAATAATATTTAGAAAATAATTTGAACATTAAAATTTGAATTAATTTGAGTCGTTGTTGTTGGTAATAAATAGAATTAACCAATCAAAATCAAGTATTCTATAATTTCATTTTCAAATTATTATTTTCATTAAAATTTTAATTATTTTAATTGATAAATTTATTAGTATTTTCAACAACCGGTTTTAGTTAAATAATAATAAGTTTATTGAAAAATAGTTTGTATGTTTTCAAATTATTTTCAAGAAAACCGTAATAATTTTAATATATTTATTAGTATTTTGAGTTTAGCGATTAAATTTATCGCAAAATAATGTCATTGTAAATAGTAACAGCCAATCAAAATAAAGTATGTGGTTTCTACTTTTTCAAAATTAATTTAAAGAAAAGTTATTGAAATATGATTTTTATGTTGTTTCAAGAATAACTTTCTATTAAAAAATAAGTTCAGTCAATAATATTTCTAATTAACAATTGCATTTAATCAATCAATAATTTTACGAGTTTATTTAAATTGACGATTAACAAATTTATATACTTTTTAATTTCAATAGAGATTTTCAATTTAATATTCTTAAATTAAAATATTTATTCATATTTTCAAACCATTTTTAACAGGTACTTAAAAATTGTCAACGATTTTTAAATATATGTATGTTTTTTACCAACTACTCTTTATTAAAGACATGTGTTTACTTGGTATTTAGTAATTATTGGTTTACATAATGTTATAACTTTTAATTACATAGGGTTCAAAGTTAAATTTCATCTTTTAGGGTTAAAAGTTATCTTTCGTTATTTAGGGTTAAAATTCTTAACGTTTTAAATAACTTTATATCAAACCATGTAATAGTTTATCCATAAATTTATCGAAAAGTATTATAATATACCTAGTTTGAATCATAAATTATTGAAATATTTAATAGGTATCACCTGATGAATTTTTAATGGTTATTTAATCAGTTTTGGCTACATAAAGCTTTAATGTCCGAAATTATCGGTTACTTTCATTTGTAAACCCAGTGACTTATTTTCATAAAAACACTAAAAACACAACGAATTTAGTTGATGGTATCGCTAATAATTTATAGAGTCGAATGAACTTGTAAATTAGTATCCGACTAACAACGTGAATTATTATCAAAATATTGAATTTTCATTAGAAACAGTATATTTGCTATAAATTTATAGAATTTGGTTAAGTATTTACATGTAAATAATCCTATTAATTATTTTCATAAACTAATCCAATGTTTAAATCCTATCTTGAATGAGTTATTTTCAAAATTCTTAAATCAGTGGTGTCGGTAATAATTCGTTTGAGGGTTCAACTCCTATCGTGGGCGAATTATTTTTTATTTTAAAAATTAAATTTTTTAATAGAATATAAATCTGAATATTTTATTTGATGTAAATTTAAAATTTTATAGAAATTGGTAAATTCAAAGATGAGAGTAAGGGACTTGAATATAAGGAATGGGTTTTCTTACGACCAAAATGCTATAGTCTTTTAGGTGAAACTGAAAGTAATAAAGCAAAGGGAATTACTTTGGAAGGAACTGAAATAAAGCATCTTTCTTATCTTGATTGTTATAGAAACGATATAATTTTTTCTGTTCCTCAGACGAGAATAGGGACGAGAAATCATCAGTTGTTTACTTTTAAAAATAGTAAAATTGCTTTAAGTAACAACGATGATAAACATCAGTGGGTAGGTAAAAACAAAAGTTTTGCATTCGGGCATTATTTAGGTATCAATGCCAATGAAGATATTGAAGCTTTTATTTAAATAAATGTTGTCTTGTAAATGTGTTTGTCTTTTTATTGTATTGTTTTGTAATTATTATTAAATGAGACTTGTAACAGTCTGGTGTCGGTAATAATTCGTTGAGTCGTGGGTTCAACTCCTATAGTGGGCGAATTATTTTTTATTTTAAAAATTAAATTTTTTAATAGAAAATAAATATATATATTTTATTTGCTGTAAATTAAAAATTTTATAGAAATTGGTAAAGTAAATCTGGCATAATTTAATTTTTTATATTTAGTTGAAATTTTAAACTTGTTGAATTATTTTCTTAAAATTTTGTAAATCCAGTGATAAAATTTAAGTTTTGAGTGACTTGATTTTAATTAAATAAACTATCAATATACTATAGTGCTTTTAAACTTAAATTTTCATGAAAATTATTAAATTTTTATGATTATTTTGATAAAATTGTTATGTAATATACTACTAACAAAATAGTCAGTAAGCTAAATAATTTAGAATTGAACATTTATTTTTAAGACGAGTTTGATCTTAATTTATTATGTTTAATGATTATTTTATAATTTTTTATGTAATAATATAATTAACAATTGAAAATTTCATGTAAATATAATTTTTTAATATTTCACATGTAAGTAACATGAATCAATGAGGTAGACGAAACTCATACGTTTATATGAAGTAAAAAGTATAATAATAATACCAATAGTACTAGTGAGTGATTTTGTTAAGTCTACGACTTAGTCGCAGACGTGTTGGGCGATGATGGGTGCTGATGGGTACTGATGGGTACTATTGGGTACTATTGGGTACTATGGGTACGGATGGGTACGGATGGGTGCAGATCTGTGCGGATCTGTGCGGATCGTTGGTTGGTATGTGTGTGTGAAATGTTTAAGAACCAAAGGTTCTAGAAGGTAGGTATGTGGAAGGTTCTAGAAGGTAGGTGTGTAGAAGTTGGTGTGTGTGTGTGTGAAATGTTTAAGAACCAAAGGTTCTAGAAGGTATGTGTGTGGAAGGTTCTAGAAGGTAGGTGTGTGGAAGGTTCTAGAAGGTAGGTGTGTGGAAGGTTCTAGAAGGTAGGTGTGTGGAAGGTTCTAGAAGGTAGGTGTGTGGAAGGTTCTAGAAGGTAGGTGTGTGGAAGGTTCTAGAAGGTAGGTGTGTGGAAGGTTCTAGAAGGTAGGTGTGTTGGTCCACAACTACGTGACATAATAACAGTTAGGTAACTAGTCTCCGAGTAGTGACCAGTGATGTAATAAGTGTGACCAGTGATATAATAAGTGACCAGTGGTCAAGTGATGTAATCATGAGGTCACTGACCAAAGGTCAATTACTAGGTAGCAACTAGTGGACAAAGGTCAATCTCCAGGTAGCAACAGCGCGTGCAGAGGTCAAATATTACGTAATAATTACGTAAGCTAGTGGGGGGGTTGCATCTGACGGGCTCACATCCTACTACTCGATCGTTTAACTTAAACACTAGGGACACATTTTTCAGTTTCATAACTCATTGCATCATCCTAATAGTCAAAATTAGAAACCACCGGCATTTTTCCTCAAGTAGGGACAAAGAATTTATTGAAGTATGAAAACAAAAAGTTTAAAAAATTTTGAATAGTAGTTAGAAACTAAACAGGATCATATTGTTAAAAATGTTTATTGTGACAAAGTGCACGAAACCAAACAATCGCAGTGGGACTCATCGAGTGATCATAGTTCGTTGTTGTAATAAATTTGGTGAGTATTTTGTGAATACAAATATATATACATATGCATGTTGGGCCAAGATTGAGTTTGTTTAAATGAATCGGAAATAACACGCAAATACAGCAATGCTAATTTAAAATCAGAACTATTAAAACCAAGTAAGACACCCTAAAATATGATAGAAATACAATTTTAAATATAAAATCGAAAACCATAAAAGTAAATAAAATTATATACAAATGCATCAAGAACCCCACGAAATTAACATAGAACAACACGAGAACATGAAAATTTAACCGAAAATAGATCAATTTATAAAACCAGCAATTTATCGAATAAAACTGATTAAAAATAAGATATTTCTGGTTAGAAATATTCAATTAAAAAATAATAAAAATAAATTATCTATTTAATGTAAAAAAATAACAAAATTAGAATTAGATATCACAAGTAAAATCAAGGTCAAATTTTGTTTTAATGCATCATAAAGAACACGCAAGGTTAGGGTCACAAAATAGGTATATATACCGATTCAATTTTACAGAATTGAATCCCCTTTTCCTTGTGAAAAATATTTTTCTGACGAAAAGTTACAAATGCTTTTCGTTTGGGAAAATATCTTTGCATTGAGAACTATTTGAGAAAACGTTCGACAAATTTTTGGAAGATCAACTTACACGACACGTCCTCAAGTAAACTACGTGTAAGTCTCTACTTGAGCGTGTCCTCTGGAAGTGTGATGCCTGTAAATATTATTGTATTAATTATGTCCTGATTCTCAATTATACGTTTGATATGAAACGAGGTTTAATTTTGTTTCTGTCGAAATTTTCCGGTCCACAGCCAGCACACGCCGCAAGTTAATAAAATCAAACACACTATCAGATTGTGTAAGAGCAGTTCCTTCGCCTATTATATGTAAATGAGCAAACTTAATTTTATGAGGATAACTAGTATAAATTACAGTAACGACTAAACTTTATTCCAGTCAATAAGGATAGCTAGTATAAATTATAGTAACGACTAAACTTACGTTTGTTCAATAAGGATAGTTAGTATTGAAAATAAATTATAATAACGACCCAACTTAACTTTAAAGTTAGCCAGCATTCAAAATAAATCAGGATAACAACCAAATGTAGTTCCATAATGATAATTCAAGATCAATAAAGGTTAGCTTAACAAACAATGATTACATTAGTACCCAGGATAATCAAATAAGATCAATACTGAATGAGAATTACATGAGGATTCCCTTAAATAATTTGATGAGGAGTAGCATCCATGAGATTAACCTATAATTAAAGTTAGCGAGAATCCCAATCGATTACCAAACAGTCAACACGCACTAGTTAACCCCGAATTACATTTAGCCGGAATTTGAACAACCATTTCATAGAATGACAAGGTGAATTTGAAATCATTAACGACCAAATTGAGGCAAACTGTAACGCATTCCTACAAAATTATGCGTCCAGAACCCACGGCGACTAAGGGGACAATAGATTCAATCACCCATCATACTAGACCAGAATGAGTACAAAACCCATGCAGAAAAATAATCATAATTAAATATAAAATTATAATAAAAATAGGAAAATAACATCAGAATCAAATAGAAGACAGACGGACCAGTTCGTGAATTTTAAATATGGAAAGGACATTTCGAATCCGAGATATAACCGACTATAATAGTTTCCATGAATGTTTATACCGTAGTTAATTTACTCATAGAAATAGGGTAGAATAATTCCACTAATACATCTTCGCCATTGCGCACGAATAACCACTGAAACGAGGACAATATGGACCCGAATAAATTCCTAGATTAGTGATTGACCCCAAACGCCTTATTCCCGTAGAACGAAAAACATTCCCAGCCATAAAATTATATAACCTGAAGTAGTTTGAAAATAAACCCAAATTAATCGAGTGCTAAACAAAAACTCACCCAACAGTTTGAGATCCTCCCATTTGACCTTTAGAATAAATGTAAGATGACTCACCCAGCGAATATATATAGTGTGCACCAGCCTAAATTATCATTTCTATAAACATGAGGCCGATCAACAGTGCTAAAAGAACAACATTAACCGCCTCTACGACGAATACTGGAGGACAAGCAAATAAGGCGACTAGTGCAAACACCCCGCAACATTCTAGGAAACGGCACAATGACGCAACAGTTATCCTCGAAGAAAGTATGGACTAATTATTTATCACTAACCTAAATAACACAATATATCTACATTCACTACCCGAAACGAAGAAATGAGAGTACTAATTAATAGCAAATCAGTGGCGCATATACAGCGATCTGGAAGAAGGTACAAATTGTAAATTTCAACCCAAACATATCAGTTGAATTCCATATCATCACGACGTCTGAAAATATAACTACCTAAATCAACTATTCCTATTGACATGGATTTACGAATCAGATGACATGGATATATTTTTCTTTTAGCTGAAAACCAACCACGAGGAGCAGAATCCTGGCGTAACGAGGATATAGTAACCATTCGAGTGGCCCCGGACATGGCGACACAATATTGGCAATCGTTGTGGGATGCCGGTTACAGTTTGGCCACGCTAGGAGACGATATTTGGCCGATCAGAGACAAATCTAGAGAAGATGAAATCGAATTACCCAGCCTTGTCATCAATCGCGAACCTGACCAAATCCTGCTCGAGAAGCGCGCGGAATTCTCACTATACCGACTGGAGGAGCTCGTGAAGAAATTTCAGTGGGAAATCCGAATGGCCCAAAGCATCTAGAACGGATAAATGCGACTATCCCAACAGGATAAATATCCAGCACCGATGGTATGTGCCAAACTATGGCGTGTCATTTGAGCTAAATGACTCAGCGCTGACTCGAATGTAGGCGCCCACCAATATAATACTCCCAATACAATTATTCAGTGGACCAGTTCGACACCGGATAGTTGACCGGAGAGGTGAGGGATGGACAAAACCACTTCATGAGACCCCTCCTGGATGGAAGATAAAGAATCTAAATAGACGTATCTTAGTTTGCTTAATAAATCTTAGTTTAGTTCAATTGGCTCGTTTACAATTTTAATCAATTAGTACAAAATGCAATTCATGTTCACAAAAAGAAAGGAACCCAAACTTCAATTATACAAAATGTAAAACCAAACTAGTAAATAGAGAACGTAAGCTTACTCAAATCATTTTCGAAATCAGATGTCAATACTTTTACATTAAGGGATAAATGGTAAAAATAAAAAACGACTACATTGACTCTCTCGTTATACAACACTACAATTGAACTTCAATAGAAACTTTTACATCTTACAATTACATATTAATTTCAGACATAAATGCCATTGGTCAGGAAATGACCCAACTGCGAAAGATTAATGTAGATCTCCATAACCAATTATTGCAGATGAGTAAAGAATGTCAAGCCATAAAATCAACTTGAATCGAACCGGGACGCGTAAAGAAATTATATCTAAAAGTGAACGCAGCTCAACACGGTTGGCGAGAAGAGCAGCAGTTTGTACAGGCCTTGTGCACCCAAATTTGCGGTTTGGAGGTAGTGTTAACTGCCTACCCACTGGTCTTCATTAGTCTTTATGTCTACATTGATCAATACGCGTTTTAAATGAGTTTTTAAATTGTTCTGCTAAGGGTGTGTTAACTTTCTGTAATTGTTGGAAAACATAGACTAATGTCCCTTCGGCTGTTAATAAATTTTCAGTGTCTTTGCTCAACTCAAGTACGGCAAGTTTAACTGGTTCTAAAGTTTTTAAAATTTTTTTAAGTGTTAAACTTATCTTTTAAATGGAAATATAGAGATAGACTTATATTGGGCGATTCAACATCCTCCAGCAGACTCCATTTTTTGACCACTTTATTGTCTCTTACTGTCAAAAAATATGTTGAATCGGTTCGCTTGATGACTGAATAAATTATTCGAATGATTAAATAGAACTTGACTGACGGTTCTTAGTCCAAAAATATGTACATTCGACTTCTGTACACAATATTTGATGAATTTTAGTCTTTCAAAAAATTTCCTTGAAATCTATGAAATTATAAAAAGTTAAACAGAACATGAATTAATGCAGTTAAACAAATATTTAATTTATATATTAAATGAATTTATTTTTAATTTATTAATAACCAATAAATACAATATGTTAAAACCCTCGTGGATTCTCTGAAATATAAATATTTATTTATTTCAATATTGTTTATTATTTTTCATACATTAATGAGTCAAAGTAAATAATCCTAAATATATTATATTTTAAAAATGTTGAGTTTTTTACTGAAATATTTAATAATTATTTATCCCATTGACAAGATAATAGAATTAAAATCCACGGATATCTGTCTCAACACTTAAGCAAAGAATTTTTGATTTAATTCTTTTTGTCAGGCAAAACCGTGAGCCGTCAGTAATATTTTCCGAGATTTTTATATAGATTCTGATAGTCTCTGAGATTTCTCCGTCATTTTCTCTAATTACGTTTGATTAATTCTACAGACAACCTGAGTCGACCAAACTAAATCTTTTGGTTGACTGAAGTAGTTAAGGTCGTTTTTTAGTAAAAATATAAAGCTTACTTAAGAGAAAATTGACAACCTAGTGTAAACTATAATTTTATGTCAATTTTTAATTTTATGTTCATTTTACTACATCACATTTAGAGTATTTCAAAATGAGAAAAAGTTACCGAAAACACCAGTCAAACCCATACATTCCAAAAGCATTCCTGTCATTAGTAGGTAGAATAGTAGAATATTACTTAAACAATAATTATCAACATTATAAGGACTTTTTTTGTTTTTCACCTCTGATTTCTTTAAAAGTGACATAATATTTTCTACAAAATTTGACTATGAATCAGATTTTGTAGAAAATATAATATATACCAAGTTTCTTAATTTTGAAAATTTTTGTATAATTTGTTTAAATAATATACAGTATACATCAGGGGTGGGTAAACTTTTTTGATTGCGGACCAATGGAAGAAATTTGTACGATTTTGTTGACTGGACATATGCGCACGTTATATGTTCTGAATTTATTTATTTTTTTATAATTATATAGGGATATTTAAATGTTAAAAAATTCGAGGTTGAATTATTCGAAAATTGAAAAAAATTTATGATTTTTAAAAATTTTAAGTTTCCAGGACTTATGATTATGAATTTTAATATCAATATAGATAATTAATTTTCGATAGGCTCAGAATATTATAAGGCCCTCAGAATTATCTTCTCAGTGTTTATTCTTTCTCTAGGGAGCTGGACTAATTCCAACCTGCTAACTAGTACAAATAGAGCTTCTAGATCAGAGCTGGGCAAAGTCCGGCTCGCCAATTATCTTGCTCGCTAGACATTCGAAAAAATTATTCAAATTCATATCCATCAGTTCTGAAAAAGTTAAAATTTTTCAAAATCATTAACTTTTTTTAATTTTCGAATCATTCAACCTCGAATTTTATATTATAAAATATAATAAGTATGCCAAACCATGTCTTGTATTATTTAAATTTTAAGCTTTAAAATATGTCCGGCAAATTCGTACTAATTTCTTGGATTCACCCGCTATCAATAAAGTTTGCCCACTCCTTTTCTAGATTGATTAAATCTAATTTAACATTATAAATAATACCGTGATAATAGATTTGTCTTTTACAAATTAACAAAATTTTACATAATACATTTTCAATAATTTAAATCATAAGATTACAAAGTTTTATTACAAGAATGTTAAATTAATTTTCTTTTACTTTGTGGGTGGGTTTTATAATCGTTGATTTGTCCCGACAAAAATAAGTTAATTTTTTTCATTTTTAATAAAAAAGAATGCCAACTTCTGCCAGGATAAAAGTGTTATTCAAGTTTTACAAGTCGGTTAATTCCTGACTCTTTGTGTTCCTTTTTAAAAAATCAAATAACTAAAATCCAACAGAGAATACGTTTGTTGATTTCCAACACAAACTGTTACGCAACTTGTACTGTTTTCTGAAATCTATTTTTCTAATGCAAAAGCAGATGTATCAATAGAAAATCGCTTTGTCTGGCGAGTTTGGTTGATTTATATTTATGTTCAAAGTTTATTTCGCTAGATATTCTTCATTAATTCTTTGATGCAATTTTCTTCGATCAACTGACAAAGTTTTCTCGTTTCGAGTTAACTTTTATACCGTTTTTTATATTTAATCAATTGTAAACGACAATCTTTGAATGCTCGAAAATTATCACAGCAATTCTGGTCTAATTGCTACATCGGCTCTTGGAGTAATTTATCTAAATCAAATTCATTATTCTCATAACTTCCCGAGTTCTATATACAGCTCGGCTTTCCACACGTCTTGGGCTTTTCATTAGGAGATTAATTGATTTTAATTTGTTTGATTTTTGCTTATACCCTTCCATAGAGACTCCTCACTAAATTTTTATTATATTTGAATTTATTTTTAAATATCGCGTTCAAGCATACCCGTTTTCCTTGATCAATATTAATTCTCAGATTTGATAAATTTTTAATTAAGTTTTGTACTTTAATTATTTTTGATGTTTTTTGTTCATTTTTGATTTTCCGTGCACTTATTTTATTTCCATAATTTCATACCAACCATAACGAAAGCATTCCTTTTAATATGTTTAGCCGGGTTCGTAGTTGGTGTAGTTTTATCCTATATAATATATATATATAGTATATATACACCAAGCTGAGCTGAGATAAATTCCACTATAATGCAAGTTGATACATAAATCAACTTTTTGAAATTTATTTTTAGTGAAAAATCAATGAATTTCAGCCATTTTTGAAATGACTGCAAACTAAGTGATTTTTTTAAGTTATAAACTTAAAGTTATAAAATTTTATATAAAGAGACGAATTATGATTTTACAAGGAAATTAAATCATTATTGAAACTTTTAAATTTATCTTTTGTTCTACAAGTTCATGTATAGTATTATTAATAATATTGATGACTATTTAGGAAATGATTTATTTTTGTGGTGACTTATTTTTGGGAAATTATTCAACAAAAAGTGAGTTAAATTATTTTTGAAGTATTTTTGATGTATTTTTTATACATCTTGGAAAAAATCTTCGAATATGTACACAAAACAAATGGGTTCATGATTTTTTTTTAAAACTTAATTATAAAATTTACAATTTATGATATTTTTCGGATCCCAGGTTTTGTTTTTTTTGACAGAAATGTCTGAAAACTTATGAAATATTAAATTAATTTTAGTTTTAATGGTAAATCTTACGAAGATATTATACTCATTTACACGAAATTTTCTGAGCAGAAACCTCAAAATTTAAATTAAAAAGTTTTCCCGTCATATTTTTCTATAAATGTCTATAAATTAACTTATTATAAGGTTTTGTCTCAATGCTGGTTGACTACACGTTGAAAGATTGAATGGTTTTTCAGTATGTATTCTGTTAATGTGCATTATTTTATTTTTCTATCATTTTTTGATTTTTATATTGTAGGGTTTATCTCAACGCACGTTTTACAAACTAGCTCAAGGTGAGTTTGTGTGTTTATATGTTATAAAATTATTGATTTTTGTTTTATATTATAGAATATTTATCTGAACGCGGCTTGGTGTATATATATACACCTGATTCAGTTCATTAAAAACTTCTATAATAGAAGTTTTAATGAAAAACCAATTACAATTATGGTTAAGTTTATGAATTAGCCATTTTTAAAATGGCTAAAATCATCATTTATTATAAATTTAGTTTTAATTAATTTTTTTAGGTTTTTTTTAGGAATTTATGCCAATTTTTGTAAATTAATTGAATTATTTTCGAATAAATGTAAGTCCGATTAATTGAAAACTAAAATTTATTAAAATAAAATTTATTATTAAAATTTTTCTATATTCGAATAAACTATTTCTCTGTTCCTTGGAAATTTGTTTTGGCTGCCATCTTTTTTACCTTTTGAAAAATCCAAATTTTTGATAATTTTTGATTTCTTGAGGCTTTGGAAATTTCTGTTAATTTCCCAAATTTATAAAAATCTTCCTCATTTTCAATGGTATTAATGATTTGGATTTTTTATGCTTTATAAATATTTTTTTTTAACTTAAGTTATCGGAAAACTTATGTTTTCCGTATTTTTTAAACTCCTCATTTGAAGGTTCTGGTTCCACTGCTCCTGGTAAATTGCAAATGAGGTAAAAACTCAAAAACCTAGAGTTTCGATGGATATTTTTGAAATATCTGAAAAGTTGTAAAAATATTAAATTGATTGCATTTCATGAAAAATCTTACGAAATTATTTCTTAATTTTCTCTACAACTCAAAGTAGAGTTATTGGTATTTTTTTCAAAAATTTTCGGCTTTAACTTAAAAAACAACTTGTCTAAAAAGTTACTAAAAATAGTTTTATATAGAGTTTTTATTGAACTGAACATTTATACATTTTGAAAGTTTGCATGCATTATTTACTATGTATTGTTTTGACGTTAAAAAAATTTTTTTTTTAATTCTTTCCTTCCTATAATATAAGTTTTTATTCAGTTGAACAAATTACATGCAGACACGGGTAAGTATATAATAAGTATATTATAACTTTATTGATTTTTCATTTTATTATAGGAGTTTTTAATGAACTGAATCAGGTGTATAGAGACTGGCATTATACGATGTGTTACGATTTCTACTTTAGTGGGTATTATCACCGCGTACAAATTGGTTAAGTGGTCTTAAGATATCTTTTTGCGACATCAATGAGTCATTGAGGTTCTATCAGATTATTTTTTTTCTCTATCTCAGTGGTTCTTAACCTTTGAAAAATGTGTTTTGATTTTCTAATTTAGGAAAATAACTTTTAAGTGGAGTTATAAGGACTTCATTTGACTTCTCCATGTTTTTGTTTGGTCCTAAGAACTAATTGAGTTGATCTTAAGTTAATGAATGCATACTGAGCTACCCGGTGTTTCATTAATTTGAGCTATTGTGTTAAAGAATTTTAATCAATATTTCGATGATATTGAGGATATTCAATATTTTGGAATTGATATAAAATGAAGGAAATTAAACGAAAGCACGGAAAATCAAAAATGAACAAAAAACATCAAAAATCATTAAACTACAAAAATTAATTAAAAATTTATAAAATCTGAAAATAAATATTGGTCGGGGAAACTGGTGTGGTTGAACTCCAAATCTAAAGAATATTTAATATGATTCAAGTAAATTACCTCAAGACCTGATCGAACAAATTGGATGTTTGAAACAATTACCCCAGAATTTTAAGCAATTAGACAAAAATTTCCAAAATAATGTTTGATCAACTATTAAAATTTTTTGGTGAACAATATAAAAGGAAATCTGTTAACGAAGAAAGACATGTTGAAAGAATCATTGAGTAAAAGCGAGCGGATGTTATTGAATAAATAAATATAAATTTTGAATATAAATTTAAATCAAATAAAAGTTCCAGGCAAGGCTATTTTTAATTATGATTTCTTTCTTCACGTTAAAAAATTAATTCCAGAAAGAAAAGTCAAATCGTGTGACAGTTTTTGAGTTTGTTTGCACTCGGTCCAACCGTTGATAGGTCAATCGTAGTCTTTGCCAGTTCCTTGTTATGAAGGTTGGCTTCGGTTGACAGCCTAGTATATTGGAGTTAACTTGATCTCTTGCTAATGTTGTGTTATGCTATTGACTTGTTTAAACAAATGTTGAAGATTTTTGTGCTTTAATTTAATTCACTAATATACAGAGAAGCTTTTATCAAATGAGATACTTTCAAGTAATTTCTTATTTATTCTTTTGATTATTAATTTTTTTAAATAATTTATGATTTTTATGTTCAATTTCTCATTATTGAAAAAACAATTTTCTTTATTTGCTGAAAACTATTTGGTGAAAAAGTTGAAAGAAAACGTACTTATATCAGATATTTGATAACAACTCATTTTACAACTAGATTCGAAATGAAATTTGTTTACAAAAGAAATGAAAAGAGTCCGCTTTGATCTTTTTTTCGATACAATAACAGCTTTTTGACATTTCTTTAGAAATTACTATTATCATTAATTTACCAAGAATAATAATAATAATAATAATAATAATAATAATAATAATAATAATAATAATAATAATAATAATAATAATAATAATAATAATAATAATAATAATAATAATAATAATAATAATAATAATAATAATAATAATAATAATAATAATAGTAATGGCAATAAATAATCATAATAATAATGATAAACACTTATGACAATAATTCAATACGCAGAACATGAAAGTTAATTAATATACCTACTTATTAAATAAAATTACGTTGTGTGTAAGTAAACTATATTGTGCGAGTAATATATTAATTATACTATATAGGTTATTAGTTTTTGTAACCTAATTAATTGGTGTGAATATGACCTATTTATTTATTAAATCTATATGACCTACTTATTTCTTTATTTAAACTAAATAGAATGTATATGGAATGTGTATAGGACTTACTTATTTATATTTATTTATAAATATTTGAAGATGAATCATAAATATATACAATTTCCGTGACCTACATAAAAATTCTAGGAAAATTTTAGCTTATTAATTTTTGTCGTACTATTTTATTTAACAATTTTTATCTTACTGAAATAAGACATGATCGGAATGGAAAACAACCATTTATTATATAGGGATATATAACCTTAAATAAACACAGAGCCAAGGTCGAATTACCCATATTGCTAAATGTGCTTAGCAAAAGGGCGCAAGCTAAATAGAGGCATCCGTGAAATGTAATAAATAAATAATTTTTAGTTAAATTCATTTTTATAAACAAATTTTTTTTCTCATATTTTTATAAAAAAACAATTGAAAATATTTTTTAAAGCACCTTATAATTCTTAGCACAGCAGTTTCAATTTTCACAAGTCGCCACAGCATAACGGTAAAACATGGAATAATTAAAGATATATTTAAGATCTAGTTTAGTGCTTGCTGTTCATCATTATTATTATTCTAGGCATCGGTGCAATAGACTTATATTTTTTTTATCATTTAAAGCAATTAAGGTTTGAAAACTTTGAACAAATTTGAATTTATACATATAACAATACTTAAATGTACCAATATATTATAACGTAAACATAGAAGGAGCTTAGTAGGGACAAAAATTGAACGTGAGACAACAATATCAAAAAATAACAAATGCGATTCCACCAATCAGAGCGGAGATTTCTTTGCAAAAAACTGTTGGCCCATTGTCAATTAGACATTTTTAGAAAATAATTTTATTCACTTGTTCAAAATGCAAAATCGCCACCGAAGGGCCACGATCTTTCAAAAATTTACCATTCATCAATCTAAACTCCTTGAAGATGTCAGAAAAAAGTCTGTGGCTTTGATAAAAGGTCAAGGATTCAAAGGTAATTTAATTTAATTTATTATTAATTAGCCTAAAATAGAAATTAATCGAAATTTTTTTGTAATTTATGAACTCTTTTAGTTACAAATAAATTTTAGTAAGCTAATCATGTAATAATTACTTTTTTTTTAATTGAATTTTTAATCATGAATTTAGTTTGAATAGAAATTATTGTAAATTAATTATTTTAATTATTAGTAAGAAATTCGCTTCGTAAAAATAACAAATAAGAGTGATTGACTGGAGATTGGTGAAAATTTCCGGTTGACTAAATGACTGAAATTCTTTTACGAAATATTTCAAATGAACAGAGACTCAGCAACAAAATATATTTTGAGACGCTTTTGCAGCTGAACATTTTTAACGAATAAAATACATTTGGAAATTGTTTGAACCAGTTTTAATAAATATAAAGAATATATTTGTATAAGAAATAAAATACAGTTTAAAACTAGTAAAGAATCTTGATACTCCACTCTATGTTTTAGTTTGGTCAAGTGGCCAGTTACAATGGACAATTTTTTATTAAAATCCCAAATTTTGGTCGTGCTGTCATTTTGATTAAATTTGATATTAAAATAAAATTTAAGTAAAAAAAGATTTAAAAAGATTTAATACAATTTTAAAAATTCAGAATTAAAAGATTTGAAATTTCAAGAGTAATTTTTATGAAAAGTTAATTGTAAAAAAATTAGTATGGTGAAAACAGTTTTTTAGAAAATATTAGAATTTGGGTGTCAAAATCTTGTTTTAATACGACATTATTATTTGGATATTTTATTATTAATTTAGACTGATCCTATTATAATGTTATTTCAACTATCGAAAGGGTAAATAATAAATCTTTGTGGAATTATTAGCACCTCTTCATAAATTGAGCCGCGAAGGAAATGTTATGAAACTTTGGATTCGTTGCAAAAAAATACACAATTTTACAATTAAATATTTTTGTATAGTTCAAATAGACTTTACGAAATAAGATAAACACTTAATTTCACATTAAAATTATTGACTTTTGTTTTTATTGAGATATTAATAATATATAAAATTTGACACCCATGAAATCATAAGGCAATATCAAGCCATACAGTTTTTAGTATACATTATATTTTAAATATATAATTCCATAACTATATCGTTTTAATTAGCAGGCTATCTAAACATGGTTTTGTTTATTCTCTTAGATGACATTAATAAAAATGTATTATTAGTGACGCGTCCCTTTTTCTATGTGATAAAATCTTGGGCCTTTCAAATGTCTTTCATGATGTTTATCAAGATTTTGTAATGTTGAAGGTATAACATGTCGATTATAATTCGAATAAAAATATTTTTCAAAAATTGTATATTTTATTTAAAAAAAATAGTTATAAACAAATACAAAAATTTAAATATTGCTTTCTATTATGACTGTACAAAATATCATATTTATTAGATAACAAGAAAACCCCAAAAACAAACAAAAATTGGAGTGATTGCATGTCTCTCTAAATTATGGCAATTATCCCACTCGCAAAAATAGGGTGCACCCCCCCCATTTTGCGCATCATTGTTCTCAATCACTTGAAAATTGCCTAGCAATATAAAAGCTAATTATTCGAGTTCAGTTTTAAAATCCCACAATAAATACTTTCTTTTTTTGAGGTATTCATGAGCAGCTTTAATTTTTTTCTTTTGAGTTTAGCATGTTTGTGATGAATGTCGGTTTTCTAATGCTTTCATACAGTTACGATCGGTACACCAACATAACAAAAGAATATGTATTATCATTATTTTTTATAAAAAATACTGTAATTAACATTCACCATTTAAAACTCTGTTTTCATCCTTCATTGATACTTAATTATTTTGACATTTTAGTGGTAGAATACAAATAAAAATGAATAAAAACTTTCTGTAAAATAAAAAGTATATTTTTTCAATTATACATACAATATATATATATATATATATATGCTAGTTGAAAACAAACCAAAACAATTTTGTCGTTCCACTGTTATTTTACAAAGTCAGTGGTAACTTTTCTCTAGCATAATTCAACTTAGCATAACCTAACCTACTCAAATCTAGCACAAATATGCTCAAATATGCTTTTTTCATTTTAATTTCAAATTCGAAATCGTGATACATTATTACTTATTAAAGAATTGAGATTAAAACTTTTTTGCTTAAATTCGTCAAATTCATTATCAGCGTAATTTTCTTAATATTGGTTCATTGTGGAATTTAGTATTAACTTGGCCATATCTCAGACAAAACGATTATATATATATATATATATATATATATGATTTGTATATTGAATTTACAAAAAAGGTTGTTGATTCTAATTTATTAAGTAAATTTATTATAAATTAAATCACAGTAATGATCTACTTGACATATATTTAAATAATGTGGTTTAGTCCCTTTCATTTACATTTAAAACATATTTAAGATATATCCTATCTAGCTATCGTGCTCTTTTATTAGTTAAAAAAAAGAAATTGCATATTAAAAAAATTGAGTTTTAAAAACATATGATTTAGTTTCAACACCCGGTTTAGATAATGTATGTTATAAAGATCTTCTGCTGCTAGACCCTGAGTGTAATATTCTGACTTTACTTTTCAAAAAATCATTAAATTAAATACTATTCCAACAAGTTGGAAAACATTTATAACCATATTGATCCCTAAACCAGATAAAAATGGCCAATATCACAAAATTTCATCCTTGCGACCAAATGCTCTGTTGTCAGTGATTTACAAAGTATTTGCTTATATTCTTGCAAGTCAACTTAGTTTGTGGATCAGAAAAAAAACATTGGATAAAAAGGTGGTTAAGAATACGAAGGATGTATTGAACGCAACTCTATTATTTTGCGATTCTTGAGCACTCGAAATACACTACAAATTCAGAGTTAACTATTGTCTGGCTTGATATCAAAGACGATTTTGGTAGTGTTTCACGTTATTAAATATGGACACTTTTGGGACACATGAACGTTGTAAGCATACTGAAACTACTATATGACATGGGCTCTTTTTATTGCAATAAATTTCAGACACCAGACATTAAAATAAAAAAGGTTGTCAAGCAAGGTTGTCCTATATCAATGATTCTCTTTGCTATATCTATTAATCCGGTACTTTAGGAAATATACGTAGAAAACATTACCCCGTTTATGATAAGGAGCTCTCCTGTACAAGTCCTGGCTTATGCAGATGACATGGCTCTAATCGCGAATAATCCAAATGACCTATAAAGTTAATCGATGTTGCTGTCAATACTGCCAATACAATATGATTTGAGTGTCACCCTGATAAGTGTGCATATATCCAATACCCAACGGTTGAGATTGTCCGTGAGATTCTTGTCGACAACGAACTTATTAAAATAATTGTATCGAATGAATTTTATCAACACCTTGGAGTCACAATAGGTGATAATATTGATCAAAGTCCCTATAAAATTATATAGAAAGTCGTTGAAGATACTAAGAAAATTGCAAACTCTGATCTTTTTGGTTGGCAAAACGGAAAGCCTACAAGATCTTCTTACATTCTCACCTAATCTTTCCAATTCGGACTAGAGAAATCAAAAGAAGTTTACTTTCCGATCCTCAAAGCAATTTGAAAATAAATGTCAATAATACCAGTCTATTGAGGAGTCATTTGAGAAAGGTTTTGAACTTGCCAAAATATTCCGAGATTAGTTACTTTTATAATAGTACTGAAAATGGATGTGCTAGCTTTATAGATCTCCTTGACGAATACCATACACAAATGATTGTTTATTTCTTCCGTTTACTTAAATCAACTTGTAAATACTCGAAAAGAATAAATACTTTCTCATTTTATCAGTATCCAGTCCTCGGATTGGAATTAAAAATCCGACTCTCGCTCAAGATTTTGTTTTGGTAAATGAAATGGAGGGTATACAGTTACCAGAATTACGAAATTCTTTGTCAATGATTATTCACTCAGCTCTACAAGATTCGTATCTTGAAAGATGGGAAATGAGCAATTAAACTATGTCCATTAATCAAAAAACTCGTTTACCGAAGTGAATTAATGGAATTCAAATGGAAATTTGTGAAACGCCCTCGCACTAATACACTCTCGGTGTTGGCAAAACCATATAGAAACGGTGAGGATCGCCTCAACCGAAGATGTAAACCTAATGAAGCAACAATCGCACATGTTCTTCAAACGTATAAAATAAATAAATCCCAATCAAAGAAACGACACGATTCTTGATTAGAAAAACTCAAAAATGAACTCAAAAATCATGGACTTTTAGTAGTCATCAATCACAAGTGTTCTCTTGTTCCAACTTCAAATGCACGTGTTGATCTTATTATTACCAATACTATTGGTTGACATGAAATGTCCAATAGACTCATTATCTAACTTTGAATTGGATGATAAATTAAACTTGGGTAAATATGAAGGGCTTTGATCTGAAATACAAAAGGTAAAACAAAACTACAAAGTCGAACTATTCACCTGCATCTTTGGATCTCTTGGATTAATTGAAACAAAGATATCTGATCTTCTAATTAAAATGGGAGTACCTCAAAATTGAATTAACAATCTGATGAAAGAATATGCAATAAGTAACACTGCACATTCTGTCAAAATTTGGTATTTTCATACCAATAGTTTTCTACCAAACTTTGTCTAATCAACTTGTAAATAAAGTAAAATTAAAAGTTCTATAATAGTTTTAATCTAAATATTATACACTTTCATAAAACTCATATTATAAATTATATATGCAACTAGTATAAACTTTATATTATATCATGTAAATAAACCCTTTTTATTTATAAAATAAGATAAACCTGATAAATTTGGTTATGAAAACTTTTATATTCTGAGAGCAAGTATTCTGCAATAGCGTCGTTTTAATCTTTAGAGAAATTTTCTTCATTCGGAAGAGTCGCAAAACCGGATGAAGATATCCGAAAAAGCATCAGTAATTCTAGCAGATAAAGTCAACATAAAATGGAAGCTTATGGATATTTCCAAGTTGAAAAGATCATTTGTAACATGAATATTAATTTATGTAATCAAACCTGTTATATTTAATAAATTTTTAAATATTAATAATAATAATAATAATAATAATAATAATAATAATAATAATAATAATAATAATAATAATAATAATAATAATAATAATAATAATAATAATAATAATAATAATAATAATAATAATAATAATAATAATAATAATAATAATAATAATAATAATAATAATAATAATAATAATAATAATAATAATAATAATAAACCAAATTTAACAGACAGCAAAAAATATTTTCAATGCAATGTTGAACAATTCTTTAACGATATTATTTAGAAATTTTATTGTCTATTTGATTTTCCGATTGATAAATTATTTTCATGAAAATTCAATTTGACTCAATTTTTGAGTTTTAAAATTGAGTTAATAAACTCAAATTAAATCCAATCTATGAAAATGAAAATATAATTCTTGTTTTTATTGTTGTGTGAAATGAGAAATCGATTTCTTCGAGTTTATATTTTGCTTAGGAATGATTGACAATTTGTTTTAAATGATATATTATTAAATAAGTTTCTAGCAATATTCTATTATTACCGGATGAAGAAATCCGAAAAAAGCATCAGTAATTCTAGCAGATAAAGTCAACATAAAAATGGAAGCTTATGGATATTTTCAAGTTGAAAGATCATTTGTAGCATGAATATTAATTTGTGTGATTAAATTATTTTTATCATTATTATTATTATTAATAATAATAATATTATTATTATCATTATCATTATTATTATTATTATTATTATTATTATTATTATTATTATTATTATTATTATTATTATTATTATTATTATTATTATTATTATTATTATTATTATTATTATTATTATTATTATTATTATCATAGTAACTTTTTCTAATGAATTCTGGAACAGTAATGAAATGTAAATTAGTTAATAAGAACAGCTAACGAAACCAAATATAAAAATAAACTGTACAGAATTTCTGAAAGTTATCTAATTGCTAATGTAATTTTGGAACGGTTGCTAGATTCTGTAAATCAAAATTTTTGCAGGCGAGTCGGCGCAACTAAAATAATTTGATTTATTTACTGTCAATATTCATATGTCTGTGAAACCAAATTAAAATGTTAAAGAAAAGAAAAATCGAAAAAATAGTTGAACTGATTGAATGAACTGTATGCATCAGAGCTGGCATAATTATATGATTAAGATAGAATCGAATCAGGTCTGAGATTTCTTTGGCCTGATCACTGATCCATTTCTCTAATTGAGTAACTGGGAAATTACTAATTCATTAGCATTTACAATAATAGGATGTTTCGTTTAAATTTATATTATAATCAGTCTCATTTCTCTTTTCAACATCATTTAGGGTATTTCCAAATGTAATTACATTTACTACTCCCTAATTTTATTAGTGATTTCTCCAACTTTACTGAAAATAAATCTTTGTCAAAATTATTTATGAAAAAATAAATAATTTAAACATTTGTCAATTTAAACAATAAATTTTAAGAAAATGAAATTATTTGTGTAAGATAATTTGTATTTAAAATTTCGTTTTAACAAAATTTTAAAAAATAAATTACAAATGAATATAAACTTTTAATAATATCAATTATTTTTAGCAAATTCTTTACATTGACAAAATGATACAGTTAATCGTTGAATAATGTGAAAATAAAGTTTTATAGAAATTCTGCGTTATATGACATTCAATTCAAAAATAAAAAGTAGAATTATCTTCCAAATTCGTTTTTTATTAAAAAAAATTTTCATGTTCCTTTAAAATATATATTTTGTTCATTTTAGGTAATTCATTCAAGTCAAGAAAATAGAAATAAATAATAGCATAAAATAATAAAAATTACAGATTCAATGTCAAATTCATTGCATTAAATACATATTTTCGTTTAGGTTATTTACCAAGAGGTCCATGAAATAATAACTTATTTCCACTATGCAAAAGATTTTCATCGCAATATCAGTTATTTTTCTGAACTTTTCGGAATGCTTCATTAGGAAATTTGTATTCTTAAAATAACTTATTTTTCTTTATTATATTATTAGTCATTAGTTAATATAGGATTGGAACAAAAGTCTTGTCCGATAGAAAATAATATTTATTTAACCAATAAAGACAATATGTAAATTGAGAAATATAAACTAAACATCATTCATCTTTGAATCTGAAATGTTGAAAATAGGCACTCTTTGATTTGATCTTCTACATCATCTTTAACCAATGGTCGCTCACTTCTCTCTTCATCATCAACGACGAAATTACCAACAATAAATTTTGCAATTATTCTTTGGCAGTTTCTCGCATTAACAATAACGGTGCCAAGCACGGAGTTAATCTTCTTCTCAATTGCTGGCTTATTGATTCCATCTTTCCACAAAAAATACGTCAGCTTTTTCAAGTCGCCACAAAATATAAATTAAACATTTGAAAAAGGATTTAGTAATGCATTTAAACTAAACATTTCTTCATAAAACATTGAATTTTTTTAGATTTACAGACGACTGATGTTTTGTTAATATTTTCAATTTACATATTGCCTTTATTGGTTAAATAAATATTATTTTCTATCGGACAAGACTTTCGTTTCAATCCTATAAATCTTTTTGCGTACAATTAAAATGAATATCGGTGTATCTGTATTTTTTTAAATAGTTTTAGTTTCATTCTCGTTAATTTTGATATTAATTTTTAGATCAGATCCATTTTTCATTGAAATTTATTTATCTTTAAGTGATTTTAAAATATAGTGACAACAAAAATAATTTTTTATTAATCAGACAAAATTGAAATATTTTGACTCTGCATTTAAATTCTATAAGCAGTTTCCATTTAGAAATTTATTACATAGTGAATTAGCAACATTTTGTTTGATTCAATGCAAATTTGACGAGGTGAAAATAAAATGTCGCTGATGTCAAACTTATCGGATGATTTGTCCTTTGCCCTCTAGCAAACTTATTTCTTGGATATGTCATGTTTTGCAATTGTTAATTTGCATTATCAATTTGAAATTCTAAATTAATGTTTTCTTTGATTAAATATTTTGTTATACAAATTTTAAAATCAAAAATCTTATTAATATTACTTTTTATCTTAATTTAATTAAAACACAAAGATTTTTTAATACATATTTTTATTTCTAAAAATTTATTCGTGAATATATTCATTGTTATAATCAAACAAAAGACTTTCTAAACAAGAACTGAAATGAATTCAAAAGGAAGAATAATGTATTACATTTCATATATTATTTACATAATACAATAATAATAAAAATAATAATAGTAATAATAATAATAATAGTAATAATAATAATAATAGTAATAATAATAATAATAATAATAATAATAATAATAATAATAATTAAAATTAAAAAGTAGAAATTTATTCCTCTACGAAATTGAAAATGCACATGGTTGTTCTTATTTATTGGCACACAAATATTAATATACACAACAAACAAAATATTTAATATTATATAATCGTTTCAAATTTTAAATTAATTTTTAGAAAACATTATGGATGAGATTTATCTTGACAGTATTCGACAAAAGCCAGTTTCGTTAGATGAACTAGTTAGAAAAACTAAATTCTCAAAGAGAGAATTGAAGATTTTATATCGTGGTTTCAAACAAGTATTTCAATATTATTCGTTTTGTTTTAATTTTTGTTTTTTGTGTTCCTTAGCTCTCAATTATAATTTAAAGAGATAAAGTTTGAAACTTATTTAAATTGATATTTCTCAAATTTAGTCTAGGCTCAAAGATTTTTGATATTTTAAAAAATCGCGAAATTTGACTCATTTTCACCCGAAACCATATTTCTTATATTAGTTTCATAATTAATTTTACATAAATTTACAGAATGTATTTTATATGGCTTACTTTGATTCAAAAAACTATTAAATTTTTTTAAAAAATAGTTTATTGTTCTAATGTATACTTTTTTACATCCCTATTTCATTATTATTTTTAGTTATGTTCTACTAAAGTATCGACTTTTTTGAGATTTTAATAATAATAATAATAATAATAATAATAATAATAATAATAATAATAATAAAATAATAATAATAATAAAAATAATAATAATAACAATAATAATAATAATAATAATAATAATAATAATAATAATAATAATAATAACAATAATAATAATAATAATAATAATAATAATAAATAATAATAATAATAATAATAATAATAAAATAAAATAATAATAATAATAATAATAATAATAATAATAATAATAATAATAATAATAATAATAATAATAATAATAATAATAATTATAGTAATAATAATAATGATTATTTATAAATAAAATATTTACAAATTCATTAATTGGCAAAGAGCTGTAAGATTGAATTATTATGAAAATTACACTGAAGAAATCTTCTATTAAATTATCAAAGTATGTCACTCATGTGAAGAAAAATTGTAAAAAAAATTCATTTGACACCAAAGAAAGAATTTTTCATGTTGTGAAAATTTATTTTTCAGAAACAATTCAGCGAGTGAGCATTTAATTTGGTTTTACTTTCAAAGAGTCAATGAAACGAAAATTCAATTACAGAAAATAATAAAAAACTTCAAAATTTTTATATTAAATTTAAATATTTCTAAGAATAATTTTTAGTGTTGTGAAATTATTTTTTCACATTTTTTGTATTAATTTTATAATTATAATAATAATAATTTTATTACAGCTCGACTCACATGTTAATAATTTGACAAATCATTATATATAATGTACAATTACGTAAAAAGATATATTTAATTTTATTAATTATGTAATATTGATTTGGTAATATACACATTTGGAGAAATTCTTCAGAATATTTATATTTTTAATTATAAAATTAATAAAATAAAACTATTAGATAATCGAGTGTTTATTTAATTTTACAATTTGTGCTTCATTTTATGTAAACATCAAATAATTGGTGATTTATAAAATAGTAATAAAAACACTACTAATAACTATAATTTATAATAATAATAATAATAATAATAATAATAATAATAATAATAATAATAATAAAAATAATAATAATAATAATAATAATAATAATAATAATAATAATAATAACATACAAATTTAATATTTATAATGCCTTATTTGACATTTTAGTTGATAAATTAAATTATGGTATACATTCAATTATATTATAAGGTATTATCCTTACTATCATTGTAAATTTTAATTATAAAATATAATTGTTATGAATAAATTTTATCCGTGGGCATTTAACCGGAATATGCTAAAAAATATTTGGGTTATTTTTTGGTTGCTTTTTCATAGAAAATAAATTAATAATTCGTAACTTGTTAGAAATCGTTTGTGATAAAATGCGAAAATAATCTTTCAAATATCTCCTTCGCATAACACGGTACTTGTTCAACGCGGTTTCGATAGAAAATTACCTTATACTAATGGAGTATATAATAAAAAAATTGCATTTTTAATGCTATAAATAGCTCAAAAGATTCTTTTTCAACAAGACAAAGATGAGTTTTATTCTTTGCGAAAATATTATATTGTTCCTCCGATATTTGAAGAAAAAAATTGAGCTTCAAAGTTTATTACTTATCGATATTGCAGGTAGAAACACTGAAGAGTTGTATCATCCTAATGTAAAAATAGTCTTTTTTCTACCAAATTGTACATCCTTGATTCAACCATTGAATCAAAATATCATTACAACACTCAAGGCACATTACATGCGGCTAGTTTTCCAAAAACGTTTGGAAAATCTGTAAAACAAAGCAAATACAACGCTTACTCAAACATTGAAAACGTTTTCTATTTTAGATTGTGTTACACTTATAGATTCATATACACTTATAGATAAGGAATTTAAACAATCTATACTTCATGCTTTTTGGAGATCTCTATTATCTCAAAAGGTTAAGAAAGAAAACCTTATCCCAATTGTGGAAGAATAATATAAGATAATAATATCAATTGCTTCTAACTTATAAGGGAATAGGTTTCCAGAAATGAACATTCGTGATATACGGGAACTGTTCGAAGAACATACTTCCAATGAAGATGAAAACATTAGCAATATCTTATCGGTTCCTGATTTAAAAAAGGACAGCTTTAGCTAAAGAATTAGAGGATTATTCCGTTGAGAAATATTCTTCAGTATTACCTAGTGGTAAATTTAGAAGAGAACTGCAAAGCTATTTAGTTCCTTATAAAGAAATTCTGAAAGACTTGCAATATCAAAACAGAAAACTGACTAAATCTACTTTAGGAAACCTCTATAGGGATGAAGAAATAAAAAGTGAAAATGAGTTGCAACCAGCTTTGAAAAAAGTTAATGATAAATCGGCAGTGATTTTTGATGACAGTGATGATTGAAATTAGTCTTATGAAATCATAATTTTTTGTTTCTTCATAAAAGTGAATTTCATATTGTTGTTTATGATTAAAATTTGAGATTAATTTGGTTTTTTATTTGTGTGTGTGTGTGTGTACACGTGGTACGGAATTTCAGCTTTCGTAAACTTTTACACATTACAATTTGACTTCTATATAAAACAGTACACATTGCCTTGATGTATGTTACCTTATGGCTTCCTACAACACCGTTTCGATATTACACTTAAAATTTCCTTGATTTTATAGGATCGTATAAAACGATTTCGGTGTGACGAGGTACGAGTTAACCACGATATATGAGTGTCGACTGTAATACATGTTATTCTTGCTTCTATTGAGTACCTAGTTCTAATGGCGCTGCTGGCATCATTTTTGGAACGATGGACTTAACAGGGTTATTAGAAATTAAAATGAGATAAATTTGAATGGATTCTTGCAGTCAGTGGCTATCTGAAACAAATACGTGATTTATTACAGACTCTTTTGATGTCGAAGATTAATTATTCATTTGTTGAAGTAAAATATTTGACTTTGCTTTCATACAAACCTTTTAGAATTTAGTTGTGCGGTTAATGTATTTTCATTTGATATATCGCACGCATATATTGCTCTTAGGATTCCAGCAGTTTCTGATGTCGTTCCTTATTGAAAGCATGACCATTCGCTTCTTGTCTGTCAATCTGAATTTCTAAACAAAATATAACTGCAATACGTTACACCAGTCGCAAATTTCAAATGTGACTAATAAAGACAAAGATAAATTAATAATGCAATATTATTTGTAAATAAAAAGTTTATCTCAAATATTTTAACATTTTTTTATTGAGATTATTGAATTAAATCATTAAATCATAACTATTACATGACTATTGTTTCCCTATATAACATTTAACAAAGATTATGATGGCAGACTGAAGATGAGGATAATTTCCTCGAAATATATTTCTTATATTTGGCGTTTTCGAATTTTTTTATTATTATTTAGAAAAAATAGTTATTCAAGTTTATTAAAACTTATTGAATTACATAAAATTATGGAATTAAGCAATTTACATTTTGCACGAATTATAAAGAAAAGGGGAAAAAAGGATCAGCGACAAAAACCTATAATTGAGAGGCTTATTCCAATTCAAAGCAAAACTTCTTTACTTACCTTTGTAAAGGAAAAGGTCATGAACAAGCCTTTCCATTTTTAATATTTTCTCTCTGGGTTTTGCTACATTAAAACTGAAACTATTTAAGAAGATTTTTAATTAGAAATGTCACAATTTTCTTCAAATTCTTCAGAATTTAGAAGATTTGTTTTCTTTACATAAAAACAATCAAAATAAAAATTTAATTCATTTGTTATTCAAACATGTAAAAAATTTCCATTTTTTACATAGAAAAGTCAAACTGTTAAGATTTCACGTTTTTGTAAAAATATTTTTCAATTGTATTTTTAAGAATTCGCTTTTTTGTTTTTTTTAATTTTATCTAATTACCTTAATTTTTTTAATTAAAACTTATTTTCAATTTTCATTAGGTTTTGAATTCTATTGATGACCATAATGTCGTGTTTATTGAAGTTTAAGTAAGAATTTTATCTAAATCACAAAAATATCATTTTACAAATTTCTTTTTTTATCCTGAACTTCAGTACAGACATGTAAAGACACAACCTTTCTGTGGTCTATAGTTACTATGGTCACAGTTCTTAATAAATTGAGAATGCTATCACAATATATTGCTTTTTTAATATATTTTGTTTGTCCACTTTGTATTGTGAAAGGATGACCTTTGTTTATAGCTGAGAATTCAATATTGGAATTCAATTGTAATTCAATTAAAATTACTTTTTTTGTATACGAGTTAACACGCACCCTTATTTTTGCTGACTAAAATGTGAAAGAGTACGTATTATAGTCAAGATTTTACGGTGCATAGATATTCAAAATGCGGGGAAAACTTAGGTTGCAATAATCTCTATCATTTCCCAAAAGATAAACGGTAAAAAATTTCAGTTTTTTGGCCATAGTATGAGGATTAAAATATTTTTAATATTAATAACCAGTAAAAGTGTTAAATTAAATAAACTTTCAATCATTTTTTATTACTACATTGCCAACTAAAACACTTTTTACAGCAAAACATTCAGTGTATTGTCAATACTTTCATCACACACTTTAGTCAGTGTTGTTTGCTGATTTTCTCTGATTTTCGATTAACTAGCGGTGCACCATATTTTGCGGACCGCACATGGTATAACTAATATACATCATTCCAATGTTGATTTTGTGTTTCACAATTTATTTAATCTTAATGCAATTAAAATTAATTCAATAGTTATTTACACAAATAGGGAGAAAATATTTTTTTGACAAGTATGAAGATTTTCATAATAAAACTAAACTTTTAAATGTAGTTGCGGCCCTCTGTTTTCAAATATTTACCATGTGGCCCATAAACGGCAAAAGGTTAAACACCCATGCCGTAGAGAGGAGTTATATAATTCATCAGACTCATTTGATTTTTGCAAGTAACATTTTGCTTGATGGAAATATACTGATCAATATACTGTTCTTTTGACATTTTTATTTGTGCGCATTAAGATAAAAAGTTCCTCAGCACAAATTTATGAAAGACTTAATACACAATAAAAGATACTTAGGTTAGAATATACTTTTTACATACAAATAAATTATCAAAACATATAATCTTAAGAAATCTTTTTTAAAAGTTTACATGTCATTTTTTTACTTAAATTAAGCAATTATATAACATGAACATTTCCAATTTATCATGTTTTGTTAAAATTAGCTAAACAATTAAATGACTATTCATTATAGTTTTTCATGGTCTAGAAGTCATTTAAGGAGATTTTATTGTTTAATTCAATAATATATTTCCATCAAACAAAATATTTATGGAATGGATAAGCTTGTGACCTGGGCAGTTTTCCAACGTCCGGTTTAATGACACTCGTTCACAAACCTGAAATCTGTTTTTCTGCTTCAAAATAAGCTGAATGACTGCACTAAAACCCCATACCGGGAAAAATGTTTTAATCTAGTCTAACGATTATAAATATAAAAATTATTGTATTGAAATTTAGTCACACTCGTTTTTCAGACTATGAGAATATTTTAATACCACTATGGTATAATTTTGGACCCGTGTCATTTAAAAATATTTTTATATGGCCCTCTCTCAAAAGAAAAAACTTAAATTTAATGAAAGATTGAATACTAAAAATTAATGCAAAATCATAACTGACATCAATTATTCAGGAATGCCCATCAGGCACAATCAATGAGGAGAAATTCAGCAATATTTTATGCCAATTTTATCCAAATGGAGGTGCTTGAATGATTTTTTAAAAACTTAAATAATTTTCAATGATCTCTCAATTTCAGATGCCTCAATGTATGCATTTTTAATTTTCCCAACTTTCGACAAAAATCGATGCGGATTTTTAACATTTGAAGTGAGTAAAATTAATATTAAAACAAAAATAAAATTTGACTGACAAAACGTATTAATTAATTCAGTAATATTTTATGAAATTTAATTTCACAGGATTTACTCTTTTTTTCCAAAAACAACTTGAAATGAATAACTGAGCCGTTTATTTTGAAAGAATGAGTATGGCAAACTTTTTATTTATATTAAAAAGTAATAAAAAATAAATTTATCTAAAATTACAAAACACAGAAAACATTGGCCTGTCAATATCTTTATATAAATCTTTATAGCAAAATATGTCTAACTTGTCCAACTTGAAAAATAAATGTTTATCAATGACAAATACCCACAAATTATCGCCAATATATTTTCTGACCAATAATAATTGCGCCCGATAATTAATGAGATTTGATTGATCGATCATTTCTTGTGATGAATCTATTCTGATCGACGACTTCTAAAGTTTTAACCTTGATAAGCAATTGAAAGGTGAATTTGTCAGAAAATACATCATAAATAAAATTTTCATTGATAATCAGGAATTACAAATTTACTCTACTTTATTTTGAGTGATTTGGTATCAATCATTTGAAAGCACGTTGGGTTTAAAAAGAGCTTTAATCAGATTAGTACTTTACTCTAGTTTCGTGTGTTCACTTCAATAAAATAACCCAAGAAAATAAACTTAATTCAAAATTCATTATTGATAGATATAGCAAGTATGAAGTAAAATCACAGGATGAGAATACCCTTACTTTAATTTTGAAACAATTAGCTGGATACTAAAATATGATTAGCCAAAATTTATACATTGTGACTGAGGTTAGATTGAGTAACAACTTTTATAATACACGTTGGTTTGAAATTCATCTTGATTAATATAGTCACTTTACAAATGGGTATTAAGATATTTTTAGGGTTCGGATGAGATCCTTTAATATAATATTTATTATACTATAATTTTATTAATTGTTTTTCTTCCACATTTGTTTATAATTTATTTAAAATTAATTTTTTCAGACATTTAGGAATTTCGCTCTTTAAATTTGAAATTATTTCTATTTAAAGTGAATTAGATCAATTTTGAAATAAGATTTCTATTTTTTACAACATTTAGGAATAGTCTCTACAACTATTAACAAAAAAATCTCAAACGTCTTATATTAAATGAGAGGCTTTAAATAATCTACTTTGAAATCTACGAATAAACACGATAACAATCTTATTACTCAAAATACAAACCCATAAACAAACCTCACTATTTATTTGCCATAAAGACGATTCAATCATTGATAGTTTTTCATTAGTTGAATCCATACATTTCTTCCCAAATTCCAAGATCCTTATTTTGAATACTTTAACAAAAGATGTATAACTTATAAATTTATTATAACATACACTTAACAATGGTACTGATTTAAATATAAGAAATAAGAATATAAGATATAAATATAAATATAAGAAAAATTACCTTGGTTTTGAATATATGTCATTGGTGCAATACTACACACATAGAAATAACGCCATCCGTCATCTCCGTTCTCAAGTTCTTGATCACTGTCGACTGATAGAATTGATTAATGTTAGTGAACACGATTTTGTGTTTGTTTCGTTGTTTTTGAAGTGATACATGTAAAATGATGTTTCGTATCAATGCAAATAAATATCATTTAACATTTATTAAGATTTTATTAAAATTGCAAAAACTATCAATTTTAAAATTTGAGTTTAAAAACAAAATTTTTAATTTTTAATTTTTAATTAGAATATGTTTTAAAAAATTAATGAATTAGTTTGTTTGAAAAGGTAAATTCGAGTTTCGTTTCTATCAGATAATGAAATTGAGTTGGTAGAAATAAATTAAGGAAAATATATGCTGGATTTGCATATTCTTATAATAAAATCAGTGACATTATTAAGTGTATGTTATAATTATATTAAACTGTTAATAAATTTACTAATATATAAATAATATTAAATTGGGGCCTGCAACGGTCTCTATTTCCGTTTTATTCCTCGAATTCTTTCCATTTTAATTATTTTGGTAATTTTTAGACAATTTCATTTAATCAATATCTAAATTAATATTTAGAGAAAATCTTTCTTCAGTTTTGTCTTATTTAAATAAGGGATTTTTTAAGAATTTTATTAAAAATTCCCTTACTTCAATTTTTAGTAAAATTATGCTGATTTTGATACATATTTTCATTTTTATTTTGGATAAATGTAAATTTTATTCTTTTAAAAATATAAAGTTTTATGCGCAATCCTAAAGAGGCTAACAAAAATATTTATGTTAAATATAATTTCCAATAACTTCTGAATAATTCTGACAGTCCTACTTACCATTAAGTTTGAAAAAGATTCATTTTTAGTGAGATTTAAACAAATAATGCAAAATACCACAACAAATAATTTGTTTCTTTTTAAAACATTTTCACTAAATATCGATTCATTTTCCAATTATTGGGAAAATTTCTCTCATTTTGTTTTTTGGCTGATTAATTACAGATTTTTCATTCTGTAAATCGAGATTAAATATTTCAGTTGATTGTTTGTTTTAATTGTTGAGACTAAAAATTTTAGAATGAGAAATTTAAAAATTTTATTGATTATTTGCCGCTAGAATTGTTTAATAAATTTATTTTAGAATGAAATTTAGATTTTTTTTTAGAAAGATTTATAAAATTTAACTTTATTAATTCAGAGAGAACTTCAATTTATTTTGAATTGGACAATTAAATAACGGTAGAGTATATTCTTTGAAGTATTGTTTGCTAAATAATGGTAGTAGTTATGAAAATTTTTAATCGAAGGTTTATTCTCTGAATCCACCAATAAAAAAGTCAGAAAGAAGTCGTCTTTCAGACAATTATTTTAGTTTTTATTTTATTTATACTAAAAAGAACATTGCTGATACAGACTGACGGCAACTTTTATTGGCTGTTTAGTGGACATATTCTGTTGTAAATATATGTGAAATTAAAGTTCAAGTTTGTAGCTATTACCTCGTGTGCAAAGAAAGGTTCAGTTTCTTGCACCCGAGTTAATTTACCTGATAGTGTTAAGGGGTTAATTAATATAAAAGCAGTTAGTATAGATTTACTAGAAAACCTTTTTTACGATAATTTTTATATTTTTAATTTGTAATTTAACAACATTTTGCTAGCACTTGAAATTATTAAAGAAATGCTATGTTTTACGTGAATATGCAATTGAAATATGATGTTTAATGTCTTGTAATGATTAAGAAGAAATAGCTGCGGAGACGTTTATGGCTATTGGGAAGAGTGTTCACATAATTTCAAGAAAACTGGAAATAATAAATGTTAGAGCAGATTATGCCTTACCATCTGTCAGAGCTACTGGAAAGATATTTAATTTAGATGCCTAACAAGCTTTATTATATTCCATTTTGAAACCATATACATAAATTTATGATGGAATTGGTGTTGTTGAAATGCTTCCTTAACGTATTATTGTTGTCTAAACCTACGTAACTTATGAAATATTTTTTCTAAATCACCTCTGGGAGTCAGAAAATAAGTATGTTACTATAACTTCAACTGAAAAGTTTTCAAAATATCTTGATAAAAAAGCATGTAAAAGAGGTTTTAGAAGACTTCTTTTAAACATTTGGCAAAGTAAAAATAGGTGTTAAAATATTCCGAACATCTTTTTAAAATAAAATTTATTTCTTATGTTCCTAATCTATTACATTAGTGCAGCGATATATAAACTTGATTTTATTTACAATTTATAGCAAATATTAATAAGCGTATTCGTTATTATTATTTATTACACTTTATATTGGTAATTAGACACTCATTTGCAAAATCTGGCTGCACACAACAAAGCATATTGATGTACACTAGTTGAGAATCCTTGCATTGCTGAAATACTGTCATATTACGTCGTAATGACTATACTTAATTGAACGGTATATATATATATATATATAATTAGTCAGTAGTTTATCGTGATTTTATTGTGGGGGGTTTCTCAATTGTCCGTAAATAAAAGTATTAAAATATGACCAAGGTGTCCCAATACGTTTCTCCAGAAATCATTTATTAAAGAGAAAATTGAATAAAAACATTAAGATATTGTAATTTTACACTAATCGAGTCTGGCAATGGTTTTTCGTGTATGTGAAATAATATAATAAAACAGTGATACGCAAAGATATTAGCTCTCGGCATACATAATATTGAAAAAATATGTCAAAACACAAATAAAGAGTAAAATTTGAAATATCTCGATGGAACCTATAATATAAATTCCCAATCGCACTTTGTTGCAAAATTCTAAAAAATAAACTGTTAGTTTTATCATATGTTACTTATTGAAATTTTTTTTCAAATAAGGTAATTTTATTACTCAAATAAAAAGAGTCGAATTAAGAATTCCACATTTGCACAGTTTTAATTTTCTTGCTGCCATAGTTTGTGCCACTGGAATAGTGACTACTATAGTAACCATTGTGTAAATAGCATTTCTCAGTATGTAAACTCTTATTTAGATCAGTTTTTCCAAAAAATGTTTCCCTTGTCATTAAGATAAAGTCAATTTTGTTAAAAATTGTGTTTATATAATAAAAAAAATTTTTTTTTATATAAAATCAGAGAGACGAATAGAGATGGAGAAAATCATAATAAACCTAAGAATTAAAGGAATTAGTGAAAAAATTAAGTCTTGAAAATATAAACTTTAAAAATATTTTATTAAATTTATATATTTATGTAGCTTTTGCAATAGTAGGTGAATCAGATTGTAGATTTTTCATGCAGAGCTATACTATTCATTATAATAATTGCGTGCCAGCAGAAAGAGGGGGCGGGACATCAGTGAATATAATAAATAAATCATTGTTGCTAAACTTAATATTTATAAAAAAAATTTTAATAAATTAAAATTTTCAACTTATTTCAAAAACAAATTGTTACAGTGAAATTATGTTGTTATTTTAATTTATATCATCAAAGAACTATGTTTATTTAGTTATTTTTATGTTTATTATTTTGTTTTTATTTTTATTTCTTTTTTCAAGATTTTTTTATTTATCTATTTATGATAATCATTTCTTATTTATTTTTGTTATAGAATTAAAATTTTCTCTTAAAATGAATAAATTTTTTATTTATCTAAATGCAATTTTGATTTTTAATTCTGTAGATTTTATCAATAATTTGTATTATTTAACCCTTCAGTTTAGATGTTTTACAATTGTTATACTTTGTCAATAAAATTACAATAAAACTCTATTTCTAAATGTTTTTTTTCTATATTCAATTAGTTTAAACCATTTAACAAATACTAATACTTTAAACAAAACAATTTTAAAAATATTTTGTGGTTTGATGGTTAAAAATCACCCTTTTGTTGAGGAAATATTAGCTGCTTGAAATTGAAATTAAAAGCCCAAATTGATATTTAAATTTGTGAGTTAAAACAATAATGGATTTCTAAAAATATTTCCTACCTTATCAATACGATTAATAATGAAAAACAGTTAAACAAAATATTTTTACTAAAAACAAATAATTTAAATTGAAATAATTTTTAAAATTAAACATCATTCTGATATAATCTTGGTACTTTTGAAAATTTTTGTCGATGCTTAATCAACTGTGACATTCACGCTTGAGGAGTTGAGTTATTTTGTTCGTTTTATCTATTCAGGATTTGTTGGTAGCTCTTTCAAAAATAACTCGAGGATCAATTGAAGAAAGACTAAGTTGGATGTTTTCTGTTTATGACAGAAATGCAGATGGGTACATCACATTTAATGAAATTTTGGAGGTTGATAAAGCGGTTCATGCAATGGTGGGGAAGCACAGTCAGCCGATTGATCCCGGATTAACAATAGCTAGTCATGCATCAGAAGCTTTTGAGGTAATTTTATTATTTTGTTTTAATTAATATTCCATAAATATATAAAATTCATTTTTATTTCGATATCATATTTTCTAGAATTCCTTATATTTTTATGCATTATAATCCAATATTTTTTCAATGTGAAATTTTACGTTCATTTAAGAAAAGAAAATTTTTATATTTCTCTGGTTTCAATGTTTGAAGGCACTTTGGATTTATTTAACATATTGTCGAAAAATCTTCATGTGCCCACGAGGTTGCTGTAGTAAGTAGAATTATTTCACATACCTTTTGCAACGAAATCCATACGCGTAGATAAATTGAATTGCTTTATATTGAGAATAGAAATAAAAATAAAGGAAATCGAAAATAAAAATAATACTGATAGATTCATTTGTTGTTTCAGAATTGATGGCCCAACAAAAAATGTCGACAAAATAACAAATTATTAGATTTACACATTATATTCATTTTAAATAAATTAAAATAAGAGGAAATAAAAGGAAAATAGAAATTAAGAAATATTTACTCTTTACTTCCTAAGCCGATTCTATGATATCCAAAATAACCATTTGAAAGTGAAAATCACGACGTAATTTGTTAAAAGAAAAATATGTAAATTAATCAAAATATTTTGAAAAACGATATTTTGGAATAAATTTAGAAACAATCTCAGAAATTTAATTATACTAAAATTAAATTTATTTTTTCTAGAGATTAGACATTGACAAAGATGGGCAAATTTCAGAATCAGATTTTTACCAGGCAATGTACAATGTAAAATATTATTATTATTATTTATTATTATTATTATTATTATTATTATTATTATTATTATAATTATTATTATTATTATTATTATTATTATTATTATTATTATTATTATTATTTTATTATTATTATTATTATTATTATGATTATTATTATTATTATTATGATTATTATTATTATTATTATGATTATTTTTATTATTATTATTATTATTATGATTATTATTATTATTATTATGATTATTATTATTATGATTATTATTATTATTATTATTATGATTATTATTATTATTATTATTATTATTATTATTATAATTATTATTATTATTATTATTATTATTATTATTATTATTATTATTATTATACTTATTACTATGATTATTATTATTATTATTATTATTATTATTATTATTATTATTATTATTATTATTATGATTATTATTATTATTATTATTATTATTATTATTATTATTATTATTATTATTACTATTATTATTATTATTAGTAATAATAATAATAATAATAATAGTATTTTCATTTAGAACGAGTTTTTATTTGATTCATTAAAACAACTGGATACCGTCTTATGATTCTAAAATTGACTTACTGAGTTGTGAATTCCAAGCCATAATATTTTCTAATAAATGTTGAGTTTAATCATTTATTTTAGACATCTGCTATTGAAAGTGTTCACTGTTGTTATATTTTTCTAAGAATGACAGTTGTTTTAATCGACAAATTACGAGGGACAAAAGAAATATTAAACATTATTCATTTTTTATGAAAAATTAATTCTAAATTCACGAAATAAAAGTCATGAACTTAGTATATCATTTTTGTCTTTTAAACTTAATGGCGTGCGTAATAATTGTACATTGAATAAACACAGTTATAGATATTAAATAAAGTTTTTATTTCTTTGTAAAATTTGTTAATTTTTTCGATCTTTTTTGAAGAAAATAGGCTTATGGAAAATAACTGAAATGCATTTTGAATAATAAATATAATGTCTATAAAACTTAAAATGAACTATAGCTAAAAATCGGTATGGAAATTATAAGAATGTGATGAACGATGTACATCACGAATGTTTTAGTTGAATTCCTGAATTCAGGGTGAAGAGAAGAAGACTTTATCCATGTTTCATAGCAAATAAAGCACGCAATGCGAGATTGAGAGAAATATTATTAACGAAACCAGAAATAAAAATTGATGAAACGAGAGCAATTGTGAAGGTTTTTGAAAGTAATAAAACAGGATATATCAA
This sequence comes from Schmidtea mediterranea, assembly GCA_022537955.1. Lineage (NCBI taxonomy): Eukaryota > Metazoa > Platyhelminthes > Tricladida > Dugesiidae > Schmidtea > Schmidtea mediterranea. The sequence goes on along the minus strand of CM039680.1, from coordinate 245,827,726 downwards.
AGTTATCGGTTAAATAACATTTGCTAACGTGACTGAGAAACGGTAGATGAGTGCACAGTAAATCATCCAATATATCAGATTTACTCTACCACAAATAAGTCTATCAGGAGACCCAATTAATTATCTTGAATTTAGAAAACCGGCACAGATAAAAAGAACAGTCGCCAAAAGAACAATATTTTAGATATAAGAGAATTGCGATTTTCGTTAAAAACATATGTTAATATTTTTCAATAGGTAAATATGGTTTCTTTCTGGTCGAATAAGATTCTATGGACTCGCTTGAAAAAACGTGTAATTATTAAATTAAAGTAATATAAATAAAAATAGGTAAACCAAGAGTCGATCAATTGATATAATATAAAATTTAAAAAGAATTTGCAAAGCAAGAGTCGACAAAAATACATAATATGAAATTTAAAAAAGGACATAAAAATTGTTAAAACCAGTCGCGCGTTTATAGAAAATTAAACCCTATGCACACATGTTCGAAATTTATTTACGCTTGAATTGTGTCAGTTTTCTGCCTGGTAATATTTCCTGTGAATCAATCCATTTATTAATAGCTTCTCGGAATTTGAATGTGATGAAACTAGTATGAAACAAAGCAGCTATTTCCACCATTGAATTTTGATGTGAAACACTTTACATGAATGGTTGATCATATTCAAGAGTTGTTGCTTTATATTAAAAATGAAAGATGTGGCGATCATGTTAAAAGTTAAAATATTTAAACAAAATTAAATATTTGTTATTTTCAATATCGCATTTGTAATTTAATTAAAATTTAGTAAAAGTGTGGGGTTAGTGGTGTGGATGACCTTCACTCCAAACATACAAAATAGTTCTTGCTCCCGCCAATGGTCACCCGTTGCTAGGCAACGTTGGTACTGTAACCACTGGTCACAGGACGTCCAAAGGTGAGTTCCGATATCAGAACTGCTAAGGGTTAGTCCTATGTCGGGTTCAGCGGACTGCCGTTAGAAGGCCTGTGTCCGTCTTCTATTTCGGGTCCCTTCATTACTTCCTATTTAATACTTTTCTTTGCTATATTTATTTACAAATAGAAACATAATAAAATAGACAATTTTTATTCAATATCAAGCAAATCAAATTATCATCAGACGTGAGTTCATTATCTCATTTGGCCACTCCTTGGGCGCGTCTTCGCAATCGCTCGGTTCGACCTGGTCGAGCGTGTGATCGGGGTTTCTTGTTAGTTGATTGGGCTTTTTCCTGGTCGCGATAGGCTAATTGTGCCGGAGCGAATACCAGAGGGTAAGTCACTGCACTTCCCTCCTGGCACGCTGACAGGGCGACCTCCAGTCCTTTGATTTGTGTTCGCTGCGCCTGGTTCAACACTCTTTCCTCTTTCCAGCCCTGTTGTGCGGCAGTGAGGCGCTGGTACAATGCTTTCATTTTTTCGGGTTCGGTCCAAGTGGCTTTCAGCTGTTGTATCTCTCGACTCTGTTGTAGGAGTTGTCGGTGTAGGTGCTGATTTTCTCGTCTAAGTTCTTTCAACTCTTGATGTAATATTTTCGTGGCTTTCATTTCTAAAATTACAATATTTAAATGATTAGTCGTTTACAATGCTGATTCAATCCTATCGATCCTCTCTCTTAATTATTTTTACGATGTTTTATCGGCTACGTCTCATGCGTCTCAGTTAGTTGGTGTTAACTCTCTGGTTGGTCAAGGTTTAATAACAAAAACGTTCTATCTTTTCATATCATTTATTGTATTCTTTAGTTACACTAGCATCAAAGTAGTTAATTTATAAAACTAGAAATTGAATAACCCGTAAAGCATAAACATTTATTGTTATCAAAGCTAAAACATATCAGTTCAATTCATTTATGGTCATTGAAACGTTCGTTTCTGCAATTTTTTTTATTGGAGTTCCACTGGGGATGCCTGCTCGCATACGTATGATCGCCTGTTTGACGAGATCCGAGTCGATCTCGAAGTGTTGACTGGATGAGTTTTTCCGGTAACACCAATTTAGTCGGTGCTGTCATCTGCATCAGCCTCGGGTCGTCTAACTCAAAGGACACTCCATATTCTGGCCGGAATCCATCGGTGCTCGGGATACCTCCACTCGCTATGTCCCTGTTCACTTGAGCTAGTCGTTGTCTGGCTAACACCGCTTTCCGGTGGTATTTTCTTTCTAGCTCCTCCATCTTCATGGCCGCGAATTCGGCTCGCTGGCGGGCTTCTCGCGCTTAATCGCGATACTTGGTAATTCGATCTCCTCGGCTTGGTATTCCGATCTTCTTGGCCAACTGGAGTCTCCATAGGTGGATAACAGATATCCGTTATCCCACAGCACTTGGCGGTATCGAGCGGTGGAAGCGCTCGGAATCTGTAGAGTCACTAGGGAATTGTCACTCCAACTGCTAGATGTATCTCTACGATCTCGCTGGCCTTCCCCATCTGTCAAGAAGGTGTCGCTACTCGAGGGGTGCACCTGGGTAGCTTTCCTCGTCCGTTTATAATCATGATCGGCGTTCGTTGGTCGAGCGTTCATTTTGAAATATTTTTAAGATGGCACTCAAGGTTTCGCCTATGCATTTATAGCCAATGGCCAGGGTTTATGTTGACATATCCACATCAAAGATCTATTATTTATTTATATTTTTTATTTAATCAATTCGATTTAATTCATCAATGATTTTCACAATTTAATTATGATCTTGTATTGGTTTATTGATGGGTAAATAATTTATTTCACGTCGCTATTTATTTAGTACCTGTCATCTGATTTTTCTGACTCATGCTTGTGGTTCATAAATCGTACTCTGTTGGCCTGGTCAATAATTTGACGTATGATACATCCACGTATTATTTGCTAAGATCTGTATCTCATTCATATTTATTCATCGTTGATATTCCAAGATGGATTTAATTTTTGGCGTTATGTTCAGTTCAAATATTTGGATTTTTCTATAACCTCTACGTTGGACGAAGGTCTCTCATCTATAGTCAACTATTCGGGATTTTAGGTTAGTCGACTAGCCGGTTGGTGATGGATAATTCTCTGGTCGATAGCCGTGAACTGTACTATAAAGTGGTTTAGTTTGTATTTATCTCCGTGTAGACATTTATCCTTATCATGGTGTTCGAGTATGCTGGGCTGTTTCGGACAATTAATCGTATTATGATGATCATCAGTTTATCTCGTCATAAGTTGGTTAATACATTTGCGCCTTGTTTGATTTATTATTATTATTTTGGTGCCATTTCGTTATTACCGATAGTTTAATTATATCATTTAACTTATTCAATCATCGAATCACCCTTTGATCAGGTAATCGTACCTTTACCCTTCAATCTAATTCATCAATCATTTTCGAGCGGTTAACGGATCTATTAGTTACTTCTACTCTATCAATTTAACCAGGTTCGATCCCTTTAACTATTTCTATAGTTTCGTATTCATGAATTCTATTATTTTAATTTATCGGAGGGTGATCTAATCATAGATTACTCGTAAAAAATTACTTTCCTTTTTTATTTAGCTAGTTCGATTATTAATTTTATTACATCGTTAACCAAGTCATGATTACTTTGCTAAATTTATTCTTTTATATTTCGGTCGTAAAGTCAGTTAGGATTCCCTCATTTTATTTAGATTAATTTATTTACGTCGTTTCAAATTTTAAGTCATAGGTTTTATTACGTAATGTCAAATTAATCGCAATTTAGTTATTAAATTTATCTGCATCGCATCGGTTTCAAGTCCCTACTACCCGAGCCTTAATTTTAGTCCTAAGGTTCTTGTGTTCATATTAGATTTTACGAGTGCCCACTGGAATACTCGGTGTTATCATTTTAGCCGATGTGTAATTAAATATTTAGGTCGATTTTACGGGAGATGGGTGAAAGAGATCTATAATGGGTAGAATATTTACGTTCGAGGTCCGTCGTTACGCACGACAGAGCTCTCACGGGCACACACTATAGGCGGAGAAACCGCACTTACACAGTGTGACTAGTTGTGTTATGATTTTACTTTCTTGTGTGATGTGTGGCTGTGGGCCAGAAAAATTTCGACTCATAAAGTTGAAGATTCGTTTTTTCATAATACATATATTTGTTGAATCAATTTCATCATAGTTCGTTCATAGTTCATACATATCAACATACGACAAGAGGTTCCCATACATACGATCAAGTAGAGCTTACATTAAGTTACTTGATTTCGCAGAATGAAAACAGTTGTCGAGAGTTGCTCCTTTGAATTGCTCTGACAAAAAGTAATTTATTCACTGAGTGAAAGGCATTAAAACTTTGTGAAAATGGATTGGTATTTATACCTGTTCTGTGACCCTAACCTTGAGTGTTATTTTTTATGCGTTAAAACAAAATTTGACCTTGCAATTATGTGTCTAATTTATTTCTAATTTATTATTATTTTTCGATTTCTTTTACAATTTACTCATTTATTTTTAATTTCAATCATTTCTGATTAAAATTATTTTATTTTTGTTCGCTTTATTCATGAACTCTTTTAATTTTTCGTAAATTGTCATTTTTTCGGTCAAATCTTTTGTTATCGTGTTATTTCTATGTCAATTCGTGCGTATCTTGGTGCGTTTGTTAATATTTTAATTTAATTTTTTGTTTTCTATTTTATGTGTAAAATTATGTGTTTTTCTCAGATTTTTAGGTGTTTATTAGATGTTTAAGGGTCCGATTTTAAAATGTGCGTGTTATGTTTGCGTGCTGTTTCCAATCCATTTAAACAAAAGCTTGTACTGGCCCAACAAAAGTAATAAAAATTACAATGTTGCAAGTACTACAACAAACTACTTTTACCTTTTAAATATTTTAATTTTCAATATATTTTTAAAATGATGTTTAATTTAGAATAGAATTAACAATATAAAAAATTTTGTGTTTTGATTTCAAAGTACCATTTGATTCACAATACCCAACAGTGAATTGAGATTACTTGTTTTTGATATACGAGGAAAATTGAAATTTATTAGAGTAATATTTCTTTTTTGGCTGCTTTTTGACTATCCAATCCAAGAGCTTTATGCAGATAGCAAATTATATCAGACAATTCTGTTCTTTTTGGAAGTATGCGTTCTATCAACGCAATAAGAAGTTTTTCACTAAATGTTGACTTAATTTCACTTAGCCTATCAAATAGAAATTTGATCGTCGTATCTGTAGAAAGTAAGTTGGCGTCTTCGCGAAATAGTGATACAACAGCTAATTTTACCGGCAAAAGTATTGAGATTGTAACTGAAACTGTTTCAAAATTTGTATCAGTAAAATATATACCTATATATGATTATGGAATGCTTGATTTTAATTTTTGAAAACATTCGAACGTTGCTCGGAATCTAAGATTAAGCAATATTCGTTTCCAAATTCGGGATTTACATAATTTTGTATTGTCTCTATTTTTGTTGGTGAACGTTTAAATATTTTAACAATTTTTCTGACTTTTTATATAAGCGGACTAAGCTTATTATGTGTTATGTCTGTACATCGTCGCTGTATTTCGTAATCCATTACTAATCCATTCTCATATGCATATAAATCTCCTTCGACACACATACCACAAACATAGAAGTCGTAGATAGAATGAGAAATAAACAAATAAAACCCAACAAATGTTAATTTTCTGTGCTTGTCATCTTTTCATATATTTCTAATTTTAATTACAACGAAGCCATGTAACACATCTATAGTCGCGTTTTAATACACTTACAAATGTTAATTAATCAATCAATATCACTATTTAAGAACCAATCAAAATTGAGAAAAGTAGATAAATGATAAAAATATTAATGAAAAAAAGTAAAGATTGAAATACTTAAATACCGGTATTTAACCTTTGAATACCGATGTTTAATACCGTAAAAAATTGACTGATATCCCGCTATTGGATTCCTTAATAGGAACATAAATAATCAAATTACAGATATTTATTTATTGGACAAATTACCACGTTTTATCAAAAAAGAATCAAAATATCACGCAATGTCTCATGCGCACCGGTTCTTTCAATATATTTACTAATATTTGTTTACTATTATTTTTTGATTATCAAAAATAAAAAAAGACCAATAATATTTTCTATATGATAAATTTTTAATGGCAATTTAATTTCCTTATTTTTAATCCAATTTAATCTTTACAGGGTGGTTAAGTTATAAAAGAATAAAATTTAAGAAATAAAAAAATTTTTCTAGATAAAAAAGGTGTTTTGAAATAAGCAAAAATGCATTGTTTAATAATTCTTGCGAAAAACAATACATATTTTAAGCAACGACGGAAAACAAACATCTCAACGACAGAATCAGATTCACATAAAAAATCAGAAATTATAAAAAAACGTCATGTTAGATCAGAATAAATAGTTTAACTAAGGCAGCGGTTCCCAACCTGTGGGTCGCGTGAAAAATTGTCAGGGGTCACCTGAGACCTTTTGAAAATAATTTCCTTAGGCTAGTCAGTGGTTTCTTACTATCATTTTAAATTTAAGCGATGCTCCTACTCCTACAAAATATATGTTGCCTATAAAGTATAAACAATATTAGATATTTAGAAGTCAAAAACATAATAGTTAGTTGCAAAAATGCAGTGACTGAGGAGCAATCCTATTAATTTTATTGTTGGCGTAGCCAGAGCTTGGCAAATGTTATCAAGTGGTCACAGTATCAGAATGGTTGGTAACCGCTGAACTAAGAATTGATAATTGACTTTCCCAAGGCCAATAAATGAGCTCAAAAATCTGTTTTTCAAATTGCTGAGTTATTGGGCTTATATTTAAATTGTAAGTTTGTTTTTAAAAGTCACATTTTTCTAAGTTTATTTTGTATTATCAAAGCCCGGCATTAAATGATGGCCACTTAACGCACTCAAGCAGGTAAAATGGGAATTTTTACTAAAAACGCAGGCAAATTTATCGATTTATCTTTCACCGAAGAATCACAGTAAAACCAACTAATAATAATATATATTATATAGTATTCAATATAGCTGGAAATTGTACAATTGTCAGGTTTATCACGTGTAATAAGTATGGATATGTATTGCATTGTTTATGTCAATAATAATATTAATAATTATAATAATCACAATAGTTAATTTGAGACATTCCAATCCTTAAACTTGAAGTAATAGTGCAACACCACCTAATACCCACTTCGAAGCCTTTTGTTTGGTTTTGAGGTTAAAAGTCCAAACATATGTTGGACCTCTGACTTTTGTCTTATACACTGGGCAGGCATAGGTAACTCTTAAATCCTGTCTATCAACTGGAATGGCTTTCAGAAATATTACTGGTAATTGTGGAGCTAATTCCTTCAATTTAGCATCGGTGATAACACCTGCTTGAGGATCCCATCGAGCTCCTTCTATGAATAATCCATGTACATATGCACCTTCTCTTGGCGCCATACCCATTTCTTCTCTTTGTTTCTTGGTCACGTCACAATTAATACACATTCTGTCAAGAGGCCAATCGTTTTTACGAGCAGTCTGTTGCATGACTGCGGTTAGGAATGATTGTGGATTAAATAATCCACTCAACCAGACCGATCCCGGCAATGAAAAATCTTGTACCCACGCGTCAAGTTCTTTAATGCGAATCAACATATCAGCAAACCATAAACCGAGAGGATTGAGACTCGGATATGCTACTCTATCCCAGGAAAGTGGTACCTTAAATGAATATAATTTTCAAAAATCAAGTTTAACAAATTTTGTTTTCATTAGTAAAATAGATATTTCAAAAATAATTAGGAACTTCTAAATTTTTTTCAAGTGCTATTATCGCACTTGTCGTGAGACAAATTGATTTTCAACTAATCTCCTTTTTCCCTTTAAATGGCTTAACAATATTAAAATCACTCCGGGCTAAAATTTTCAAATTTTTTTGTTAATTTGTGATTTAAAAAAGAGCACTGTAAAAAGAGAGAAATATTAAATTGTAAATTTTTTTATTATATTTTAATAGTTATTCATTATTTTGGAATGCATCTTGAGTTATTTACATATATAATATCCAGGGCTTATTGAGGGGTCGTTAGAAGCTATAAAACTTGGATTTACGTAAATATTCAAACAAATAAGTCATTTGTAAATTTGACATTAATGTAATTATCAGCCATTAACATACAATTTACAATAATCAATATACAAATTTTATGTAACTCTGTTTAGCCATAGATGACTTCTGAGCGTGGAAAAATAATATCACAACCAATACAGATATATATGAATTAAAGTATGTAAGAAGAATTTATTTTATAATTTTTGGAACTCCATTAATTTTGGAGTTGTGGCTATGGCAATCTAGTGATTGTGTCAAAAAGTGCAATAAATTTTTGGCAATCTAAATCATAACCAAAAAACATATTCTTTTAATAGCAATAATAGAAACTGAGAACATATCTGCTTGGTGTGATTAAAGCTACAGAAAAAATTGAAATACGATTAACATAAGACTTGAAAGAACCAGATAGGACATTCTTCGGTGGTTGAGGTGACAATGACTGTGGAATATCAAGCTGTAACTGTTGGTTTTTGGTACTTAGAAACACAAAAATTACTCTGAAAATTGTATATAAACCATGTTAAACCTATGTTAAAAACTGAATAGATATTTTAACTAATTCATCATAATTTTGACAGTTAATTAGCTTAAACTTAAAAATAGTTTTGTAAATCTTTAAACTAGCCATAATGCATGTATTCCTCCTTACCTCAATGTCAACATGGTTATCAAAGTAAGTCTAATTTTAAATATTGTGTCGAAAAATTCGCTTGTTTTTTCAATAAATTTTGCATATTTAATATCAGTTCCTTGGAATGTGTGCCTGATTTGACATGCAATTAATTAACTACTGCTGGTTTCGACAATCTGAAAAAAAACTTCTTTTGTTTTCCAACTTGAAAATACTTGAACTTGATACAAATAACTTTGATATTTGGTTTAAATTGCTTTTACAATCTGATGATATTTTATCATTTAAAATTATACACCTCTTTTATTGTTTTTCTCTCTTTTCTACCTTTTTAAATCTTCCCTTAAAATCTCTCTTTAAACTACGTCAATCCAAGTTCTAGTTCCTTTTATAGCTTACCATCTAATGGCACTTAGATTATGTGATTTAGATTTCTTCTCTTTAGTCATCTCCAGTTCTTTTATAATTTCTGACAGCTTTCGAGATGTTCTAATTTAATTTCGGTTTTGGTTTTCCTTTTTCACTTTGTTCTCATTAATTAAGAATGATCTTGACGTATTCCATTGTTTGATTTTCTTGATTCTTTGCCATTTCCTTTTTCTTTTCATTTTTAATTTATTATTATTATTATTATTATTATTATTATTATTATTATTATTATTATTATTATTATTATTATTATTATTATTATTATTATTATTATTATTATTATTATTATTATTATTATTATTATTATTATTATTATTATTATTATTATTATTATTATTATTATTATTATTATTATTATTATTATTATAAAAAAAAGTAAAAAGTTCAAAAACAATATAGAGTCGAACGTACCCGTGTTCATTTAATGCCAGTTTATCACGAAATGGCAATCTAATTGTCTTATGATTCCGTCCAAAAAATATGTCAGTTGTACCAAAATTTTATTCCCAAAGAACCAACGAAAATAATAATTTTCATTTCAATAAAACAAACCACTCGAATTACAAGAAGAAAATCATTTGTCGTTTATTTAATGTAAAAATCAAAAATTTTTGCTGATTCTTACAATGAAAAAACATATATTTTTTCATCGCTAAATAAACAAAAAATCTGTCAGTTTATTTTTGTTTTGTTGTTTTCATTTTGTGATAAATAAATGAGATGAATTTGAAATAATTGGTATTTTATTTATCAATGTTGATGTAATGAATTGAATATTTGTTATCATGTTTCAATTTAAATTATTTTTTTTAATTATTCAATTGGATTATCACAAATGTATCCGTGAGGGGTGGGGTGACCGGGTGGTATATAATATGAGTATTGTGATATTTTTCTGGAAGTTTTTTTAAATCTTCCGTTATAACCCTTTCACTACCTACCATTAAGAAATTGAAATACCAAGGAAAATTAAACAAAAAACAAATTTACAATGAAAAATATAGGATAAACCAATAAGTTTTATGCGGTGAAACATGTGTCAATTTAAAAACAGCAAAAATCTCAATCATCTGTGTCGGAGAGATGTTCAAAATATGCACCATTATGAAGGACACATCGGCGCCATTGATCACGCAGTTTCCTGATTACATCGGCAAAGAAGCTGCGTCACAAAAATAATATTTTGGAATACCAATGTTATGAAAGAGTCGATGCTATACTGCCGAATTAGTACAAAAAACAAGGTATTATAATTATTAATTACATTATTATGGCATAATAATTTCTACAAAATTTGACTATGAATCAAATTTATTAAAGATATTCACGAATTTTCAGTACAACCTTTTTCAATTGAAAAAGGGTTAGGATTAAATAAATCTGATTCATACTCAAATTTTGTAGAAAATATTATGTCACTTATAAAGAAATCAGAGGTGAAAAACAAAAAAAGTCCCTATAATATATTATAATGATTACTATCAAAAGATGAGTAGGAAGTGTAGGAGCATAGGATTAGTAAGTATATTTGAATTATTAAAAGTTGGCTGGATAAGGACTATACAATTGAGGGTTTGTCGGACTGTTTGATTGAAAATACTAGGTTGAAGGTAAATGCTTGATAAAATATGCTCGACTGAGAACAGTTGATGTCAACAAAAACGTTTCGAGTTAAAGATGCTAAACATTATGCATTTTGTTTTAAAAGGTAACCAATTATCCTAGATTGACATGCTATTCGACTTGACTACTGTCAGTACCAAATGTAATAAGATGTGCATAGGACATCGTGTGATCTTTTATGGCGCCCGACTTACTTATATAAGTTAAAATAACAAATCAACTCTCTGTGAATTACTTAAGACCGTTTCACCAATCACATGTGCAAGTATTAAATTTTCCACTTTGATATAAATAGTGGATTTTACTTTATTAGCTAAAAGTATTTTAGTTTGGCCTGGTTTTGTAAATGTAAAGACAAAATTGTTAATTAGTTTACCTGATCCAAAAATAGAGAATTTCCCAGAACCTCCATATCACTTGTAATCGTCAGTTCTCCTTTCAATCCTAATTTGAGTTCTTTCAGGGATCTTTTTATCTCATTAATCAAAACATTCATTCGTTCACATTCTTGTAAAACAACAACGGTATATGGAGTTCGTTCTTCTGGAGCTTGTTTTCCCTTAGATATAAACTTTTTAAAAAAACAATCGTAAACAACTAAACCTGTAGTTCAGCCATGTTGAATAATTCTGGAGATTTTTCTATTAATTCGTCGATTAAATTGCCAAGTACTTCTTCTCTACTAGCTGTTTCTCCGGCACCGGCATCAATGTCTCGAGGTTGCATTTCGAAAACGGTTCTGAAAACTCGTTCAGATGTTGTAGTTAAAAATTCAATTTCCGCGTTTGGATGGAGCCCATACAAATATGGTGACTCTGGAGGCAGGTTTTCATCTATATATGTATGATAACCTTTGTAATCAGAATTTGGAGGAACGGCAAAACCATGAGCAAACATTAAATCTCCTTCAAGCTAAATCAGTATTTTAAGAATTTATAATGCTTTTTTTGATATTACTAACCAATTCGGGTTGCATAAATTCTTGTAAATACGTTCTGCATAGCGTTCGGTCCCAATCGTCTGTAATGTGTCCACCATACATTATTTCCCCAAATAAATACCTCAAATCTTCCCATGGAACTTTGGGGTTTGCTTCAAGATAGTTGAAAAGTACGTCGACACAAATCGTCAAATCCCCAACATTAAAAGGATAAGTCCTATTCCAACCTTGAGCCCCAAATTTCCTACGTTCCGTAACGACTGCGTGAAAATAGCAGAGAGAAAATAAAATTGGTTTGAATTCGGATTCTTTGGTGCATCTTTCTAAAGTTTCTTGATTGAAATTATCGAGAGCTTTGTGTAAATTTGCATGCATTCCAGTCGGTGGTTCATTTGTGATTTTAATGGCATTTTCTAGAATACCTTGTGGAATAATATGGAACTCCGGACTACCTGCCGGTTCTGCACTCAGAAACACTCTGTAATTTTCATTGGACTTTTCCGAATACTGTTCAAGCTTTTTTTCGAGAGTCGCCAGCCATTTTGCAACTAGATGGACATTTTGCAATACAACCCATTGACCGTCAGCCGCTCCTTTATCAAGAGCTTCTTCGGCCACAATCTCTTGACCTTGTCCTAAAGAAATGTTGTGAAAATTTCCCATATCTGTGCTGAACCCTATACTTCTACCTAATAACTCTACATCTTTTAAAGGATCTACTCCGGGCGATAAAATAAAGAATATTGGAACCGCTGGTCCTGATTCTTGATAAGACTTAGCGAATTCTATGCTACGACCTTCAATATATTTTGCTCCAAATGTATTAGCTATATAATGTCTTAGTGCATAAGTCATTCTATCTGGTCTTAAAGCTCTCATCATGCATAATTTTTCAAATGATGATTTATTTTTCCATTCCTGTGGAAATTTTTCCTTCTCTGGAGCCTCAATTTCAACAAACGCTTTCCATCTTTTGGCTGAGGCGACAACATCTTTGTCTAAATCCCGAAACTCCGGCAGTTTTATAAGCGCATGAATTCCTCCCCAACTTAAATCACTGAGAAAATCAACGGGTGACTTCAAGTCTGGAACTGCTGGATATCTCAATAAGAAGTCAACTAATTTTGAGCTGATCTCTTTGCTGAGAAGTTGAATTTGTAAGACAATCAAAACCGTAAAAATAAGTTTGTCTTGTTCAAACAAGCCCCGAGTTGTATAGTTAAAAGCCGAAAACGAAATGCTATCAATTAAATTTGCGAATCTCTCTTTTTCGGTTTCGGCTTCAACTGCATTCTCAATCGCCTGTTCAAAGACGATTCGGAAAGCCTTCAAAGAAAATTGGTACATAGGATTTATTTTATATAAATCATTCATAATAAAGTAAATCAGTGACGCCCTTGCCGCGTTCGGCCGATAAAACTCTCGAGCGATATTTATTTGTTTTTCTGTTACTTTTGCTTCAATAACCTTTTCCTCGATTTCTTTAGCGGTTTTTTTATTGCTTTCCAGATTTTCCACCAAACTATGATCACCTAAAAAGTTTCCATCTGATGACGCTAATTTGGCCAATAAAGAGTCTTCCAATGCTTTTAAAGTAATTTTAAAGGTATTCTGTTGAGTAGTGAGGTCTGATTTGAGTTTCTCAAGGTCCGGTCTTTCCTTACTGACGACCACAGCCAAGAGTTGGTCTTCTAATCCGTCTCTTGTGACTGTGAAGTTGATAAGAGTAGTTTGAGCTTGCATTTCTGGTTTGTAATGAGGATTAGCTAACTTTGTTTGAAGAATTAATCTAAAATTTTCATTGTAAGATATTTCTTTGTCCCCCATTTTTATGGCACGGCCTTTCTTTATCGTTTGTCGACCAATAACCGGGTCTAATACCGGGTCCATTTCTTCTGATATATTTTCCAATAAAACAACCCCTCCGGATGATATTGCCTTTTCAATCTTTTCCAGATATCCTTTTTGATTGAGTCTAACGACAATTAAATCGTCTCCATATTTTGTTTTAATCCATTTGATTGCTTGCAACTGAGGATCAATCATTAATGGCCATCTTTCACAAAAAGAGAGTATTGTGGCGTTTTCAACAGACATCCTGTCCGTTGGCAAGTTTTCATTGCTCCAGGTTGCAACTATAGCATCGTCTACTAAGAGTTCTAAAGGATCAATGTTGTCGCGAATGGGTATTCGAACTTTCTGTTCTTTTAAAAATGGCCACATCTTTTCATTTAGTAACTGAACCCGATAAAACTTTGTAAAATAGCCAAAATATGAAATAAAAGACGTAGTGATTAACACATCTCCCGGAACTGTATTTGCTATTTCTTCCAATTCTTGTACTTGATTCGCCCATCGAATATTTTCAGAGGCAAATCCGTTCACTAAACGGTTAGCTAAGTCTAATGTTTTGGCAGTAAAATCTGCTTCTTCTTGACATCGCAGCTTTTCATCGGTAGCAGCTTTAAATTGACTGGTTAAAACTTCCAAAGATGCCTCAAGATGAGAGATTTTCTTTTGGATCACTTCAAGCTTTTCTGACGCAGCGCGCAACTCCTCATTGGCTGCTTCAAGGGCATCTCTTTTTGGTTTTACTTCGCAATATACATCATGGAATTTTAGAATATTAATAACCCAAGCGCATAACCCGGCAGCGGCAAATGATTTTCCACGAATAATATCTGGTTGGAATGAGGGAGATTTTAGATAGACTTGTGCGGCCGCTTTACTTACAGGATGAATATTTTCCTTGTCATAATTAATCAGTGAACTCAAAAACTGATCAACTTTTGACATCGGTCCAGCTTTAGCAGCTTTCCAGCTTCGATCTCTCGGTAATTTTCCATCCGATGCAAAAAGTACCATGACCGCCTGTCCAACTAATACAACATCAGGCGGTGGAGTTCCCAATGCTTTCAATTCAGATAAATTATTTTTGTTTAATGTGTTTAAAGCTTCTTGTGCTGCTACTAAAGCCGGTTCAGCTTTAGCCAAATCTCTTTCACATTCTCTTTGCTTTTTTTCAACTTCTTTTTTGATTACTGCAACTTTAGACTCTTCTCCAGCAGCTATTTCCTTCTCAGCCCTCACCTTTTCGGTTTCATTTCCAACGACAACAATCAATTCATTAGCCGCTTGAGTTTTTTCTGCCACAACAACTTCTTGATCCGCAAGTTGAACTTTAAGATCTTTCGTTTGTTCTGATGCATCTTTTAGTCGTTCAAGCCCATTAACAAGTCTTGATATTTTTAATTTTATTTCATCGTCTCTATTCCTCAACAATTTCTTAAAAAGATCAATTTGCTCCAAGAACGATTTAGGTGTGGTATAGTTGAACCTTCTATCCTTGGCCAAATACTGTTGACTTATATCGTTCACAGTTGTGTGGCCAAAGGCCATGTACTCACTAATTGAGTCTTTAATGTTATCCTAAATTAAATTATTAAATATTAAATTAAATATAAAAATGTTAATAAAAGAAAAATTTGAGAATATGTATAATTAAACTCCTCTTGAAACTTACCAAATATGAGTAACAAATTTGTACCTGAAAGGTTTGCATCAAAATATTTTCTAAAATGAACCCATCCCAGTTGACAAAACACAGTGACGCATAATAACAAATCTATAATATATTTAGAACTCTCTATTTTAAATGTGATGTTGAATAGAATAGGAAACCCTCAAGGACCAAAACTTACCCATTCACATGTGTCCAACTTTCATCATTTCTGTCCCTATAAAATCACTACGTGGAAATCCACAAAAAAAAGGTGTTTCCCCGAAACTGTTTTTGACCCTATTCTATCAGTTGTTCATATTCTTCTAAAAAATTGTTCAGAAAATTCATTTCCATAAAATATAATGTAACTTTATACATCACAAAAGAAATTGAAAGATTTCTTACAGAAGTTGGTCTTCAAATCCGTCTCTTGTGACTGAAGTTGATAACGGTGGTTTTTGGCACAACTTTTCAAGTGTTTTTGATGAATTTTATTTACTTTACGCTTATAATAACTACCAAATATTATTATATATTTTAAATTAATTTTATTCAGTGGTAATTTAATTTAATTTAAAAATAAAAAATGAAGTGGAAAAACAAAAGAAGTTATTATAAGACCTTTTTTTGGTTTTCACCTCTGATTGCTTATCATTTTGCAATGACATAAAGAATCAGTAATGTTATCGATGTTTTTTTGATATTCACAAATTTTTGCCACAGAATTTTTCAAAGGAAATTATAATTCTATGTGAGTTTAATGTTACTCGATAAAACAAAAAAACAAAAGCATTTAGTAGAAAACGGTTAAAAAATTACAAGATAAAGGAATTTTCAAATTTTTGATTTTATAAAATTTTTTTTTTGTTTCAATTAGCGTAGGTAAATAAAATTCATCAGAAACACTTGAAATTCCCAGGCTAAAAATTTTTATTAAATAGAAAGTAAAACAGACTTGAAATTTGTTTAAAAATTTATTAATTTAAAATAATTATTTTAATTAAATACTGAAATTATTTTGATATCTGAAGTCGAAGAAATTATTAATTTCTATTGGATTCGAACAAGTATAAAAAACAAAAATAAAATAATTGAAAATGATTATTAATTTTAATAATCATTATTAGCCTAAAATTACATAAGGAGTAACTATTAAAGAAGGTTAGATTTCCCCAAGAGTAATTGTAAAAACCATTTGAAAGTACACTAAAATCACTTTGAAAAGGCTGTACCGAAAATTTATGAATATCAATAAAACATCGATATTATAACTGATTTATTGTCAAGAAATAAAAAAATTCCTAATGTCATCGAAAAATGAAAAGAAATCTGAGGTGAAAACCAAAATAATTTCTAACAAAACACTGTGTCGCAACTTTTAAAAATCTTTTTTTTTAAATCCCATCCAATTACTTAATCTTGCGTAAGCCTATGTTTGCTTCTGATGACTTTTTCTGTATTTGCCAATATATTTTATTGTTATAGCTTATTATGGAAACCCCATTTGATTTAGTGTTTCTTTTTTTCAATGTCCTAAACTCCTATCTATTTGGCTTAATAACCACTCATCTCAGAAACTTATTAAACCGAAAACAATGAGGTACGAAAAACTTAAATGAAACACATATTTTTTATACTTAACTTTAAAAAGAAATTAATAATAATTAACCATACTTCTAGTTCAAGCTCATCAAGGAAACGTCTCGAGACCGATAGTAGAGCATCATACGGCCATTCATGAAACCAGTCTATGCAAGTACAATTCACCAAGGCTGGAAACCGTCTAGCTCTCACACGAATAGTATTTCCGACAGGCGAGAAACATAAGACCACCTTAACGCAGCCAATTAAATTCAAAATAGATGTCATCGGTTTTATTCCTTTACCTTTAGACTTTTTCGAACTTTATCAATGAAAAATTTCCAACAGTTCTCATTAGTGTCGATTATTCCATAAGCTTTGCATTCACCTCTAACGCCAGTGATGATTTGATCAACGTCTTCATCCGGAAATAAATCTGGAATTTCTCCCGAAGCCAAAAAGTCATTAATATAAACAAGATATTTCTCATCGGCAATTTGGGCGTCTGTCATTAGGAAAACTGTTGGCATGTTTTTTAATCCTGACTTTAAATAAATTGCTGCCATTTCATTTTTCAAATCGTTCATTGTGAAACCCTTTCGCAACACCAATTGGTAAACATCCAATCCAGCAATGAACGCAGCGAGTTTTGATAAACTTTGTTTGCCGCTGCCTCCAATGCCGATCAGCAAGGCGTTTCCTCTGGGCATTTCTAAGATACGATTTATTCTCAATATATGGCACACGGCATTTTCGAACAGGACGAGATTCATTGCTGCAAACGTTTCGTTGTAAAGATTTAGTGAATCAGTTAAAATCTCCACGATTTTATTATATTCTATTACCGGTCCGTAAACTTTGTCACCGGTACCTTTACTGAAATGACAAAACAAATTCGGTTCCTCATGGACTGACCCGTCACCTAATTCTGGGAAAACCTGACCAATTGAAATTTTTACAAGTTTCCTATAAAGTTCTAGGTCTGCCTCTTCAACCATTTTGTCACTGTATACTCGTTGGGCTTCATGTTTCCATAATCGTAAAAGTTGAACTTGGGATGTCAAACAATCAACTGTTGCAAACAAAAGTCCCTAAAAATTTAACCGACAATAAACTACTAGTTTTAGTAAGCAATAAAAGCAAAATAAAAACAAAAAAAGCATTTACCTGAAAAAGATTCGACAAATCTCGTAAATTGAAAATGTAATGAAATTTGATTGCTGTCGGTAAAAATGAGGCGGCGACTTTATGATGGACGAACACCGATAATTCCGCCAATTGGTCCACATATCTCGCAATTTGAGACGAGACCTTTTGGGCAGCAAAATGTTGTCGAATTATTGTGGAATAAATCGTTTTTACGGCCTCATCATTGGGAAAGCTGAGAGCAAATACGGCAAAATGTCTTTGCAATCTTGGACTGATTGTGAAACTGCCCGACGTCGGATTCATCGCGGCAATGTATTGCGTTTTGTGCACAATTTTTAGGGTTAATTTGTGCCGATCATACCAATGAGAATAATCGAGATGTTGCCGAATCAGAGTATGGGGTTGCACGGTGAAATACTTATCCACCTATCAAATACGCGGGGGGATTTAATTAAATAAAAAAAAATAAAAATATTATAAAATTTTTATTACAGAAATAGAATGTTTAGTAGTGAAATTTTACTTTTAGAAATTCTTACATCATTGAAATATGGCGAGAAAATCCGTCACATGCCTTGCAAAGGCTTAGTGAGATAACTCAATGTCCAAAGATGTCAGATAAAATCTTCCCGGGTTGTCACATATTTTCAATAATTCTTAATAAAATGCAACTATGTGGTATTTGACATGCGATTCAGGACATAGTTTCCCCTCCTTTTGGTTTACATCTTTAAAATTTGACAAAAAAACGTATTTTTTGTTAATTTTAGTATTAGCGACCCCGCGTAAACGGATTTATATAAACAAGTTTATTGCCAAAATCCTCACTGTTGCTTCATCAGCTTCTTTGATTGTGAAATGGCTATTTAATATATTAGCAAATTTCTAAGAAAAGTCATAAGTTAATAAAAAACTAAAGTTAAGTTAAATTTTAAACCAAAAAAATTTATGGAGGGTTCTCAAAGTTTCGGCTTCCAGTAAAATTTAGTCAGTAAACTTTCCATTTGTGGATCCCTACTAATGTAGACAATTTACTTATTATTTTTATAAGACTTACAAGAAACAACAACATGAAGTCTACAACCAAACTATATTTTGCCTATTTCATATTATCCAATGTGTTACGCAACAATATTATTAACTACCTACATAAGGGTCCGAAGCCTTTCTTATATAGAGAGTAATGAAAGTATTATCATTAAGTTACTTTTAGAAATTGGACTTCTCAGATTTTGTTTAAATGAAAGGAATTTATGAAGATAAATATTCTGTCTTGCATGTAATCGCTTGTGCTAACTTAGGAACAGTCAGCAGTTTTTGTGAAAGAATTTGCTAAAAATCTGAACTTTTACCTCTGGCATATTAAGATCATCTATGAAATATATCAGTTGACTCTGTCCTGGAGGTCCATAATTTTTGCCAGCTTTCTTTTCTATACTCTTCTCCAATACTTGTTGTAACATTTCACTCGTTGTATAAAAATTAAAAGGAACATTTTTCACAATGAATTTATCTGGTAAATTTTCAAATTTGTCTTGCAACAGGACACTTTTCCCCGTCCCTGCCGATCCAATAAGCATGACCGGCTTACCAACGGGAATCAGTAAATCTAAAAAGAAACTAATTCTGGCCACTTCAACTGTTGGGACCAAGACTGCCTGGTTAGTAAAGAATTTGATTACATTTTATAAACGGATAATATTACTTGAAGGGGTTTTTCGGGATCCAATTCAAATTTTGTCACTTTAGTTTGCCAAGATGTGAATTTTTTTGTTTTAACATTGAAATAGAAATCAAAAACACCGCCTGAAGATGGGAATTTTATTTGTTTGAATTCATTGAGCCACCATTTGGAAAATTCGAGTCTGTGGTCAATCAGTTGATCCTTAAAAAGGCAGCCACCAAAAGCCCAAACACAGCAAAAAACGAAAAACATTTCGTAGCCTTCTTTAGTTAACTCTGTCGTACTTTTTAACTGCTTTTCTTGGTCCAGTAGACATTCTAACAAGTGGCAAAGCATTTGAACATGACTGATATCAGGAATTGGAGTGATTTTTTTGAATTTAGACCTAACACCTTCCAAACAAGGAGGGATATATTTATCGAAACATATCGATAACGCTGACCTTTCGGATCTTGAAAGAACCTTTTGTGATTTAACTCTTTCATCTAACCAGCTATGAACAAATCTGAAGAAAAAAAAAATATATATATATATATATATATATTAGTTGAAGTTTGTAAACTATAATTTGAACTATAATTTTAAACTGTAACTAATAACTTGAGAGTTCATAAAGTTCATAATCATTATATTTTTTGTAAATTATTCATATGTTTAAAGAGCCAATCCTTATCAAGTCCGATCAACCGGAAGTCAATTCACGAGAAGAAAAAATTATCCTACTTGATTTTTGGTTGACATTAGTGAAACGAAAAGTTTAATCAGAACGGCAGTGTGTAAAAAATGAAAATTTTTCGTGAGTTTTTAAAAAAAATAAGTAGTACAAATAAAATATACAAACAAAAATTGATATTATTTTTATATTATAAATGGATTTATTCATTGCAAACCGGTGTGTCATAAGTAAGCACTCCTCTTTGCCTATCTATCCAAATGTGTTGATGGAAATTATGTCCATCAACCTACCGAAATATATTAAAGTGATCAGTGGATGCAATCAAATTATAATTGTATTTTGATCAAGAAAACGTAATTGTGCAAAGTTTCGAGTCGACTGGGCGTTGGAGACGATTACAGTAAAATAAAGAAATTAATTTTTTATGCGGAAATTTTCTATTTAATTTAATTAATTAAATTACTTAAAATAAATCTCTAATAATTACTGAAGTTAGAAATCTGATTTTAGACAAATTGAATATGAAATAATTAATTATAATTTATGAAATTATTTTTAACTGGTCCCATAATACGTGAAAATATTCAGAACAATATGAATTCGGTGGAATAAAAAGTCACAAATCGGAATAGCAATTAATGGCGCCAGAGACTAATAAATTACAGAATTCATTTTTTAAATCCATTAAAACAACAAACTAAAGCAACAGTTCCAGCACCCTTATACCGAATGTATGTAGAATATTGGTCACTGTCGCCATATTTCAAGTTTTACTTTCTAAATTTCACATATTCAATAGAAATGATAAATTTGTAACATATTTTGTATTGTAATTTTCAAAATTTCTAAATAACTTTGCAGTTAATTTTTTTTTTGAATTAATAAACGAGATTTTTAATATTTTAAAGAGTTATTTGCTATTAATGTTAAATATTTTTAAAATTTTTGATAAGGGAATAATTACAAATTAAATCTAAAAAGAATTCAGAATTATTATTATTATTATTATTATTATTATTATTATTATTATTATTATTATTTTTCATTGAATTTTTAATAAAGATTAAAACAATAATAATTATGTCAATAAATTGTGTTGTAATAAAATATTTAGGTAATAGCACTTTTTACAAATAACCGAACATCTACACACTGGCTTATATGTGACGATTTTGGAAAAGTCTTAAAGCGTAAAGATCTCGGTAAAGAAACCGTGAAAAAGATTAAATATGTGAGTAAATACTTCTTAATGTCCGATAAATGCTTTTTCATTAATGACATATCTGATGATGCAATGTCGACAGGGCCAGATTAATATATTCAGGAGTCCTAATCACTTACCAAGTGTGGTGCCCGAACAACCAACCAAATCCAGGTAATTGCAAGTTGTGCAAAATTAATATTTAGTACATTATTATATAATTAAATTAAATAAATAACTCTATGGCCTCACAACATAGACCGTGGTCCGTGGACATTTTTAGTTAATTAATATGACACTAGTTCATGCAGTAATTTAGTAATTGCAAAAAAATACAGTAGCTCGTCGTGGTGCACGTGTTTAGTGTGCTTATTGGTTAATCCGGTATTGAATGTTGGAAACAAATAGAATTTGTATTTTACAAAACAAAAAAGCATTCAAAAATAGATTTATATTACATAGATCAGCGGTTCCCAACTTTTCTGGTGCTGTGACCACTTGATAATTTTTGCCAAGTTGTGGTGACCCCAACAATAAAATTAATAGGGTTGCTCCTCAGTCACATCATTTTTGCAGATAACTATTATGTTTTTGACTTCTGAATATCTGATTTTATTTGTTTTATACTTTATACTATAAAGTCAAAGTAGGAGTATCGCTTAAATTTAAAATGATAGTAAGAAACCACTGACTAGAGTAAATAGATTATTTTCAAAAGCTCTTAGGCGACATCTGGCAAATTGTCACGCGACCCACAGGTTGGGAACCGCTGACATAGATACATATCAGATAAGTAAATAATAAAATAAGCCCTTGCTGCAAAGTAAATATAATAAGTCTTTGCAGCAATGGCTTATTTGATTATTTAAGTATCTGATATTTTAATTTATGTTGCTACCAAGGAATCACCGTTTTATAGACACAGTATGAAATAATATTTTTATTATAAAGTCATTGAAAGTTACTCACGGTTGCCAGCCCAAATCTCCAGGATTGATGTAAAGGATTCCAGCTCTAGAAACTGTTGCTGGGGTAGCAGTTTTAAGTTGACTAATTTCAAATAAAAGTCTCATAGATTTAGTAAGGGGAATCCTCTCGTTGCTTGCAAGGGTTAATATTTTGTTGTCGTCCATAACAGTGTTCAAGGATTCTATCCACATAGGATCAATGTCTCCATCAAGAACAATCCATTTTGGATCGTCATGGGCCAGATTTGCCAAATCTCTCATTATTACAGAAAATAGTCCATCTTTCCATTCCCTAGTCGATGGATTTATGATACCAAATAGCTCATCGTTTGTAACAGCTTTTGGATCCAAATCTACAGCAATCGGTTTCATTTTTTGTAATTTGTATGTATTGTGAAGAGACTTCCAAACTTGACTTTTACCCGTGCCTGCATTACCAACAATAAATACTGAATGTCTGACATTGAACAGCTCTTGTAGTTGTACCACCTGTTATATTATAAAAAAATTAATTAATTTATCCTCATCATTAAAAACCTTGAGAATAAAAGAGTCTTCGGGTTGTAATCCCAAGTCTTCAGTAGCAGACCTGACATCGGTTTCAAATTTAAGATTTCTTTGCCGAGGTGCATTTAATTGGGGAAATAAGTCACCGATTAAACCCAAAAAGACTGGAGTATCATCTGTTACGATTTTTGGAGTATTGAAATCTCTCAGAGCTCTCATTAATACCGAGTCTTCACCCATTGCCCGATCAGCACGCTTCAAAGTCCCGGCAACTACCAAAACTGATTTAATTGCTCTCAGACCCCAATCATAATGATCTTGTTTGGATAATAATTCTTTACATAATTGATAAAGAGTGATGAACTTTCTAGCTAACAACCGAGCATCGAGAAATCCTTCGGCAACTAACATTATTTCGCAAATCAATTCAAAATCAGGAACCACCATGGCGCAAGGTCTACCATTGTATATTTAACAAACAAAATTTATCAAAATCTTACCTGAATAAAGCCTTCAAATTTTCTGGTAATTCAGTTCTTCCGGCATATCCTGGATTCATGGTGATAAATAATCCAACAGCAGGGTTAAGGGGAATTACTTCACCGAGAAAATTGAATCGCTCTCTTTTTTGCCTGATTGCATCTTGAATAACTTTGACTTGAACGGCGACGACTGATAACACTTCGACTGATATTCGGTTGAATTCATCAAAACAACCCCAACTTCCGGATTGAGCTAATCCCTTATATATATTTCCAATTGACTTATAATCCATTTGTTCGGAACAGTTAAAAACATAAACCATAATTCCCATTGCTCTACCAAGGTCTTTAGTTGTTTCGGTTTTTCCTGTTCCAGCGGGTCCGGCGGGTGCACCGCTCATGCATAAATGAAGCGACTGAGTTAATGTTATGTAGCATCTGTCGGTCAAAGGTGTTATTACAAGACGAGGTTGGTTGCCGAGATATTCATGCGCGAATATAAATTGAGCGTCACAAATGTTAACAAAACAATCTTTTATATTTTCATCCCACCGATGTCTTAACTGAGACAGCCATAGAAATCCTTGTGAACTGTCGACTTTCTGTGATATGAGTTTTGCAACTACATCCCGATTGTGTACGTCAATCGTACAAAGTGTCATAATTTTTTGCCGATCATTTGCTGTTAGATCAGTCAACAGCATTTGAATCAAAGCTCCAAGTTGACTTACTTGTTTCTTGTTGTAATCTTTCATTGCGTTTTCTAATCCTTCTTCTAATCTTGCAAAAGCTATTTGCACTTCTGATGCCCAACCTATTTGTGACCCAGTCAATGATATTTGAGCAGGATAATCAAAGAGCCACTGATCTCTAGGTTTTTCTTCATACGTTACAACCGCATCAGCAAGAGTTAGTCTCATTGTTAGCAACATTTGATCTAAAAGCCTATTTAACCATTCTTCTACTTGTCCATCAAGAGAGATATTCTTGGACATTTTCATTACTTCTCCATCCTTGGCAATCATATGACTTCCAACTAATGGATTAGCTTTATCATTGACAATCTTTAGCTTTTCAATACTGTCGAATAGTTTTGATAAATGCTTCATAACTTTCATAGGAAGCTTTCCATTGCTGACAATGTCCATGAGATCCGCCGCTGAAACAAAATAAAATCTCGGAAAAGCTAGACGTTTAGTTTCGAGATATTGGGCTAACGCTTTTTCACAGAGAGTTAAACCTTGACGTAGTACTTCAATTTCTTTGTATAAATTCGGATTATCCGTTGTTGCTTTGATTACGTTTGGTGTAGCCTCAAACATTTTTGCTATTTCTTTGAATTCTACATCAATCTTAAAAAATCTAGCAGTATCCTCAGGCAATTGGACTTTTATATCATCAGACAAGACAAAAATTGACTCTAGGCCTGACCAGACCCTTTGGACCTCAAACCACAATGACAGTACTTGGTCAGTTTTTGAAAGAGTAGCATACCAGTAATTTATTTTATCAATGAAAAATGCGTTGTCTCTGTTTCCTATCATATCTAACACTTTAACTTGTGTCTCTTCTAGAGTTTGGGTTAAATCTTCAGTTGCTTTGGGTAAGGTTATTTGTGTTCGGTCATGCATATCATATTCAAATGCCAAGTCTTCCCATGTGTTTCTAATTTTTTCTAAATCTTTATCAATCTTTTGTTCATTTGCAGCTTTGGACACCACTCCTCTGACCTCCTCCTCAAATTTATGTAAATTCAATGATAGTAATTGAGCCAAAGTTGTCTCGTCTGAAATTTTGATGTCTTTTCCGGTTTCTTGCATTAGTTCTTTCCAATGACGATCTTTCACTGCTGGATCCTGTAGGTCTCTAACCGCTTGAACTGAAGCGTTGGTTTCTTTTAACAACGATTCTAAACTTTGAAACAACGGCCACTTTTTTATATCTTTATCCATTGTTCTGATTTCAAGAGTAACTTCTCTAATTATCTAAATATTTTTTATTCAATTATTATAATAATATTCGAGTTATATGTTAATTGATATAAGAGTAAAAAAATGAGAGATATAGTTAATTTTTCAAAGAAACTCATACAAAAAAATACCATATTCGACTATCCCTTAACACGTTCGCAGCCTTTAGAAACGGCAAGTTGACTTCAAAATCCAATCGCATAAATTTTTGTTTTGTTTTTAAACAAAGATTTTGGTGATATATTTTCATTGTCGCAAGAGCCGTCATAATTTACTAGAATAAAATCTTTCAGTACAATTGGCTTATATCCCGCTTTTTGGCTCACTTTATTGGTTAATGACTTGTGAGTGGTCGAGTACCAGCAAATAAATTCTAGTACGTGTCAACACGTGTGATAACATCGCATCAACTCAAGATCTGTAAATTATATGAAACATTTTGGCTTAGATTGGAGCTGGGACAAAGGGTTTATCTCATAAAAAGCACGGATAAAAAATAGCACCCTTTCATAAAAGTAAAAAAGTAAGTATTACCTAAAGAGTTAATCATTGTTTTCATTATAAATTTATCTCGTTTTGATTTTTATTGAATGGTACCGTTTTTAACGCGCCCCTAGTGATGGATACTGGGACAGAAAGGTGTGGCATGAAATCCTATGTATAAAAATGTAACTATTTAACATATAAAAGTATTTAAATGTGACATATTTATATCTATTAAAAAATATATTTGACTATGAATCAGTATAGATATCGAAGTTTTATGATTTTCACGAAATTTCTGCACAGCCTTTTTTAAATATAAATACAATGTCATGAAAAAAAATCAGTGGTTAATAACAAAAGAAGTTCTTATAATAGTATTACGTTATGTAATCAAATCATTTTTATCAGGAGTTTTTACTGACCTCATCAATTTGCGAGAAATCTATATTTTTCCACTGAGATTCCTTCCAGGCAATGACATAAAAGTGAAAATAATTGACAAAATCCCACAACTGTTTTAGGATTCTTATGTCTCGCCTTGTAGATTTCAACTCCATGTAATTTGGGATATCGCGGACTTCAAAAATTGCCGCCGACTCGTGGACTTCATCAACTCCGTGCTCAGTTTCAGTGATCTGTTTATTCCACTAATATAAACAATAGATAAAAAGTCAAATGACAGATTGGTTTCGAAAAAGTCTTACATCATCCAGTGCGTCATAGGGTTTCTCACAGGACATGTAAAACACTTCGGCCTTAAGAAATTTAGATCGTAAATTTTTCGAACTTTCATCGTGTTGAATACATTTCTGTCTGATATTCTGAACTTCTTTTTCCTGTAGAGGTTGAATGGCCTGCTTTGTAAGCACTGCGTGATTTTTCAGCTCTTGCCACTGTTCAGGCAAAGTCTAACAAGAAATTTATTTTCAAATATTATAATTTTTAGTCTAGTTATCATCAAAACGTTGATCTAAATTACACAAATTCACCAATAATATACAAAGAAGAATGTTTATGAAAATTAAAACTATGAAATTGGCAGAAAAATTTAAGAATATTTGATGGAGCTTACTTGACTCTCATTGGTACCATAAAAGAAACTCAATCCACTGGAGATAAAGCCCACTAAATTTATGAATAAAGCTCGGAATCTGACCATTCCATCAATTATCACTATTTTCTGATTGCTCTTATCAAATATATATAAAGACATTTAATATCTTACAAACTAGACATATGATTCGACTACAATATTTACTTTACTTTGTCTGACTCCTTTCATAAAAGTAACTTTTGATAAATATTTCTAAAGACAGATTAAATATAAAGAAAATAATAAAGAAAAACATTAAGATAACGTAACATTGTGTAATATATAATTTTTTGTAGATTTATGGCGTTCAATGCCGACCACAAGTATTTATTTACAGACTTTCTGTAAGCTATATTACTCAATAAAAATATATTATGGAACAACATACAAAAGCCCAAGACAAATATTCAGATATTAAGAAACGAATGCACTATTTCAAATTGTAATTGCTATAAGCAGAAATATATGAACAGTATTCAAAGCATGCACACAAACACGTAATTGACATGCAGTCAGAAGCATGTGAATAGTCAAATTACGATTTATGTTAACATTGGTGATCAAAAAATGGCGATCACTAAATTGCGACTACGTTAAAATGAAAATAGTCTTTCTAACAGCTGTATCAAAAAGGCGATTAATAACAATAATGCTAATAATAATGCTAAGTAGTACGTTTTAATAAACCTCTTTAAACTTGAAGACTTATATTATGTGAAATAGAACGGAGTTAATCAAGTAATGGGCGTTAGTTATAGTCTATGGTGATGATTTTTATCCTTGCTAAAGTTTTCTTGTATTTCTGCCTTACTGCATTTAGTTGCTGACGGGCGATGCACTTTGAATCTTTACATCATTCAAGTTTTGCTTCATTTTCAAGGCATCATTAAATTTACATCTAGTTGCATGATTGGCTTCGATGAGCTCGCTGAAACATCTATATCATCCATCTGCCGCATTATTTGTGCTTGGTAGATCTTCGATAACGACTGCATGACAATTCCAAAGTGCATGCTCGAATAATGGTTTACTCTGAATATAGAATCAAATCAATCCTCAGACTACGTTACGACATCAATTGTTGTTACAAATTCCAAGGAAATCAGCTGGTTAACATGCTAGGAAAATTCTTGATAAGATTTTTATCTTTCTTAAAGTTCGTTGATTTGTTGAATTCGTTTCCAGAGACATTGACTCATGTGGAACAAGTATCTACACGGTTCTGTATTTGGATATACAGTCTCTAATGCTAGTAAATCAGAATGTTCAAAGTCGGTCATCAGGGTCAATGGTTTCAAGTTTTGGAAAAAGAACATTATTAAGTGCTCGCTTTTTTTTATAATCGTCTTTATAAAGCAGTTGCCATAAAGACTTTCACTATTTTAAAGTAATCGCTATTTTGTGATCATTTTCAGCGTACACCAGCTAAAGCGAGGATATAATACAATTGGATATATCCACAAGGCTAATATACGCCTTTGAAATCTAAATGACTTACATAGCAAAATACATATCATGTCAGTGTGATTCACAAATTGTTTGCTTATAACAGATTCAATTTGGAAGTGGTATAAATAAATTTTCAAAATCAAACCAATTAATTCCCGAAATTTAGAAATACATTTTATATTTACTTTTAGATAAAATTTAGAATAATTTCAACTAATTTACTTCAAGCAGTTTGCTGACATCTTCTGGAAGTTCCTCGCCAAATTCACGCAATAAAACAACGGTATCTCGAGTAGGTTCAAAACACGAATCAATTGCATCTTCATTTTCTCTAATCTTTTTCAATCTTTCCAAAACCCTAACTAAGTCTTTAAAAGATACTTCCTGTTGATCATCTAGAGTGAGTTCGATTCCACTTTCCTTAACGAAGGATTCCAAATTCACCAATGTGTTAGTTACATGATCGTATAAAAAGTTTTTAAATTCATTTCCCCACAACTTGATGACGTTCAACAAAGCATGTTTGAAAGGTTTGATTTCAATTTTTAACCAGAAATCGAAAATTTTCACATCTTCAATTTTTTCAACATCTTCATAGGTTAGATCATATTTCATGATTTGTTCTTTGAACTGTTCAAGAGTTGGAGGAATTTCCATCGCTTCAATTTCTCCAGTTATTCCGAAATCTTCTTTTGTTAATAATCTTCCAAATCTAACAAATTGACGAATAAATTCTTTTCGATCTTCGCTCCAGAAAACCGAATATTTCGCTTGCAGAGCTACTCGGTATTCTTCGGCTTGTTTCATTGCATTTCGAACAGCAGTCGCAATGTCATGGGTAAGTGTCACTACTATTTCACAGTTATTAATATGATCTTGAAATGATCCTTTTCCTCGATGTACTGCTATTCGGTCTATTTGTTTTGACTGGCACATTATGTCTTGGATAAGACTATCTACGAGGTCTAATAAACTTTCAGGCAGGGTTTCCTTCATAGCCGGTGTATAAAAGAAATTATTTCCCTAGAAAGGTTTTTTAAATAAACAAGAATTTTGAATGAAAATACCACAAGCATCAATTTTGCAAGTAACAATGGATTGTCTGTTTTGGAAATTTCGGTTTGCTTTACCAAATATGACAGACTGCATTTAACAGTGTCCAGGAGGCCATCAACGACGTTGTCTTCGACGTATTCAATGTAATTTAGCCAATTTGGAGTCGTCGATTCATCAACTTGGAATAACGTTTTGTTTTCCTAGATTATTTAAAGGGCAGTTTAAAAAACACATTCGTAAAAAAAAGCAACTGTTCTAAAAAAAATATGATAAAAATCATTTTATTACATATAAAATTATAAATTTTGTGTATATGACAAAGAGGCTAGCGGACAACATTTGGTATACTCATTCAAGTTGAAAATAATTTCTTAACAATTTAACAACAGTTATTAATAATAAACAATTAAAACTCAGGAATTTACTTCTTCGTTTTCCCAAAAATAAATTCTACTTCAAGTCTCAGAATTGGGTGTATTTTTTTCATCAGTTGCATTTTATCACTTGCTACCGTGCATCTTCTGTTACAGAAATTGCGTGCGCTGTGTTTTTATTTTTCGTGAATTTTCTACACACTGCAAAGTTTCTTATAATATTTTTTCTCATTACAGACAGTTTTTATAAATTGCAACGCACTGTGTAATTACGATTTTTGAATTACCACTGCTCCGTTTTTCTATACAAATTTTAGTAAGTATTTGTTCAGTGCAAAAAAATGTTCTATATAGAGGTATTAGGCGCGGTAAACTGTAAAAAAATAAAGACATCATAACGACAGTGACGAAGAGAAAATTCTAGATTGAAACCTACTTAGCAATATTGAATAAAATATATTCAGAGCTTTCCCATCGTATGGAAGTATTCAAAAAAGATTCTCTATTTAGGTTCCTTGTTGATTTTCTTTCGAAGTCGACGCCAAGTTTAAAGCAGTGGCACATGGATTTAAAGAGCATTATTCTGAGGACATATCCCTGTAGTTTGGAGATAAAATTGTTTCATTACAAATATTTCATATTACAGTGTTAAATATAGCCAGAATCAGTCATACAAAGCCATTTTTGAAAATATGATCATTTCAAAGTTTCCGAATGTGATGATAACGTTAAGACTTTGTATATGTCTCATCACGAACGCTATTGGTGAAAGAACTTTTTTGAAGTTGAAATTACTGAAAAATTGTGGTTGACCTTCAATGACACAAGAATGACTGAAATCACTTTTCATCTAGTTTTTCAGACAAATAAATCCCCAATTTAAGTGTCACAAGTCTCAATTATAATTTAGCACATGTTTTTGGCTGAATCAATGCAGAGGTTTTATAATGTGTTACAAGACGAGTGCATATTAAAAATCTTAAAATTAAAATATTACATAGTAGATAACAAATATAAGATGAACCTATATGTAGATCGAACAATGGATGATTATAATTGGTAATGGCAATGGTAATGACAATTCGTGACAATCTATGAGAAAATGTATTATTATTTCATTTATTTAGACAACCTGTGATTCATTTAAGTGTATTTTATCATCTTGAACAATATGTACCGTATTTTTCGGATCATAAGGCGCACCGTGTTATAAGGCTCAATATCATTGATCGACTGCTAACGGTTTTATTTTCATACATAAGGTGCAGCTGGTTATAAGGCGTACAAATTAAATGACACAAAACTCTGATAAGTCAAACTTTATTCAACTCTATTTATGACAATTTCTGAGAAAATGAAAGGATTTAAGTACGAAAAATACGGTAATTGATTTTGGGAATTCATGATAACATTTAATGCAAGTTTGAGAATATTATTGATAATGATATTAATGTACTTATTTTTTATATTTTAAGTATCAGAAATTGACAGTAAAGATAAATTGAAAACAATAGGCAATTTTAACCCACAAAGTAAATACATATATAAAAAAATATTATTAGATTTTCACCCTCTAGGGGTTAACCCTTTGCGGTTCGTAACAAAAAAATTTACCCACCAGGTCCACAATTGTTTTAATGATTTTTTGTGTATATAATTTTCTTGAACTAAATTGGGTTTTTTAATAAAAGGTATTTTTGGAATTAAAATTTTATTTTATGACATTCAAATTATTTTTTGAATAGCTTAATGGCATGATAGCGTTCAAAACGCTCTCTTAAATGGAGACCAGGCCTCTATCACATGTTTTGCATATGTACCTTGTCTCCCTTCTTCCACCTGGGATGTTCCTTTCGGAGCAAACAATGCAATGTTTTAAAAAATTAAGAGAGAAACATAAGGCATCAAGTAACTGAGCTGTTCAAACGCAGCTGCTTTTTTACGAGCCGTTTCGAGAACAAACAAGTCATAACTAGTCAAAACCCAAAATAAACATTCTACATTCTACACATATATTTGTTCTTTACAGGAAATGCAAAAAAAAGCATACAACGAAATCTGAAACTTCAATGGAGTAATTTTTGGAATGTCTAGTCAGACTCGATATAGGGCCGCAAATGGTTAATGGATAAAAATTAATTTTTATTTTTGATGACTCAAAGCGTCAAGTTGTTATATTTTATTACTTAAAATTGATATTTAATTGGCAATTGAGTGTCTAAAAAACAAAACCAATAATAATAATAATGTTAAAAATAATAATAATTGACACAAGGCGTAATTAAGTGAGTGAAAAAGACACTTTAAGTGTCAACAAAAACAAAATCTTTTAGTATATAAACTGAGCGAATTCTCAGTTAAATCACCCACAAATTGTAAACTGAGAAGAGGTGCAAATTCAGTAGTTGATCTTGCAACATAATTTCGAGCATACAAAATTACATAGCTGAGCTCAGGCAACTGCAAATCGAGTTAGCACAGGAAACACAATAAAAAGATAAACAGAATCATTATTTAAAGTTGGTGAAGGTATACATTATTTTTGTTGTATAAGTGTTGTATTTAAATAAAAGTCTGTGAACCAGTGTTAATGTTCTTATTTATATTAGACAACAAGTTGAGATACTGGGAACCTCAACAAATGAAAGAGGTTTAAATGATCGAGAGTAATGACAGGGGTGTAAATGACAAATATAAAAACTCTCAAAATATTTCCACTAAAAAAGTTTCTTACTTCAATTAATGTGATAATTTTTTGTCCCGCTGTTTTCATTTGATTGTATCTATTCAATGTCAAATGCTCCCGATCATCCAAATTCAACATGTTGTCATTTTTCCTTTCTTTTCGAACATACAATGGGGTCTCTTTCCATTGACCTATCAACTCTTTGATTGTTTCGAAGTTATCTTGGGTCATAACTAAACGCTTTTTTAGATCACTGATTGTCAGCAAGTTGCTATCAAGGAAATCGGTAATATCTGAAGTAATTACAATTAATTTAATAATTAAAATAATACTTGTATGTTGTTTTAATGGTTAATTACTTTGTTTGTTAAAGTAATGAGTCATGAAAGATTCGAAAGATTATTTTTCCTATTTTTAATATTGAACAAGGAAGGGATTCAGTTATTCAAAATTTTTTAAATGTTTGATATGCGTTAGAAAATATGTAAAAAAAACTTATTGCCAAAAGAAGAAATATACTTAATAAATTTATTGTCCCTTTAAATAGACGCATATACATTCACCCCATGGTTTCAAACTAAGACATACGTATGAAAAAACCAGCGCTGTAACCAGGCAGGTGCAACATGTGCACCCGCACAGGGCCCAAAGATCTAGGGGCCCTAAAACGAAATTGATAATTGAATTTTTTTTACAAATTAGAGTACAATTAAATGAAAATTAAATATTCTTATAATATAAATAATATAATATATTTTTGTGTACAATAAATTTTTTATATGATATCTATTTGAACTACAATTACTTTTTCCCAAAAAATATACGGGCCCTAAAAAAGCTAGTAACGGTGCTGGAAATAACATTATTCAAGTTTTATTAGTGAGGTGTACTTGAAATTTTGAATTGTATACTGGAGGAGGAAAATCATACATTGCTCAAGAATTAGATTGGAGACTTATTAAATAATAGGAAAAACTCTAGCCAAATGATTTATACATTAGTGTCTCCTTCAGAAAACTTTCATCCAAAGTCAAACTCATTTAATTGATCCGTCGCAATTCAATAAGAAATGTATTTCATTGCAAATACTAGATATGAAATGACGAAGAGAAAGTTGTCTATCGAGACTAAAAAAAGAGAAAATTATTGTATTCAAGAGGTCTAACAGGAGATTCGTGCTAGTGATGAGTACGAAATATGATGAAACAGTGGAAACTTTTGTGAATAAATATAAATTATGATTGAAACAGATAAAGATTTAGTATCCAAGGAAAATATTTGATTAAATTTTCGTATCAAATGGATGATTAAGCAGTAGATACCAGGAAAACTGTAAAGTTGTACAAAAGATTACTTCTATTTTTAACATATACTTCATTTGTCCAATAAAATCACTAAAGGTAAAATGCTCATTACACAGTTTAAAGTAAAGGAATCACCAGCACTGGCACAGCTAAATCAGCTTTCAATATTTAACGCAAAGCATATTTTGACAAAGTTTCAGAACAGCGAAAAGTAACTCAAGATTTTGTTTCGAAATTGCACACAAAAGAAATAGCACTAACACTTTCATGCACAATCACAAACTCCAAAAATTGACATTTTGCCAAAGTGCGCAATTTAGATTACTACTACTATTTATTAATTTATCAAGTATTAATAGGGTTAAAATCATCCCTTAGATTGTAATATCTTAAATATGAATAGTTTAGAGCTTTATTTTAGCCATAAAAATGTATTTTCAACTCCAAAGGGCTTTTCTGATTCGCTGTCAGAAAGTCAATTCTTATTTGTCAATGAGTTAAAATTGACTCACATAGTTACAGTTTGTATGGGCTGTTACTATTAGTCAACTCCGTCAACCAATCATAATTGATTGACGTATTATTATGCGATAATTTTCCCTCCGAATTGAACATTATTTTGATATAATTAGCTATTATATTTTAGTTAATCCCCAGCCTGGTACGAGCTAAAATTACTAAATGACCAAAGTAAAATTGTTGATTAATTTAATAACATTCACAAAAGCCACATTTTTAATGAATAGTGCGAATTTACACAAATTATCTGACGTTTTTGCATTACGTGGCTCAAACTAAAATAGCAGATACGAGATATTTACTCTGTTTTCTGTCTACAGAACTCATTGGTGCCGAGCGTTATAATATCAAAGTATTTAACTGAAAATATTATCTTACCATTTTCCCAGGTTAAGGTTTTAATAGCGGGTTCAATATTTCCATCAAATATTTGAACAACATTAGAAATCAACGGATATTCGACCATTTTTGATTTAGTCTTAATGTAATTGTAATTCATTGCAATTTGCAGAAGTTTCAGCCGATGTTGTCTCAATATCTCATTTTTTTCATAGACTTTTAATGCATACTCTGGGATATTATCTTCTTCCCCTAGAGTTTTCAAATACTTTATTTCTCTTAATGCTTCTACCAGTTCGATGTCAAAAGTAACATTTAGGGTGCTGTCAATCGGTGAACTGGATAATAAGTTTTTAGCCAGATTAACTTTACATTTGTTAATAACTCCTTCCTTGAATTTTTCCAATTGGGTGTTATAATATCTAAAATTATCAAAAAGTAAACTCTTTAATGAAAATTATAGAAATTACCCATCTAGAAGTTTCAATAGTTCTTCGTATTTTATTCTCAATAATTCATAACTTTCCTCGTCGAAAACGCTGAATGTTCAAGTTCATTAAAAATAGTAAGTGAAAGCATTTATACTCTTTATGTATCCATGACAAGGGAGTCATAAATCCCATAGCTCTTTCTTTCAATGTCTTTGCCCATGTCATCGAACCACTAATTGGAGGCATCCCAGGAGGAATAATAGGCTCAATCAACTCGATTTGTTTATCATAAACCAACTTGCAATTGTCAATTTCAATGTGAATCATGCTTAAAAGATTTTCATAGCGTTTTGAAAAATCTCTTTGGAGAATTGGTCGTTCAAGTAGAGATCCAAACATGAAGATTGTCTAAAAAGTGATATTGTGGAACGTTTTGAAGTTGTTAGATTTTTGCTATGTATACCTTAAATGCCCCTTCAACATTTAATGACGTTTCAGAAGATCGAACAGCAGACGCCGACAGCCTATTGTCATATTCATCGAAACGTTTCATAAACTTATCAATTTCTTCACTAAACTTCTAAAATGGAAAATACAACAAATAAAAAAAATAACATGTATATTTAGTATTAGGAAACGAAAATTTATAGAGTTTCGGAACCTGACAGTTTGGAGATGGACAATTCAGCACGGACGATTCGGGAAAACCTGACAAAGTATTGTTATCTAGATCTTAGTTTCCAAACACTTATTCTAAAATACGACACTTACAATCCAATTAACCTCTTATAATTCCATATAATTACAACT
The DNA here is from genome assembly GCA_022537955.1 of Schmidtea mediterranea. Lineage (NCBI taxonomy): Eukaryota > Metazoa > Platyhelminthes > Tricladida > Dugesiidae > Schmidtea > Schmidtea mediterranea. The sequence goes on along the minus strand of CM039680.1, from coordinate 245,791,759 downwards.
GCATATATCCACTAAACAGCCTAAAAGGGTTGCCATTGGTCGATATCAGCAAGTTGAGAAAGGCCATTTTTATTTATGTGCTTTGTGAAAAAAGAAAATGACGAATAAAAAATTTGGCGGAAGAAGGACAGTTTCTGATTTGTTTATTGTGCGTTATAATTATATAAAAATCTGAAAACATCATGTTTATAATAAATATCTAGACAATTTTTTATTAAATTTCAATCTTTTTCTACAAAATTGTCTGACTCCGCATTGATCTATTAGAATATCTTATTTTTTCTGAAGGTTCAATTGCTTTTAAGGAAATGTTAAGGTTTTCCTAGTAGATAAAAGGCCTTTATTTATTAAAGTTAATATATATATATATATATATATATATATATATATATATATATATATATGGAACTTGTTCGGATGAAAAGAACCAAAATTAAAATTTCAAAATAACATAAGAGATTTTTTATTTTCATTTTGGATTAGGGTTAGGGAGTTCACACTCAAGGAATCGAGAGTATCCATCAGAAGCTGAAGCGCGACACAAGGAGAAGTACTGCACAGCGAGAGTTCACATGACGTCTTATATCTCCATGTTCGTTTGGCGTAAGAAGTTCCCTGGTTCCGACTTTTTATTCCATCTCCTTTCTCAAGTCTTTATAATAAAATCCGTGCGAATAAGATTTATACGTGTTAGTTCCTTGAGTGTGAGTGCCATAACCTTAACCCTAACCCTATATATATATATATATGTGTATATAAATTACCTCGTCATTTGGTATAAGGCAATCCATATTTTTCTCAATAAACTTTTTATGTTCTTCAAGGTATTCCTCGTATAATGAAGTAAGCTCTTGGGATAGTCTAGCTCCATGTAATCCCAGAACATCAATCTTTTCCATTCGGTTGTAATCCAGACATGTTTTGAAAAATGACTAAATAAATTTGTATAACTTAAATCTATACAAAATAAATTCTCTTGATTTTACAAGAGAATTATCGTAAAACTAAAAAACTTGTTTTCTATCATTTTTCATTTTTGAGAATACACTACACTATAAGTAGAAAAAATGTATACACTATCCAACACATGCATATTATTATGAGTGGTATGCAAACAGAACCTCGAGGTAACGGTGAAATCAGGCTGGCTTAAGAAATTTGGCGTGGGCTATTATACTCAATAGGTGGTCAGCTCACATTAAAGTCGTCTATCAAAGTTTATGGCATCATAAATTATTTTAATATCGTTTGTCATTCCAGCACATTTGAATATAATATATACATTTGAATAATTTTAAAATATGTGAAAACTAATAAAATGAAAAACGAATTTTTATAAAATAATAACTAAATGACTATTAACTAAATAACTAATTATAACAAAAACATACATCGCAAATAAAAATTGTCACCCAGAAAGGCTTGGGTCTCGGGGCCATGGCCCATTTTGGCCTGTGATTAGGGCGGCCCTGGGTAAAATACCAGTTCTATCCATGAGCATCAAAATTACAAACTAGTACATAATGTTGAGTTAGTTGTGTGTTGTAAGATTTTTATTCTTGAAAGTTATTATTTAATTTTTAAATATATACTTATATGGGCGACAATCCGGATTTACGGATAAGCAAAATAAGCGTTCATAAAGGGACTCCGAAAAAATTATTTCAATGTTGTTGAAATGAATGAATGTATTTAAATCGGAAATATAATGTATAATTTTAACTTTATATAATTTTTTATTTATCGCGTATATATAGTAAATTACTATGTAAGGTGGAGTTTGGTAAGCGTGGACTGGTTTTTGTAAAGTTGGAATTTAAACCTATCTATTTTAAATCTGATATGTAAATACATAACGTTGTCGATTTCTTACGCTTTGCACAATTACTACTGTTTAATTAATATTAACTGAAACTCTAATTTTCCTCGTAAATTTTAATTTTAATAAGGAAATTGTTTATGTGTCAACTACTATGCATTTGATGGTTAGAGGCCCCGCTCTACCATCTAACATTCAGTTAATTTCTTTCAATATCTATAATATAGATTCTAAAAAATTAAAGTTTATTTTATAAATTTCTTTCACAAAAATTCGCATAAATTAAATTTACATTTAATATATTAAAATGTATAATCTTAATAAATAATTAATATGAATTATTAATAATAATTCATTAAAATTATGCATAGTAATGATATTATTCAACTTTTTTTTCCTTTTGATTATCAACTCAAGGCTGAATAATGACGGAGATCCTTTTGAACGAGCTAATCAAAATTAAGTTTATTTATTTCTTTTTAATAATTTTTTTTGACATTAATTATTTTTTCATATTCTATGTTTTGAGAAATTATTTTTAATTAATTTTATTGCACTTTATAAAAGCCAACATAAAAAAGTTATGTCGGCCAGTGAAGTACCTACAGCTCAAAGAAACATATATATAATCTATTGAATTTATATTTGACATAATATATAAACTGTGCAAAAAGAAAGTTTAATTCCAATTAAAAATTTTGAAAATTTCACGCTATTTTTGTTGTTTTTTTTTAAAAAAAACTTTGATATTTCTGTCAAATTTCCATGAATTGTAAGAGGCTAATTATTCAGAAAATTGCCAGCTTCTATAATTATCATTATTATGGACCAATTTAAAAATCAGTTAGCTAATGTCACAGTCTTTTCGGACGACTGGAACTTGATAAATAATTTATTATAATTACTATGTCCATTACGGAAATTGTGAAATATAAACAAAGGTTATCCCATTGGGAGTATGGCTAAATTTAGAACCGTTTTATACATTTTCTGTTGTATTATATTCATCCATAAAAACTTATGGTAATATTTCTTTAGTTTATTATTCCACGAAAATTGAAAGACTGACATTTTCAACGATGGAGACATTTAAAACAAAATATTGGGTTTGGTTTTCAATGTAAAATATACTAATTTTACTTTTCAACACGACAAACTGACTGATGTAGGTTTTTATTTTTGACCTGTCATTTTTTATAAAATTTGAACGTTCATTCTCTTTTATCAAATTATCAACAGTAAATCAGTGGCGCATTTAGATTTTGGTGCGTGGGGGGCGAGGAAAATTTTCAGGGGCGCCACAAATTATGAAGATGGTACTACTCATTTTCCCGAGTATTGAGTGAATACCAATATTATTTTAAAGCATTAGATTCAGTAAATTTATTCTAGTAAATTTATTGATGTAACAAACATACCACTTTATTTATTATTTAAATTGCTTCCTGCGTGATTTCATTGAAGCAAAACGATTTATAGTCGATTCAAAGTCAATGTTCTCAGCCAGTTCGCGTTCTATTGAAATTAATGCTAATCCAGACAGACGTTCGTTTGTCATTGTTGATCGCAAATAATTTTTGATGATTTTCAGTCTACTGAAACTTCTTTCAGCAGTAGCAGATGTAACAGGAAGAGTCAAGTATATTTTATAAAGAATTGCCAAATTGGGAAATCCTGGCGCCATCTGTTTTTCAACCAAGAAACGCAGCACCTCTTTAAGTTGTAGTTCACAAGATAGTAATGGGCGTATTGATGCATACACGTATTTGAAAGTATCATATTCTAGGATTGCTTTTTCAATATTAATATCGTTTTTGTAAATGTCGCATAAATTTTGAAAAGATTCTTTATTTTCTTCTGATATTTGTGATGGATCAAGACAGGAGAATAAAGCAACAGTGTTATGAAAATCATTAAAACGTTCATCTAGTTGTATTACAAGTGTATCCAAGATAGTGAAATACGTTTCACATTTGAAGCGTGTAGTTGGATCATCAACTCTTTCATCTCTGTTAAGTTCACCTGCCATGCGTTTCTATTTTGCAATTCGCTTTTCTTTAAATTCTGTTTCAACATCTAGTAAGGAACAATTTTTGATAATAAATGATTTTACAGCAACATTTAGACTTTCAAAAGCTTTATCACTTCTCATATCAGCAAACTTATTTCTGGCAACATAAATCAATTGTTTTGCAAACGCAATATCAATGTCCTTTCGTTGCAAATAGTTTGATAACACAAAGATATTATCTAACAGCTTTTGTAGAAATAGCATCAGAAAAACAAAAGAATATTTTGCTATCAAAATAGATAGTCCCATAGCTTCTGCTCTGACACTTCCTTTGTGTTCTTTTGATTCCCCAAAATTTATATCTTCTAGAGTAGATATAATAGCAGAGAATGATACAACAACTGAATCAACTGCATGCTTTCGGCTTGCCCATCTTGTATCAGAAAGTCGTTTTAGAGTATTTACTGTCGATTCATATCGATACATCTGATGTTCTTCGAGAATATGTAGTCGTGGTAGACTTGATGTAATAAAAGTATACAACTTTTCTGTTGTACCAAAAAACAACTGAACATCACTGTTAAGAGACATTGCTGCAATAGTCACCAAATTCAATGCATGAGAACAACAGTGAACAAAGATGACATTTGGTGAAAGTGTCTTTATCTTAGTTTGAAGACCAATTTACAGTGTAAATATTTGAGATATATCAGTAGATTTGCTATATTCTTGAAAATATTTTTTTTATAGTCAGAAGTTTAATTTGATGCCATTTACTCGCCAACTTATATACCATGATATTTTAGAATGGACTCTCTAAACATGTTGTAAACAAACTTTTAAATATTATCTATAATTACATAATCTTTTCCTCTTAGTCTTCCTCCGTAACCGGTGCATAATAAGTAGTTGGCGAGAAAATCGCTAATCGCATTTTTGTAAAACTCAATGAAGCTCTCTTTTGGTGAATTTAATAAGTTGCAAATAAGTAGGAGTTTTTTTTAATATTATTTGCAATAAGACATGAAATACCGGAACTACTTTTAAATTCGGAAATTTCTAGATCAAGTAAAAACTTGCAGAAGTGTAGTTTCATGACATAAAATTTCTAAACTTTTAGATGACCTAGTACCCAGCGATTTTGCTAACGCACAAAAAAAAGTGAACCTTTTTGATATTAATTCAAAGAGAAAGGACACTGAAGAATCTTTTAAAAACGGATTATATATATATATAATACACTACTTCGACAAACATCGTCAGAGGTAAAAATTCAGATTATATTAGGAATGTACATATAAAGAGAAGGCGACTTCTCACTGTCGATAAGAACATGTGTTAGATATTTTATATTATTCTTTATTAGATTTTCTGTATTTCTCATTAAAATGAAAAGAGAAAACAATTTATATATCTGTCTGAAATTGTCTTCACTATATCGAAATTTAGTTGATGGAGGATTCGTTTAAAGAACTACTGATGTATATGACGGCATATTGGCCACTCTATGCACTTGACGTTTTCTATCACTGCATATTTTTATTTTCTGACGGCTCGAATATATACAACAAAGATAAAATCTATTCAAGTTATGATTTTTTGCAATTATAATATATCTTCACTATTAAAAACTTAGAAAGAATTTATACCTTTAACAATTCCAATCGGTCAGTGTATGCATTAAATCTAGAGAAAACCCAAGGTGGATGGAAACCCCAATCAGCAGGGGTGACATTTTGTTCAACGCACGATTCTCGCACATTATTCCTATAAATGTCGCAAACTCTTCGAAAATGATATAAAATATCTAAATGTTTTTCGACTTTTTTTATTCCTTCGCCAGCTTCCTCTTTGAGAATTTCTACTGGATCTAGAGAGCTTCGTGACTGTAAAATTAGACATTAAAGTTGGCGTAAAATTAATTTTAAAAAATACTTGATTAATCAGCAAGTTACATATTTGGATGAGTAGCACTACCAATCTTTCTGTTTTTCGGTAGTATTCACAATTGACCCAGATCAACGAAACAACATGGACTAATGGCTGGATCAAGGGTTTGGTTTCTTCAAAATCTTGCATTTCTATACTTTCCGCATGAACCATTAAAGGAGTGAGGAAAGCGTGAATTGTTTCCGATTCAACATAGGCTTAATGATAAAATTATCTATTACTACTGTCAAATTAACGCTGAATTATCCTAACCTCGTACAACTTTTTTAAATGTATCTTTATATGGTTTAGCATACGCACTGTTGTATTTTTCTAATAGAAGCGTCATGTTTTTAGCCTTTGGCTCCGTCATTTGCGTATAAATATCGTACATACATGTCAAGCGCTTCTCCCAAAATTTATATTCTTCTACTGGACTTGGATACTTTCCTTTGGCAATATTTTGGCCTGAATCCTGTTCCAAAACCTCGGCAATTTGGGCTGTCCAGTTAATCACAGTCGTCTCGATGCTGTACATTAAGCTTCCGATTACATCATCACCACTAAATTGTTTATTAAGTCGACATCACTGATTTCATTAATACCAACTAACCGGCAATGTGTTACATCATATTCTTCCATTTTGTCTAAACTCACTGGATGAGCCAGATAGGTTTTACCTTCCATTTTCGCATTGATAGCCGCAGCAGTTTTTCTCAAGTTATGCAAATCTTTTAAAACATACTCACTAAGAGTTTCTGGCCAATCGGCTCGATTTTTTTCATTCATCAACATTGGAAACATGACCTAAACGTACCGAATAAAATAAAACTAAAAAACTTTAAAAAAACCAACCAAATTGATAAATTTATGGAAATGTGCTATCGGAGATTTATACATGTCACCAACGTATAAAAGAGAGTACATTGTTGCTGCGTCGGCAGCTTTGTCGATGATGATTTTCTCGCGTTTAATGAAATAGAACCCCTTTCCTTTAATAGTTCCGGGAAAGTTTGTGAAAACCTCAAAACTTCCCGACCCGAAAGCGTTAATAAATACCATATGTCCATCGCTGCTTTCGAATACATCAAGGATCATTTGTCGGATTTTGTCGTCTTCGAGGAATTTGTAGATTTTGTCGGGTTTGAGACACATGGCATTCATTACATACTCAAATATAAATTTCAGCCTCCCGTCCTCTATTTCTGGGAGGGAGTTCATGGCAAATTTAGCAAAGAAATTTAAATTTGAATTCAAATGGATTAATAATTGATCACAATTGTTTTAATGTTTATAAATAGAAATATAAAATATATTACTTGTAAATTTGAATTTCATTGCTAGTTACTCTTCTATCCACAACAGCCTATTTATCGGAATTTTCCCAAATGAAATAGAGTACTTTCATTGAGGGGGGGGGAGGAATGTGTTCGTATATTTTTTCCCAATAATATTGAATAATACATCCGAGCTTATTCGTTAAATATGAACAAAAGGACTCGCTTGTTTTATTAATCCAACATAGCCAGCTCTGTTGCAAAGTTTGAAATTTGGGAGTTTTTTGAAAGTAGAGTATTCGAAAATGAATGACTTGAACCATATTTTCCAATGTTTTTGCGAAATGATTTTTATTGAATAAAATCGTTTCCATAAAGCCTTTTAATTTCGGTAACAGCTTCAATAAATCCAATTCGCTTTCTGGAATAATTTCTTCATATCAACATTTTGCAAATTCTTTCATTATCAATATGTAAATTTGGTAAATTCGTTCTAACCTATCCAGTATCACTAATTTTACTTATTTGACCTTCTCCATTTTAGTTTAGAAATTTTTCATTTTTTAATTCCATTTTTATTTATATAATCTCTCTCAATATCATTACCATTAACACAAAGAAAATGCATCGTCGAGGGGAAATTTTTTTTACTCCTTTTCTTTACTCCTCTCCTTTCCTTGAGCCACTTTTAAAATGTTTCTTCATTTTAAATATCAATATAACATTTTATTGATCACAAATAAAAATGTTTTAGGCGACGGTTTACTATACTAATCCCAAAAAAAATAATTAAATAATAAATAAATCAATTATATAATAATTTTATTTTAAACCTTAAAAATGCTATATTACTATCGAACCGTCGCCGAATTTTGGTACCCTTTCCCATTAATTCAAAAAAAAAATTATTCTTCTAATAATGTAAAATAATATTAAGTGTGTGCCTTTTGGAAAAAATAAATAATTATGTTTTGTTTATATTATTTGTCAAAAAATAAATTTATTATAAAATATGCTAAAAAAAATTTTTTTTTAATTAAAAAAGTGCATTGATAGGGTGCCCGGGTGCATCGCACCTTTAGCACCCCGCTCAGATCTGGCTCTGCACCAAACATTACCAAATTCACCAGAGGATCGACATAATAAATGTAAAATTCAAAATTAATGCACAGAAGTAAAACACGCAAATTACTGAGATCAGCGAAAAGAAATTCTGTGAATGCGCGAGAAAAAGTTTTAGCATTTGAAAAATGGAAATTAACTAAAATTTTAAAATATTTTAAAACGTCATTTGATAAATTAAAGATTTGGGAAATAAAGTTATTTAAAAAATATATTTTTATTTTACTTAACAAAGTCGAAAATAAATAGTGTTAAAATTTTTCATTTGATAGGTTATATTTATTAATCTCTATTCATTGTATGTTTTGATTATAGTTCTCCAAAATTAAGTTAATGAATTATGGCTCCTGTCGGAGTAAAGCCTGACCACCTCAAAAAATTAAAATTACCAGAATTAAATGAAAATAAAACAATATTATTAAAACATATCAACTAAAAGACAATGTCACAATATAACTGACCAAAATAAAATAAAAAAGTTTTTTTTTAAATATGATTCATATTATATGAACTTCAATTTTATTCATGTAAATGTTTTTGCAATAAGATAAAAATCAAAAAAATATTATCAAAAAGACAAAAAATCCTTCTATTCCTGAATTATCCATACATTCTGGTTGTACTGTTTTTAACAAAACAATACTAAAACATTATTAAATTAATTATGGAAAAATAATAAATAATGCGAATTTTTAACCCCAGCTTATTGACATTCTTTATGAAAGGAAATTTTTGCAAAATTGGTATTGCTAATAGAAATTTTAAATAAATTTATATTCTGTACAAATCATGTCAACAAGATATAAATAAATATTATAAAGAATTTCATTAATAGTTCAAGCTGGAATAATATTTACATATTTAAATTATCAGATGTCAGAAAATTTCAAACTAATATAATTACATTAAAAGCTTTTTTTAATTGCATTTTTTTACATTCAAAATAGTCAGAAAGATTTCACCAAAAGAATTATATTTATTTTCATTACGACCATTGGTCAATTTTTTCTTTTATTTAACACAAATTTTCGCCACTGCCATTTTCAAGCGTTGTTTTTAAAAGGTAGTATTGAAATTTTGTGTCGCAAAATTATCTTTTTGAATATTTGAATTTTGATAATCACCGGTGTTTATTACAACATCTATAAGAAACTCGGTTTATGTAAAATTCCTATTTTTTTATTCTTCATTGTTATATTATTATTTTGTTTAAAATTATCTTTTTATTCTTCTCTTCCACTTCCCGTTGTAAATTTGTATCAGTGGTACGCAAACTACCTACTGCGGTGCATAGGTGTGGTTCAAGAAAAATAAAATTGTGCCGCTATCAAATTTTCGATTTTTTTTATTTAAGTAACGATAAAAATTATTTCAAAGTTTGTCAAGTATCATTTGATAAAAATAACAGTTTATTTAGGAGAATTTTGTACCAGTGTGAGATCCAAATTTTCTATTCTAATTTTCGTTGATTTTTTTTGCACTTTATTTGTGCCCTGATATTGTTTGATTTATATTCTGGTTTTTCATTAGATTGATAATTGCATCATCACTTTATTATTTCTCCTTATAATTGGAATTTTATTATTCCAATTGGATCCGAGGTTTTACAGTTGTCCATGTTTTCTTGATATTCGCCTTCATTAAGATCTGCACCGCTTTGCTCGTCACTCTATCCCATTTTTAATGAACAGATGACTTAACTTTTTGTTTTATCTTCATTTCCTTTATGTACTAATTAAATAATATTGACCTTGACTCTCTTGTAACTGTAGAAATGTTGATGATTTGCTTTAACTTATAATTTTGCTTAATGAATTTGATCCAAGTTTTTTTCACAGCCTTTATCATGAGTTATCTTTCTATTTTTTCTTTATTTATTACACTGGAAGGAAAATTATTTAAATTATACTTTAGAAAATTTTTATTAATTAATCATTTTAAATTTATTTTATTTTAATTATTTTAAAAATTTTGAACTATATTAAAATTATATTATTTTAAATGCATTATTTGTAGTAGTTTATTATAGTATATTAATGGAAAAAACTGGAATTTATTTTAATTACTTCTATTTACGAAACCAGTTTATTGAAGCTGGGATCACAAATTGGTGCATTTATACATTGGAGAGGTAAAAAATTATTTCTAGAGGCCAGAGAGTGAAAGTACAATATTGGAAAACCACTATAAAATGTGTTTTAACTTGTTCTTTTTATGTCACCTTAATATTTCTCTCCTCTCTTAATGAAATACTTTTGGATAAATTTATTGCACAACTGTATGAAAAAGAATGTGAATAAATTACAACATTCAAGAAATTAGTTATGTTTGCTTAGAAAGAACAAGGAGTCATTCTTTTTGACCTTTCAGGAACATACAGAATCTTTATTTACTCTTGATAAATTTTAGCTTCATTAAAGCTCCTACGGTTTCTTCCGAGGCATCAGGATTCAACCATAATATTTCCTATAATATTCTCAGAAATTTAAAGTTTACTTTTACATTATATATCAAATTTCAAAATAGTTTTGTTTGAAAAAGAAAATTATCCAAAAAAAATTAATTTTAATTTATTTTTACATAACAAAACCAATAGAAATTCTTAAAATCTTTTCGGTAAATTTTGTATTTTCAGTTATTTAAACAAAAATGAGTTTTTTATTAATTTAAAAAATATTTTGAAATTTTGAAAAATTAATACAATGGAGTCAATTTATTTTAACAGTATTTAATTAAATTGAAAATTTAGTTTTAAATTTTTATGTAGGTGTCGATTAAGAATGTTTTCAATTGCTTTGGATAATTTACATAAAAACTCCATGTAATTATTTTCATTTCATTTATCCATCCACGCCAACGCATAATATAAACTTTATTACTTCCATGGCAGCCCACGCGTTGATAAATCATACCTGAGTAAATTAAAACAAAAATTTAATTATAATTGATTATAATTATAATAAAAATTTAAATTTCTGAGGAATGAAACAAAAGTAGGTAAAAAATTGATCATATTATAAAACAGTTCATTTTGTAAAATCCCCAAGAGCTATTTGAATTTTAAGTAATTTTGAAAAAAAATTTCACAAGAAAAATCTCCGAAACAAATTTAAATGTATAAATGAAAAATATAATTATCCTTGAGCTTCCAATAAAGGTCACGTAGTAAATTTATATTTGCGATCCAAGACGAAAATGTCATTTGATAAATTCATAAATTGATGCGATCAGTCAAGAGGAAAAATATGAGATTGTTGTAAATATGACATTTTCGTGACTTTTTGAAAGCCCTTCTCACTTTGTTTTACGGTTTTTTCTCTTCATGGTTAACTAATAGAAATCAGCACTAAAATTAGAACGCTGATTAAAACAAAATACCGACTAAAATCTCAATTATAACTGTTTTAGTTTGATGATATCAATTTTCAGTTGTTATTTCATTTTCATAGATCTGACAATGGAGAATTCAGAGCTTCGAACTTTTATCGGTATTTCAGACAAAAAAAAATCATTTTCGACAGTACAAGCAAAAGTTTCAAAAACGGAAAATGTCAGTGGATTCCAGTGTGGAGTTGTCATTTTTGATTGCACAGATTCTCGTGATTCTACAATCGCAGACCGATGCTGCCAGCACACCGTTTCGGGGAATTCTACGCACATTTAATGCCAGCAATCCAGCTGCAATTCCTATGATAAATCCATCGGCCAGGATAATTTATGCGATTTATTATTGATTGTGAGGCACTATTAATTACATTCATTTTTATTTACCATATTTTTTTGCTTTTTTTAAAATTTATTTTTACATTTTAAATATTTTTTTATTAAAATTGACTTATGTATTATTTTTATATAATTTTTATTTTTATCTATTTCCAATGTCACGTTTGTTAATTTCGGTTTATGTTTTGGTTATTTAGATACATAATTTAGTGACCAACTAACTGAGGGGAGTAAATAACGAATAACTAACGACTACTTTAATTTAACAAAACAAATTACTTTAACCGTTTTATATGTACAAATTTATAAAAATGTATAAATGCATATAACTCAACGTGATCACTCAGTTTTTGTGGACACGTTGCGTTACAGTTGTTTAGAAAACTGTGTGATACCTGCCAGCACATGACACACGATTCCTTTAGTAAAATAGACAAGCAAACTTAAAATGAAATGATTGCTGAAATTTACATATATAAACCGAATCTTGGTGGATCTTGATGTCCATTACATTTTCTGATGATCATTATATCATACCAAATATAAAAAAACATTTTATTAGTCAAATGACTGTGACACTTTGTTTAGTTTATTTAACACATTGTGATCGGGCAGTTTTCGGCCGCGTACTAGTGCTGGTAACGGGTGATTTTTCACGTAATTTCGCGCTAACGTAGACCTCTTGAAAAATTGCGATAACTTCAAAAATATTGGAACCCGCATTTTAACGTGACCCGCGCTCCACTAACAATCTATCAAAAACGTATAAATACGTGATACGCTCTCTAGCATTAATTTGCTAAACACGTATTAATACGTGATCCGATTACAATGTGTTAATACTTGTCGGTTTGTTGTCTGAGTCTTTGTTCTATCACTTTCTATCTGCACCTTTGCAAAAGAGTTATTTCATCCACGGTAGAGCACTCTTTCTTTTAAGCACGTTAAATTGAATTGGATAATATTAGGTTTCCCTTGCTTTAAGATTCATATTTAAAATTTAAAATATGAATACATTTTTTCACTTTCTTTTACTCACTAGTCCCTTCGAGTTCGTCTCTACATTTTGTATTTGTTTCTAGTAATATAAATAGTCAGATTAAGTTTCAACAAAAATAATTATTTTTCTTTCCGTTGCCCTAATTGGTTAAACGACTTTTCGTCTATTTACTACCTTCGGGACTAATTATGTTTGTTGATTTTTTGATAGAATTAATCTAATTAACTCTTCGGGTTTATCACATGGCTCTGGCTCTCCATATATGCCTTGGGTTTCCCATATGGCCTGGGCTTCCTACATAACTAATAAATTATTCATTAATTTTTAATTATTTTTTGTATTTATTTAATAGTTGCAAATCTTCCAATTTTTAACCTTTTATTGATTCGCCCAAACAACTTAAAAATTTTGAAAAAAAAGAAATATTTTTCAAACTATTCAGTGTTATAACAACAATCATCAAATGATAAAAAAATAATTAAAATATTTAATTTTCTAAATATTTTATTGGAAAATTTTGTATTATATTAAAGAAAACAAATTTTTCAGAAACAAAATTTCTCCAATAAATCATATATTTCTCCAGATGGCCCTCATATCTTATTATTATTGGCTGAAATAAAAATTTAAACCTTCAATTTTAAGCCATAAACGTTTGCCGACTAACGGGCATTGATAAATAGTTGACCCTAAAACATTCAAGCAAACAAAAAATGAAAAGTACATTTGAAAAGTTTTGGCGGAAAAGATTATTTCACCTTGAATCTATGATTATGGAAGGTAAACCTTGTCGAATAAAGATTTTAACTTCAGTAAGATAGGGTATCGTTCGTACATTAGTACCTGTTTTAGAAAGGACTGCCTGATATTGAAATTTGACATGACATATCCAACAACATCTACAGTATCCAATTATTACTGATTTTAAATGTGGAAAAAAATATACCAAGGGCAAAAAGAGGACAAAAATTGTAGAACTTTTAAAGTTTTCATCACTGATTTTATATGAATTTCTGAGGAATGTATCTACATTGTAAAAATAGTTATTTTATTTTATAATCTAAAAATTAAAAGTTGACTTAAAAAGTTACATTAAAAAAATATAGTTATTTGATTAATTATATTTATTAAATAATAATTATTTTATTTCTGTTAAAATTAAGTATGAATTCTCTATTTAAGGGTTTTTATGGTAAACTTTTATCTCTTTCCTTTCATAGAGGATTTCATTTATTTTATCTCTGACAATTATATTTTCACCTCGTCTTATCGCTATTAGAGTATCTAAACTCCGTACTAGTAATGTTGAGGAATTTCTATATCCAATCGTTGAATTTTAAACAATATTCTTCGAGCTCAAGTACGTAAGACATATTTTACACAATTTTTTTAAACCCTTTAAAATTTAGTATGGGAGAAATAAGAAATAAAAAAAATTTTAATTTTTTTTATAAAGCTGAGATCAACGTATTAAAAAGGAAATATAAGCACGTCATATTAATGTTAACAAAACAAATTATTTAGGTAAAATAAGAAAACAATTCCCTCAAAATCCAAACTTTTCTGCGTCCTGACTGCAAATTTTTCCCAATTAGAACGATTTTTGGTATTTCAAAAACTACTGCCCTACGTCGACTGCTGAAAGATATTTATCAGGAATAATATCACTATTAATTCCCTAGATTATATTTAGGTGTTTATTAATAAAAAAAATAATTTCTGTGATTGATGGCGCAGATAAACTCTTACCATCAATCTTAATTGAATAATATGGCATCAGTATGGCATCGAATGAAATACTGCCAAATGGACTTAAATATAACATAGGAAAAGCTAAATTTTATGCTAATATTAATTATAATTTTATCCAAGAAATTGTTTATAATTTTGTATTTTTTGTTATCTATTTTTATAATTCAATTCAATAATAAAATTTCTAATAATTTTGCGATTGTCAATTATAAATATTTATAATATTATTTGAACTAAGACATCATTTAAACAAAAAAATAAGTTTATTTTATATCATGGTCACCATCTTTCGTAATAAATATTAAACCATCTTTAATAAAGAAAAAGATAATGGTGTTACAGAATTACGCTTGATTGAATATTTATAACATTGGAAGGAATGATATTTTTTAATCATAATAAAAGTTTTGATCTTTTATCAGAATGAAAATACATTAAATTCTGTTAAAGCTTCGAATGACTTTAAAAATAAATTTCTAACACCGATGTTTCTTTTTGAGCGTAGAAAATAAGTATAGATGTAATACATGTAATACAGACGTGAGGTTAATTAAATAAAAAAAATATTTTTTAAAAGAATGTTAAAAACTTTAATAAAATTATATTAATAAATTTTAAAATTAACATATAAATAAGATTAAATTTAAATTGTGGAATGATGAAATGGCTTGATTGAAACATTTATATTGAATAATGCTAGAAATTTTTAAAGATAAAATATTTATTGAATGCTTGTGTATAATTATTCCCAGTTCAATTCTCAACTCATGCTTGCTAAATTATCCTCAAAATATTACAAATAATTATTAAAATAATTTTACAAATATGGAAAAAATATGGAACAAGATATTATTTGTACTAGATATTATTTTACTTTATCTAAATTTAAATGTTTTATTATCTTTGATAATCCAATTTTTAGTTTGATTTCCACAATTTAATTATAATTGATTACTTTCTTAATATTAACTTATAGAATTTTAAATTAATTTCATTCTTTATAATATTATATCAATTTTTGAGAATTTTGAAACTTTTAATAATTCAATAACATTTAATTATTAATAAAATTTTCAATACGGTTTACTGAAGAAGGCTCAGATGAAGAAAGTAGCAGTTAAATTTAAAATATTTAATTAATTAAATAATTCATTTTAATAACGAAATAAAATTTTGGAAAATGAAGAGCAAATATGCATTTGTTTTTTTTATTTATCTTTTAATTATCAAAGGATCATTTTAATAGTAAATATTAATTACAAAATTAATTTCAAAAATAAAGTTAGAAAAGAACATCTTTCTATGAAACTACACTGTCAACATTTTTTTGCTATTGTTGAATTCCCCAAATGCCGAGGACATTTGTACTAAAATTAGTAATTAACTATATATAAATAGTAATTAATATATTTGGGTGTGATATAATTAGTAATTAATATATAATGATTATATATAATTTGGTTTTTCCAAAAATGACGTAATTACTAAAAATAGTAATTACTTAAATTAATTGACTAGAAATAGGAATTAAATTTTCAATTTGGGAATACCAAAAATCCATTTATTTTGATTGGTCAATAGACCTAGAAATTTGGTATTTAATGCAGCGTTGAAATTCATTATTTTTGACACTAGTTTGTCTTATCACACTTGATATAGACTAGCTAAATAAAGGATTCTTATCCAACTGGATAAAAGGTCGCTTGAAAAATCCCTCGGATATATCAAGCATTTCAAAAGAATCTAAATAAGGTGAGACGCTGCTTAAATACTCTCCACTAGCTCATCATTTTGTGAGTTATAGTGAGATAAAGAAATTAATTTAATTAGCACTCTTCTCTTCCCTCTATTTTCTCAGTTGACCAGGAAACGTAGATCCGATCGACTTGTTAACCTTATGGTGATATAATATCGATTCTTTATCTTGATTCAATAGTAAACCCGAAACTGAATAGTTTTTGTCCAATTGTATTTATATTGTATAATCTGTAATTGTTGTTCAGCTTAATAAATATTTTAAATGGACATCATTCTCTCAGTGATTTATTATATCATATTTTTATATCAATTAATTGAACGCGCAATCCACGGATAGGGTTGTAGTCTATCCACCCAGACAGAGGAGTCAACACTATTATCACAAAGTATTATATACACGAATTACGTGGTGCGTTCAATAATTATCCAGATTTGGTGCTAAAGGAAGCCAAAAATAACGATACATTTTAATATAAAATGTAGGATTTTTTTACAATATAAGACCCATAGTTGAAGAAAATTGGGGATTGGTTTTTTAAGAAAGTTCCACGTCCAATTGCACATATGCAGCAATTTGAAAGAATTTCTCTCAGAAATGTTGCTTCGTATACTTGACTATGTAAAATATTGGAACTGCAGAGAAGGTTGCCACTGCTTCCTCCATTTTGCGTATTGGAGTGTTGTCTTGAATGAGCCATTGAGGTAAACCATGTGATTTTCGTCGATTAGGTCTGTATGTTCCCACTGTAGCAAGTGAAATTTATTCACAGGCCTTTTTCAGGTCTTTGTCACTTTGATCTCAAAAAATTTTCAATATAGTTTTGTCGCAGAACTAAATGTGTTTCATCCTCAATAATGATATTTCTGAGGAAATGGAACTATTTTCAGCAAAAATAAAGTTTTCCTTGACAGCATTCCTTCCTGTTTTCAAACATTTCAGAGAAAAAAAAACATTGCACGAACCTGGATTCCAGTTTTCTTACTCCATATTCATTCAGGGCGGCATGCACACTCATATTTAACCGCTGCGTACTCACATTTTTTTACAAAATTATTGAAATCCCGTGGGTTATTTAATGAGTCATGCTATGCGCAGAAAACATGACGTTTTTTGCAAAGAAATTAATTTATTATTATTATTATTATTATTATTATTATTATTATTATTATTATTATTATTATTATTATTATTATTATTATTATTATTATTATTATTATTATTATTATTATTATTATTATTATTATTATTATAATTATTATTATTAATAATAATAATATTATTATTATTAATATTATTATTATTATTATTATTATTTTAATAATTATTATTATTATTATTATTATTATCATTATCATTATTATTATCATTACCATTATCACTATCATTATTATTATCATTATCATTATCATTATAATTAGTATTGTTATTATTATTATTATTATTATTATTATAATTATTATTATTAATAATAATAATATTATTATTATTAATATTATTATTATTATTATCATTAGCATTATTATTATCATTATCATTATTATTATCATTATCATTATCATTATTATTATCATTATCATTATCATTATTATTATTATTATTATTATTATTATTATTATTATTATTATTATTATTATTATTATTATTATTATTATTATTATATTTTAACAATTTAAACTTTATTTAGAGTCATTTTCGCGATTGATATATTATTTGATAAGTTATAATAACATAATAATTATTTCTGTCCCTGTCCGATTAACAAAATTCATAAGATAAAGTGTATATTTGTCTTGGATATTTGTTCAATAAATAGTGGGGATTCCAATTTTTTAACGACAACAGCGACATGTTTATCTTAAGATATATATTTTTAAATCATTTTATACATGAATACATGGCACAAATATCTATATAAATACATTCATTCTAATCAAAACCGGTCTAGATTGATGCCTTCTGATAGGCCAGTCGTATTTCTATAGAGAAAAATAAATCTATAATTCTGCGAATGCACTTCTATAATCTGGAGTGTGACAAATTTGATCGAGTTAATGGTTTTTTTCCCAATAGTCAATCAATGCCTCTGGAATTATGAACACGGTGAATTTAGCATCGAATTCGAAAAAATCAGAAGACAAAAACAGTAATGTTAGAGAGATTTTGTAAGAGAATTTCAAATTTAAATTTGCTCATCTTGAATTTGCTGACAGATATTCTCATATCAACCAATGTAAGTTTATCGTTAACGCCGCCGCCGTTCCGAAAAGTTCGAACGTTCTGTCAATTTCTCAGGAAACTGGGTAGAAGATATATTTTTAGTAATTATATATCAATATTTATAATTTATAGTTTTGAAAATATTATCAATAAATATTTAAATATATATATATATATATATTTAATAGTTAGAAATAACTTTAAAAAAAATTTAAAAAAATCTAAAACCTCTAAAATCATTTTGGATAATTTTGGAATTTTCAGACAAATATTATTTTTCTTAAGTCACACTTAATTTTTCTTTTAAAACAAATTTTCGGTATTTGTATTTTACAGCTTCCTGTGTGATTGTCTAAAACTTTGATGGAATTCGTAGGAAAATATTTATTGATTTTAACTTTGAATTAATTTTTTGTTTTAATGCAGTCATTAAATTTTAGTTTTTTAAACTATGGGTTTTACATCGATTTAAAATTGACTTAAATAATAATAATAATAATAATAATAATAATAAACATTTTATAATCTCTTTTCTTTTCTTTTAAGATACTCGGCATTTTCATTTTAATAAAACTTTTGTATCAATCATTGCAACATCTTTTATTTATATTTTTCTATTTATGAGTTTTGATTATTTTTTTCAAGGATTATTTATATTTTGTATACATATATTTGGTTACAAAAGTGATAAATATTAAATATACAGTTGAAAAGTAATGAAATTTAAATTTACAGCTGTAAAAGTTATCAAAAAAGTGACACTTATTCTGTTACTATCTACAAAAAATGTATTTTTTTCTCCGCTTTTGAAACTGATATAAAGGACATTGTTAACTCATTAAAATCAAACCTTTTAGGAAATAGCCTATAATTATTGCGTAATTCTATGCAAAATAAAGCTACATGTTTTGGGTGTTCCTCTTAGCATTTTGATGAACTATTCGATAACGCGACATAGTCATTATAAGTCAGGTAAAAATAGTTTTAAATATGTTTTAAATTCTCTTTAATCTCATAAACATTGATGTACTTTTCCTAGTTATCCTTCATAGATTTCGGTTCCATTTTAAAAAAATATCGAAATTTCCAGAAAAAATCTTTTCAGGTAATTAAATACAAAACATTTTCCAAATGTATCGTCAAGTTTCATAAAATCACATTTTGTAATTGTTTCTTTCTTTCGGTGGATAAAGGAACATTGTAATGAAGCAAATTAAATGATCAGTATAAGGATAACACTAAATAATCAAATAATTTATAAAAATTAAAGAAATTAAATTAAAATATGTACGAAAATGATGGTTGATGATGTAAGCATTATTACTGATAAATTCGTCGTGTTGTTTTATTACTTGAGACATCGGCAGATTTTAAATAAATATTACATTATTATTCCTTTCTTGAGTAAGGAATGTTGAAATTCATAGTGGTATCATTGTCTGTCAGAATATTTTCTTGAAATCTAACAAGCAAAAAAAAGTCACATTTCAATTTGCTGATTTATGGCCGTTGGAACACATGTTCTTCTCAGTTATCATTTCTTTAACTAACAAATACATTTGTTCTTATATGGAACTTCTTTTTAATATGCTTTTTGCAGCTGTTGAATAATTCATTTTTTTGATGTCCCAAGAGTTGATAACGAATCATTCAATAACGAAAATTCAATTCCGTGATGATTTTTCAAAATAGATTGAAGAATAACTAAGAATAAGTAAAAAATCGTAATTTTAATTAAGCAAACTTTAATTTTTAAGCTAAGTATATTTTTTCATAAAAAGTTGGTATTTTTAACTTGATTATTTCTATACGAGTCTAAAAACATTTTACACTTATCACAAATACAAATCATTGCAGCAGCATAAATGATAATTTTAAACAAGTAAATAACAAGATAAGCCCTTGATGCAAAGTATATAATTAAACGAACGAAAAAAAAATTCGATTTTAAAACAATCATTTTCAATTCCTTGCAAGAAATTAAAAACGATTATTCTATAATCGAAAAAATTTTTCATGTATTTAATATATACTTTGCAGCAAGAACTTATCTTGTTATTTACTTGTTTAAAATTAATTTCCACGAAACTCCAATTAAACTGATATTTCATGTAAATTCCATTGTACATTGCCTATAGCAGGTGCACTTTGAAATTTTATAAACTTTGAGTTTTATAATTACGGAAAGCTTGACATTAGTAGAACAAAAACTTCATATCGTTACGCCAGTCGATGTTTCATTTCATGAGCTTTGTCATGTCTTCTTGAGATATAAATTACTGTTTTAGTGCTTCATAATTTTCATTAATTTCGGTCAACATAGGTAAAGCTGCATTTAGGCTTGTTGTTGGGCCTCCAAATACAGAATTCATACATGTAACTGACAACCAAAATATTGAGGAGCGTGTCCATAATACTACTGGCAAAATCTTTGTAGGTGATCCACGACCCATTTCTTGCCCACATTTACCCATACTCATATCGCAAATAATTACATTGAAGCCACAGATAATATTTCCTCAAGATAGACTTTGTTACGGAAAAAAATTTTTGACTTTCCCATTTATGAGTAACAGGACCGCTAGACAAATTTCTTTTACATTGTTTTTTAAAACAATTAATTGTCGCTCACGTTCAACTTTTTTCCCATCAAAGAGTAGACACCACTTTGCATTTTTAAATTTTCTAAAATTTTCTTGCTGACAATGTATGTAAACATGCACATATAGCCTCGTTTTTATTATTAGCTGTTTGTTTTCGCAAATTTAGAACATTCATCAAAACTAATTAATAATAAATTCAAAATTTTATTTCAAAAAAATCTACAAACCAATATTAAAACAATAATTTTTTATCATAAATGTTTTTAGTATTTATTTTGAGGATATTTTAGCAAGCATGAATTAACAATTGAATAGGGAATATTAATACACAAACATTCCTAAATATTAATTTTACAATCAAATAGTTTCATCATTCCATAATTTAACTTAAATTTATATTTCTTGTTTTTAAATTTATTATTATAATTTTATTAAAGTTCGTTACATATTTTTAACATGAGAATTAACTCTTCTATTTAATTATCCTCACACTTATCACGTTCGAATGTTAGAACATTGGATGTACTTTCTGTAAGTAGATTTGCTTTTCTAACAGATTTTACTGCACTATCAAATAAACTGGTCGTTTCATATACTACTAATATTTCAAAACCGATTTCAAAACTTTTCTTGAAATTCATGTCTTGCAATGCGATAGAAAATCCATTTTTCCACGCCTGTTTCAGTTTGTTACATATCATTTTGGACCTAGCAACTTTCGAACCAGAAATAAAAGTCGTCTTTCGATATTCATTTCTTTGTGTAATCGAGACCGTGAAGATAATTATAACACTGTTAATAAAACTGTGTATTTTCGTTTTGCAGACTTTTTAAATGAACATATTTGTCGATCATATTTTGGTATTCTTCGTGACAGCTTGAAAGACTTCTTGAAGGGCGTTGTCATTACAGAAAAAAGGTAGCAGTAAAAGAAAAAATATAAAACCAAACATTAATTAATTTGGACAGTGCGCACTCGTATCATTTCGCAAATAAATGTTTAAGTAACATTTGCATAATTACTTTTTATTTCTAAATAGTAAAACAATCATTATTTTAGAAAATATCTAAGTAAGAAAGCCATTTGATACTGATCAATTTATGCAATTATTTATACTATATAAAATCGTGTCAACGACTAAAGGTATTCTCTAGGACAGATAATGGAGATTTTTGAAGGAAAATAAAAACAACACTCTGGGACATATTTATATGAATTATATTATTGAATGAAATATTTTTAGCATCCTTTAAAATTAATTCAATGATATTAATATTTAATGGAAATAATTTAATTAATACTTTCCTCACAAATGTCTTTCGAACCATAGTGCACAAGTATTCAACAGTAAAACATATTAATTTTCTAAAATGGCATCGGTGGGAATGCCTTTGAAGCAGTTGTTTAAACAAACATTATAATTAAGATTCTTACATTAAAGTTCATCCATTCAAAGTCAATAAAAGTATGAGAACTCAAACAAACTGAACAACTGAAACTCAAAATGAAGAGAACTTTGATGGAAAAAAATCGGTCATTACAATTTGAAGATTAATGACAAGGAGTTGCCAGTGATCTTATAAAAGAATTAAGCAAAAGAAGTTATATTGTGGGTACTTATCTAAGAAGAATGAATGAACAACATAAATTTATTTTAGGACGTCAGTGAATTCTAGAACATACATACGAATATTTTTGTGCATGAGTGTAAAAAGTTATTATTGAAAATTTATTAAAATCTTGGTAAAATTTCGATTTAATTAATTTTATAATATAAATTTTTAAAATTTGAGATTTAGAAAACAGAATTTATAATTTTTTAACAGAATATGTTTATAAAATAACACAGATTAACGAATAAATTTGTTTGAAAAAGCAATTTTAATCGATATAGTTTCATTTTCAGTTCTAAACTTTCTTTTTTTTAATAAAATGCCATTATTTTATGATTCTTTATAAATATACCGAGTGTTTCAAAGGGTAATAGATTATTCTATTTATTTATAAATATTTTTAAAACAATATAAATGTTAATTTTTATTATTATTTAAGATAAGAGGTATTTAAATTTTATTTAAAACAGAAATTACAATAAATGCTCAAAGTGTTCACCATCTACATAAATGGAAAATTTGCACCTTTTTAATACAGCGTTACATGCATTCTGGAAATCTTGCAATGGAATTTTAGCAAATGAATGAATTATTATATTCTTTAGATTTGCAACAGACCCAGTTTGTTCAAACTTTCGTATAAGGTTTTTTATTGTTCCATTTGTTGGAGGTTTACCGTTTTTGATTTTCATCCATTCCAAAATTGGATATTTTAGCCTATAACAACTTTTTAGTAAAAACACTCGATCGTCATTTTAAAATTGAGCTATTTCTTAATAATAAGTGATACTGATGTAATAAAACAAACTAAAATAATTATATTGTTTGAAATATATATATATATATATATATATATATATATATATATATATATATATATACTTTTCTTATTAAGTTCGTACTGAGTGCATTAATTTGAAAATCCCTTAAAATATAAATGCAATTTTTATTATGTTACCCTTATTTTAAAACTGACAAATTTATTCTTAATATTTGACGAAAAAATAAAATTGTATACAATTTTGCAATGCAAGAAGAAAAATTTAATTAAAAACTGTTAAAGTTAAAAATATGTTACAGAGTGCAATCTTAAGTTTATCTTGGGGAATGTCCACTTTACTTCATGAAAGTCTATGTCTAACAGTATGAAACAGGTGTATTTGTACCAGTGATATAAATCCTATAGTCCTAGAGCGGATGAACTCATTAAAGTCGTTTTCAGTTGTCATTGATTTCGAATGATATTAAATTTCATTACTGTTGTCAAAAGGAAAAGAAATGTGCTGCTATTTTATTTGTATACCTTTTATTTTCTAAAAAACTACTTTAGAATTTGTCCTACTAGTTGGAGTAGATTCAATTATAATTTCCATAGGAATAGAATCAAATGTAAATTGTATTCAAGTTTTATTTTTCCAAAACATTTTATCAACTTAACATTATTTGACATTAGGATGGGGACTTCTTTCAGGTTTCAGAATGAAAAATTCTTTACTAAATAATTTTGACGGATATGGAGCTGTTTCACGTTGTTAATAGTTAATTTTTCAATACTTCTTTTGTGTTCTTAAAAATGCAAACAATAATTTCAATCAAATAAATAATATGCCCTTGCTGCAATGTATATATTAAACATATGTATTAGAAATCCATTCAAAAAATAATTCTGGACCCTTTTGTCTTTTGTTTGGTCGAATAGAATCAGTGACTTGAATTTTTGTACTGGAAATATAAACATTTATTCTAGTTTAAAAATACGAGAATAGTATAATTGAAATGGTAAATTTGCAACTACCGTTTTCGAAACGGTGGTTTGCACAGATTGACAACGTTTTTATCTGGCAGCCTCCTAATTCCAATACACCACTGAAGTTTTTCTGTGAAAAATTACTGAAACGGAGGTTAGAACTCTCCTGTCCTGGCTCCATCCGCTAACGCATTTTTAAACATTTGACTGAGCTTGTTTAGAATTGCCCCGCATTTTATAAATAAATTTTATTATATGGCATTTAATACTTTTAACCACTTGCGCTATATTGACGTGCCAGGCACGCCTTGATGATTTTTTTCAAAACCGCAAGTGACGTGTAAAAAAATCTTTTATGTAAGACCCTACCCTCGCGCTAAGCACTGGTCAAACCCCTGAACTCGCTGACGCGGTGAGACGTCAATGACTTACGATACTTTACATATATAGTAGAGCGAGGCCCAGCTACCGAAAATTAAATCATAGCGCAAGTGGTTAAAGATGGATTATCAACCTAACAAAAAATCAATTATTAATTTGAACTTATTGTCAATTTATGACATTGTTCGAACCAAGGAAGGTGCCATTAGATTTTAGCAAGATAGAGGTATATTAAATCGACGCAAAGCATGCCTAAACAACCACGAAATGATTTTATCGATCACAGATGAAAGAGAAAGATGGAGATGTACGAAAAAAACCTGTAGAAACGAGGTTTCTTTGAAGTCTGGATCTTGGCTGGAAAACATTAACCTCTCTTATACCGAAGTTGTTTTATTTATATATTCTTGGAGTTTTGAATTAACTTCGATGAAATTTTGCCAAAGGGAGTTAAGTATTTCATCAAACGCAACCATCATTGACTGGAACAATTCTCTCCGAGAGGTTTGTGCCAGTAGTCTGTTACGAAATCCCTTGATCATCAGTGGCCCTGGTTTACATGTAGAGATTGATGAATCTCTATTTACCAGGAGAAAAAAAAACGTTGGACGTGTTTATCAACAACAGTGGGTGTTCGGCGGCATTTGTAAGGAAACTAGGGATTGCTTTCTTTATGTCATTCCTGATCGCTCGGCAAACACCTTAATGCCCATCATACAGCAATCCATAAGACCAGGGTCAATTATAATATCTGATGAATGGAGGGCATATAGTCAAATTCCAAACCTGGGATTTGGTTGCGTGCATGAAACAGTCAACCATTCAGTAAATTTCATTAATCACATTACCGGTGCAAACACACAAATGATTGAAGGATGTTGGATTTTAGCGAAACAAAGAAATAAGCGTCATTTTGGGACGCATCGTGGCATGTTAGATAGTTATTTATGTGAGTATATGTGGCGACGAAGATTAAATGGTGCAAATCAATTTGAAAAGATTTTACATGATATCCGTGAATACTGGCCACCTGCCCAATGATCGAGTTAGATAACTGTTTTTACAGTCATGTTAGCTATCTTTAATAATAAAAGCTTGTATTAAAAGTTTATTATTTAAAATAAAATTTATTTAAAAAATGCGGGGAAATTCTAAACAAGCGCCAATTTGACTTCAGGTGGTGCAGTAGTCTTTTTAGTATAAGAACTAGCAAATAAACAAAATTTATTTAAATGATTATTTCTTATTAGTTTATTTGAATATAAATTTATTGACTAGCTTAATTTTTTAGTTAATTTTTATTCATTGAAATGAGTATTTTATAAGAGCAATATTGTTAACTCACGAGTCTTTTTCACCAATATGAACTTGCAACCAAGCTTATAGTTAATATTAAGGAGCAAAAACAGTCACAGGCTTTTCTAACCAACAATTTGTTTTACTCATTTATATTAATATTTATTAATATTTAAATTTATTACAATGAAGCCACCCTCAGCCTCCGCACTAACAGAATTAGTTTTGATTATTTTTTTGCTATTTATTTAACGTGTAACATATTTCGCTAAACATATTTATATAACTGGACATTTTTAAATACAAAAGTTTTAGAATTTAATATTTGAAATTAATAGTTTTTTTTTAATAGTTTTATTTAAACAACTCGATTAGTTAATCAATTATAAATTTTTTAGATTTATTTTAGATTAATACAAATTTTTAAAAACAGTATTTAAGATTCTGTTTCTATGTATTGAATCAAAAATACCTTATTAAAAATAAAATTCTACAAAAATTCAATAGTACAGACAATAAAAAAATTAAACAATAAATAACCTATTTAAGATTACAAATGCATAGTCATTAATTGTATTAAAAATAAACATTGATTGTACAAAATTTCAATGAATACTTACTGTAGAAAATCAAAGTTTTAAAATTCTGTATAAAAAAATATTAATTTATTGTTTTGTTTGTCTAAAATATTCTTTGAGGAAACAGAGATTACTCAAAGTTACGTCACTTACACAGTGTAATATAATTTTGTGGTTTGTTAAAAACTTTTTTTATGTATAAGAAATATAAAAGTTTATTGTTTTAAAATTATTTTTAAATTGAATGATAATTTTTGTGTTTTTTACAAATTAATTTAAAAGTTTATTTTATAAAATTAAAATAATTTTATATTTTTATGATACAATTTGATCGTGATTTTTATTGGCAAATTTCTTTAAATATTCTTATTTTAATTTAGTTATTATTATTGTGATTTCTAGCCTGAAGAAGACTGAAAAACGTTCAAAATATTTATTGATATGTTATACAAAATATATAGTTTGTATTTTAAAGAATTCAATTTAATAAATATTTTTCTTATTATTTTCTATTATCTTAATTTCAAATTATAGACCAAGTTGTTTATTTAATTCGAATTTTTCCCTAGTCTGTTACGTTTTTTATTTTATAAATACTATAAAATTAGTAATAATTTTTAAATGTTATTTAAAGATTTTAATCTGCTCAATAAAATTATGAATATAATGAATAAATTCGACTTATATTTTAAAAATAATTATTTATTTAATTATTTAATAAAAAATGCGCCTCTCGCTATTTGAAAATAAAAAAAATCCTAAAATGCTGCATAAATTGCATTACTGTCAATCATCTAGTTTCCAGACAAGAGAATTTATGAAAAATAATTGCAAACATTCATCAATTTTTATTTAATTATTTTTTATAATGAAAATAATCCGTGTTATTATTTTCTCACAACTGGGAAACAGAAATTTTGAACATCATATTGGAAAATATACATTTTTGTAATATTTATGCTTATTTTACCGAATTCTATCGAAAAAATTTGCTGTATTCGGAATACATCACTATTCATGATGTCAGATTCTCACCGACACCTTCTACGTTGAATATGGTTTGAGTTTAATCAAAATATAATCATAAATTTAATTAAATAATTAATAACAGCCGTTTGATATAGTTGAAACTGTTGAGATCAATTAATTAAAGAAAATTTTAAAAATTCTTTTTCATTTATTTTTATTCTGACAAAATGTCAAAAATTAATTCTATACAGCCAAAATTGTTGATCGTTTATATCAAAATAATAATTACAATAGCACCTTACAACTAAATGTGCAAAAAAGGCAATAGCATCAGGCCCATAAGTTTGAGGGGTGCTAAATAATAAATACACTACCAAGACTTCTCCAATATCAAAAAATATCAATAGAAAAAAATTTCACAGTAAAGACTTTCTGGATAGATTGAAAATTGAACAGCCAGAACAATTGATTACAATGATATCATTGATAAATTTGCATAGAAAGAGCTAGAAAAATTGCTTTATAATCTTTGTATTATTTTTTTAATTAATATCAATAAAAAAAATTCAATCAGATTAAATATTTTTTAATTAATTTTTTAAGTTTTGTGAACAGAACCCCCAAAAGTTACAACACGGCTTTGCATTATAATGATGTATTACATTTTAACTCATGCAACTGTTGAAACAAATTTTCACCCAGTTAAACTGGAATTTCTTCCTTAAATTCACTCAGCACTGCTATATTTGTTTGCATTTATATTATCTTTACGAATCAAAATTGCTTCTCAATTGATATAAAATAATGTAATTATTTATATTTACCGAAACGTACAAGTTTCCCCAAAACGCATATTCCACAGTAGTCAACCAACCGATAAGTCACCCCCGCAAGTACACTTCGGAGCGACAATATCCCTCGCCTCTCCAGGCCACCACGCAAAATATGAAGTTGAATGTAAATGGTTCAAAGTTGAAAAATCGCTAAACCATCAACAAAAGTTTCGCGGCATGACACCGCCAAATACACAGATTGACAGCTGTCATACTACTGCGTGGTTTCGAGACCCTACCGGACGAAAAATTACTACGTCAACGCTCACGCACACATTCAACGTTGCATGGAAATGACACTTGGCCAGAATTAGCACCTAGGCTCGTGGATATTTGTGCCTAAGCCGCACTCAAGAAACCAAAGTTCCGCACGCGGCTCCAGAGCCACTCATTGCGGACTCCTGGTCTATATTATTAAATAGTTTAGCCGAATCAATCAGACACGATTGATATGACTATGCTATTTAAAGGTTTTTAAGTCTTTAATCGAATTTAGTTTGATTTATTCATCAATTACATCAAATGGGAACATTCAGCAATGCATAATCAGTAATTATTTATAAACTATTTATTACATAGTTCGATAAAACTGCAAATGACTATTAATTTAAGTTATTATACCATTAAATGGTATAGTAAAAATATTTTTTAAATGTATATATTATTTTAAGTGACGATACAAATTGCTTCCGTCGCTGTTGTTGCATTTTTACCTTGTCAAAAATCGTGTAGCATGCAATGTCTAAAATGTATCTATTCAAGGGACATCTTCTAAAAAACAAATTGATATATAAAAAATTAATATATTTTAATTTATAATTTTTAATGTATAAAAAAACATTGCTCTTCCAAGTACAATATATATATATTATATTTGCTTAACGAATGCGTATCAAATTTGACTTTTAAAACATACGAATTTACTTTTGCACCAACCTAATATTTTAAATAACTAATGTAATTGAGGTTATCTATTATATAAATTCCCCTTTATTACTGAAACCTATTCATTTTTAATCAATTTTTGGTAATTTACCGAACTTCATGGACAATTACAGTGTATTAATCGCAAATGGTCCATTATATGCATTATCGCCGATTAAAACAAAAAATTTAGGCCTCAGTCACATTTGAAAATCCCAATCGGAAAAAAACAAACATTTTCTTTTAAGAAACTTAGACTGCGGCTCATGAATATAAAAAAATCATTTCATTGTAATTTTCTATCATTTAATAATTAACGAATAAATCCTAATAGTATTACCATTTTTTTTCTAAAGGTCATAAATACTAATAAATAGTATGACTATTCTTTTAATGAATTTACTGATTGAATATTTCATTTATTTTAATCCAAATAGTATGACCAAATTAAATTTAAAACTAAGAACACATTTTTTTGGTCATACTATTAAATAGTATGAGTCTTACTATTAGGAGTTATCCGTTAATTATAATTCAATTTCTATATTCAAAACTAATCAATATTTTTTTAATTTATAAAAAAATATGCCATCTACAAAACTAATTACTAAAAATAAAGTCAAAACATGAATTATTTTCTAGATATCTGAAAGAATTATTAAAGAGAAGAATCCTCCACTGGAAAAATGTAATAATTTATTCCATAGTTTCCCGAAAAGTGCATTGAAAATGGGTAAAAATATGCATAATCAATAAGATTGAAAATAAAATCAACTAATTACATCAATTGAACTAGGAAAACTAGTGAAATTAATTTTTTCTATTTCTTCGAACAAATCGTTTTGCTTTTTTGATGTTTGCGCTAATTCCATCGGCACGGAATTATTTGGATGATACCATTCTGCCAGAATTCTATTTATGCCGTATCTCGTAGATGCCCCTCCCGATGCCATGTTCTAAAACTATGAATTGGAAATGCCAAGGAATTCTTGCTATAAATGGAATAATTGAAATTCCTTTTCTAATTGTTATTGTATGGAATGATTTTTGGTAAATTTTAAAATATTAAATAAATCCTTTATTAATATATATCTACGATTCTGGATTTTTTTTATTTAACTACTAAATTTGTAAATTTTTTTGAATTTTTATTGTAAATGTAACACTTGTGCAAGTTGACTGTCAAGTCATTGGTGGAAAGCATTTTTCATTTTTGGAGATAGTTTAGCAATCTTAAAGAGCGATTATAATAAACACACTAATTGAAAACTGTTGACTAGCACAACATATTCTGTTTTTGTTTAGCTCAAATTTCCATTGGTTATTTAAAATTTAAAAGAAAATTTCTATTTTTAGGAAGGTAGCATTTTATCTGGACGAAATGTAAAAATTAATAAATTTTCAAGGTTTATGTGTTTCTAAACATCATTTTATGATTTGAAAATGCTTTTTTCAAAAAAATTATTTTATTTTAAAGATTTTGATACAATTTGAAGACGATTATTATTAATTAATTTGATGGAATATTCTTTATTTTCATTTAGTCATTATTAATGTGATTTCTAGTCTTACTAAGGCTGATACACGATTGAAATATATAGAACGATGTTGTTGAATATACTTAGTTGGCGTTTACCAATTATTAAAACGTTGTGATCCTTCTTTGATTTATAATAATAACAATAATAATAATCATAATAATAATCATTTGTAGAAAAGAATTTGGCAAAAATACTAACAGTGAAAATTTAACATTTTCACATGGCTATCAAAATTCAGAAAGAATTGTTATCAATGTTAGTGGGCTACGGTTTGAGACAAGACTGAAAACTCTGAATCAATTTCCGAATACTTTGTTGGGGAACCCAATGAAACGTAACAAATATTATGATGCTTTGAGAAATGAATACTTTTTCGACAGAAATCGTCCTAGTTTTGATGGGATTTTATATTTTTATCAGAGCGGAGGTAATCTTCGTCGTCCACATAACGTTGCAATGGAGGTATTTGTTGAGGAAATAAATTTCTATGAACTAGGAGAAGAGGCTATTGAAAAATATCGAGATGAAGAAGGATTCGTTAAAGAAGAAGTGAAAGTTTTGCCACTTAATCAGATACAAAAAAGAATTTGGCTTTTACTGGAGTATCCCGAGAGCTCAATGCTTGCTAAATTCGTAGCTATAATTTCAGTATTAGTTATTGTACTTTCCATTGTTATATTTTGTGTGGAAACTCTTCCAAATTTCAGACAATATCGTGTGAAACCTGTCAATTCTACAGATTCAAATACAATTGAGTATCATATTGAGGAAAACGATATACCAAGTTTCACAGAGCCATTCTTTATAATAGAAACTATGTGCATTATATGGTTTTCCTTTGAATTACTACTAAGATTTGCGTCCTCGCCTCAAAAATTAGTATTTGCCAAGAATATTATGAATATTATAGACTTTGTGTCTATAATGCCATATTTCATTACCCTTGGTACTATTTTAATGGACAATCCAAAATCTCAAAACCAAGCCACTTCATTGGCCATTCTCAGAATTATTAGACTTGTTAGAGTCTTTCGAATATTTAAATTATCTCGACATTCCAAAGGTCTGCAGATTCTTGGTCAAACGTTAAAGGCTAGTATTGAAGAATTGACAATGTTGACGTTTTTTCTGTTAATTTGTGTAATTCTATTCTCAAGTGCTGCTTACTTTGTGGAAGCAGATGTGGAGACAACATATTTTCGCAGTATTCCAGACGGATTCTGGTGGGCATTGGTTACTATGACTACTGTCGGTTATGGAGATATGCGCCCAGTGACTATGTGGGGTAAAATTGTTGGTAGCCTTTGTGCCATTGCCGGTGTTTTAACAATTGCCTTGCCAGTGCCGGTTATTGTGTCGAACTTTAACTACTTCTATCACAGGGAAATCGAAGCCGATGAAAAACAGGTTTACATTCATGTGGATAGTTTTTCTAGTTATGCGAGTGATGAAAAAACACTTTTATCGGAGTCTTGTTTTAATTCTCAAAAGAGTAATACGTTAGTTTCTGAAAAGAATAACAATTTAAAGCTCGAGATTTTAAAGGAAATGAATGAGAAAACAAAATCGTCTTTGCGATCTCCGCTAACAGATGTATGACTCTCCTAATTTATTCCATCTCTCATGCCTCATTTTATACTAGTCTACTCAATTTTATTCACCTATTTTTCTATTCATATGCTGTAAGAGTTTATATAGATGTTATTTAATAATAATTTGTTATTAATGTTGAATATGTAAAAATCCATCGTAGTTTTATTAAAACATTCACTTTATAATAGAAAAAATTATACAAATTTTACTCGGAAAAATTTTTATATCGATTAAGTAATTAGTATCGTATTTTAGCACATATAACGCGCAGATGGGTATAACCAACTCCTTCATATAAACAATGAATTTTAACTAAGCCAGTAAAAAAAGAATTGATATTTTCTAGGAGTTGAGTTCAATTCTGTAGAAAATTTGGAAACATTTATGGCCCTCGCGTTATATGCGATAACATACATTATATTCTTTATTTTTATTTTAGTCTACTGTATAAAATTTATATTTTTAAAATACTTCTTTCGTCTTGTTAGGGCTTCTATATGCAACCTCCTGTTCAGTAACATTCTAGAATGAAATACTTTGCACCAAGTGCAGCTTTTGATCAGACCATCCCTGGTCATCATGAGTGGTACAAGATGATTTTGATCATATCTACTCTGTTTTAATCGATTTACTGGTTTGGATATCGAATTTAAGTTTAAGCAATTTATACTGGTGAATATCAATTGAGTGAGAAATTTTGTCAGTTCTTACATGATAATTTAGTGTTCAGCTATCGATAATGTATCAATTTTAAGGTAAATAATAAGAATTTAAAGGTAAGTAACTAGAATCTATCAAAACGGGTAAATTTATTAAATAAAAATTTTTACATGATAATTAGCAGTAATATTTCCATTTAAAGTGGAAAAGTTCATTTTTTTAGAATTGAGTATAATAATTTGGATATTAATAACAGTGGGAGTCATTTCAACAATGTTCGATTGTTTATCGAGTTTAAAGGAAATAATTCATTAAACTGTTGTAATTTACCTAGTTAATATCTCTGTCAAATTGTATATGTGAAGATAGTTGAAGGTTACAGAAATTTTTAAAGTTGTTTTAAGAATATATTTTAAATTGAAAATAAGAAATTTAAAGTTATATTTGAAATTAAAAATTTCAAATAAATAGAAAATAGAAAACTTGTTTAAAAAACAGATTAATATGTAGTTATGATCACACTGCGCCACAGACAAAAGTCCCAGTAACCCCCCCCCCCGTGGCGACGGATTAAATTAAGTAATTAATCCCGATAAACCATGATTACATAAGTATGTAATCAAGATAATTGATTTTGTGTGTGTATATTTATTTTGAAATAATTTTTTGGCGTATTTATTTTTAATTCAAATTATTTTTGATAAATTTTTTCAAATTATTTTTAGCAAATTTTTGAATTTATTTTTATTAATTTTAAATAAATGTTCATTTGTTATTAAATTTTTTTAAAGTAATTTTAATTTTTAATTTTTTATTGTAATTTAATTTTTAATAACATTTTAAGTTTGAAATTTATTGTAGTTTTCGAATTTAAGATTGAAATTTAAAAGATAAAAATTTTTAAAGATGAAAATTTTTATACGTGATGTTTAAAGATGAAAATTTTAAATTTAGTTATGGTTTGCAAATTACATAGGGTAAAATTTTTAAATTAGTGTTACATGTGATTAAATTAAGATTGAAATTTTTTATACATGTTATTAAATTTTAAAGTAAATATTAATAATAATATTAATAATACTACTACTAATAATAATAATAATTAAACATAATAATAATAATAATAATAATAATAATAATAATAATAATAATAATAATAATAATAATAATAATTTCAACACAATCAAATAAAAAGATGTATGATATCGGCATTAATACAACTTAGTAAATACTTAATAAAAATTGATACTCAACAAATAAAAATGAACTAGTAAAAAGATAAAGAACAAATTAATTTAATTTACATAGTCACAAATCAGCTTATAATTAGCTCTTCTTAGTTCTGCCAACAGAATATGGATATCTTCTTGTAATCCCCACAGCACCTACATCTAAATGAGCAAGTCAACATTGAGGGATCGTGACAAACAATACAATCATCTAGACATTTCAAACCCGACCCTTGAACCAATTCGTAATGCATCCGTACAATTTCTTCGATGTTGATTCCAGTCATTTGATAGATACGCATTGCCAAAAATTCAAGAGCACAATACGAAAGCTTGTTCATCATATTCGGAAAGAGCTCTTCTATTTTCATCAGAATTGTTTCGAACATGAAATAATCAAGAAAAATTAATAAATTATTTTTATTTAAATAAAATTGTTTCAATTTTGAATAGAAAAATGAATATGTGTGTATGTATATAATTTAATCAAAAATATTTTGTGCGTGTGAGGTATCATTTTACATGGTTTTCAATAGTTTTTCAAAAGTTTACTAATATGATCCATGATATGCACTGAATAGAAAAGTTTGTGTGTACATTGAACAAATGTAAAGATAAAATCGATATTTTTAAGACAATTTTTTGAATAAATATGATATTCATGTTTATGGCTCAAAATATGTGTGTGTTAAACCATCGATATGTTACAGTATTTATGGAAAAAGTTTAATGAAAATATGTTATTTTTCCAAAATTTATGAAATATTTATTTTATGGCTAATAATTTGTGTGTATGTGTTAAATCATAAAAATGGTTCAATATTTATGTAACACTTTTTGATTGCGTGTTTTTGATTGAAATATGTGTGTTTGATTTACCGATATAAGAAAAAATATGGACAATTTTCAAGAAAATACACCTAATTTATGATAAATATGAGATTTTTGATTGAAATATGTGTGTTTGTTTTATTGATAAAAGAAAGATTCTAGACAATTGTTAAGAAAATACATATAATAAGTGATCTAATTTAAAGACATTTATATTTAATACCTATTTTCGTTAAAAATTAAATTTATTTTTGATAATAAGAAACTAAATTATTTATAATCAAATATTTTAAAACCTAGGTGCTATGAGTCATAATAATAAAAATTTAATATAATATAGTTAAAAACACAATACAAATTGATAAAAAGAGATGACAAGATGAAATATATGCTTTATTATTGCCAGACTAAGTGGGTTCAAAAAGTACCTCGCTTGTCGGGGTAATAACACAACTTTCATCCACGGAAACGACAAAGCGTCATAAGCACTAAATTAATTAATGTTTATTACTAACAAAATAATTATTTGCAGACTAGCTAGATTACAGCTACCAACGACCAGCTTGCAGATAAAATTTAAGAAAGGGTAAAAATATTATATTTAAAAATACAAACAAATAATTCATTCATTTAAACTCATCGGAATCGAATGATGGGAGGCAAAATAATAGTATTATTTAGTCCAAACCTGAAATATTAAATGCGCGCGGCTATACTTTTAATAGACATAATTTGTAAAGTATTTTTTCATAACTATAGTTCTAAAATCAATTAAAAAAACCATCGTTTTTAATATATATTCATTAGTCAAGTCTTTGTTAAAATGCAATTGTATTGCATCTACATTGTGGACTAACATAATCCATGTATTTTGGAAATTTCTCATATTCATAAATACGTTTAAATTAATGTGAAAAAGATGCTCATAAAATATAATTGATCTAAGTAATTTTGTGTTTATCAAATATAATAACATAATTATATTTCATAGTTATATTTTATAAGTGAAAAGAGTCTAAAAATATGTTTAAATTAAAAATGTGAAAACTGAAAAATTATAATTTATTTTAGTAATTCTGTGTTTATCAAATCTATTTGTAATAAGATATATTTTATAAGTAATACGACAAATGTAAAATAAAAATCTGTAATATTCAACAGATTTCTATTAATATTATTAACTATTACTATTATTATTATTATTTTTATAATACTTTAACTTTTTATTATTATTACCATTTCATTAACATTATTTTCGTCTATTATAATTTTATTATCGACCATTTTGTCCTAATTTGTATCATCAACATTTATGTTTAAAGATCTAAAATTTTTAACTGAAGAATATTAAAATGTTTACTATTAAAATGTTTTACTATTAAATTATCAAAAGTGGATAACATAAACTAATTAATGATAATATTAATTTAATTAATAGTTTTTACTTAAATTTTGAACTCAAATATATTTTATAAGCTTATTTTAACTTAAAGTAAATATTTTATGTGTAAATATCTAATTGTGGTTCGAGTGAGTAAATTTATCCACTATTTTTAAATTAGTAACAGGTGGGTATCAAGTGGGTACAATGTAAGTTAAGGGGGGGTCAACACACAATACATCAATAAAAAGAAAACTAATTCACCCAATAAATCAATAAAAAAGCAGACGGAAAATAATCTACACAATAAAACCCAGATATTTTATGAAAATATTTATTAAAATGACATTGTAGAACTATTGACTTTCCAAATTGAAGTCATGGCATCACCTGAATTGATCTTGTATCCTCGGATAATGATATTTGTATACCAATGAAAGTTTTCAATAAAATTTACTACTTTATTAGCAATATAAAACTTTGCATTCTCGTAGCCAAGATATATGTGGTTATTGCTTCTTAACTTGATATTCATTGTATTTAGAATTTCGTTTTTTTATTAAAAATCTACGACAAATCAATGGAAATTCGGTTGAATTAGATATTTAAAACAAGCTATGATATCTTTATTGTACAGTATTAATTTGATGATAATTGACTCATTTTCAAGTATTTTTTACATAAAAAGTACTCAAGTTATGTATCCCCATTAAAATATTTTGTTAATATTTAGTTAGCATCCAGTATAAGAACTATTTGTTATCTGTCAAATTATTAAAATTTATTATTATTATTATTATTAATAAATAATTAAATAAATTTGGCAACGATTTAATTAAAAGATAACGCCAATAAAAAACTTTTCTTACGATTTATTTCGACAGCATAACTGTTATTTTCAGGTACACAAAACCAACTAAAAATATTATGAATTAACATTTAATTTAAACAAATTATTTTTTATTAATTTAATTTTGTAATAAATAAATATTTAAAAAATATATTCAAATAACTTTTAACTAATTTAAAATTTTATTTATATAAATATTATAATTTTTATTTATATTATAATTTTTTAAAAAATAATGTAATTTAAAAATTCAATTATTTTAATAATATTGAAAAAAAAGTATTTTTTTAAAAAGAATACATAAACATGATTTAACATACTTAAACAATTTAAAAACATTCAAAACATTTTATGAACAGTTTACATAAAAACATTGTATTCACATGTGAAAAGGAGAGAAAGTCATCAATTGCGTTTTTAGATTTGTTAATTCAACGCAAAGATAAACATTATGAGACAGAGATTTATAGAAAATTTTGTGAATTTAAGTATATGTATAAGAGAAATATGGTGAAAGGATTGATTTATCGTTCATGGTCTTTATCTTCTACTTTTGCTAATTCGGTAAAAAGTGTAGATAAATTGGTTGAGTTGTTGATAAAGAATTGGTATTCTAAATCATTTTTATTGTTGATGATAAAAGAGACTGTTGAGAAATTGATTAAAAATCCTAAGGATCCATGTTTTGGAAAGTCTGAGTGTAATTTGTCAAATGAGTGTGAATTGAGTGTTGATAAAAATAATAGT
The DNA here is from genome assembly GCA_022537955.1 of Schmidtea mediterranea. Lineage (NCBI taxonomy): Eukaryota > Metazoa > Platyhelminthes > Tricladida > Dugesiidae > Schmidtea > Schmidtea mediterranea. The sequence goes on along the minus strand of CM039680.1, from coordinate 245,753,373 downwards.
AAAAATGGATATAAAAAAAATTTAGTCTAAATATGTGTTAGTTATGCCCTACTCTGAAGGTTTTACAAATTATAAAAGGAAGTTAAGTAAACAGATGGGAAATTTAGAGTATAAGATCGTCTCTAATTCGTGTAAGGTACGCAATATGTTTATTAATAAATCAAAAACTCCGGTTGGATTGTGTTCTGATCTCGTTTATCAATTTACATGTAATGGGTGTAATGCCACATACATTGGAGAGACTTCCCGTCATCTCTGTACTCGAGTTCTAGAGCATTGTCGATTGAAGGGTTTGACCAATATTAGTGAGCACAATAGAGGCTGTAAAAGCGAAATAGGAATGTCTGATTTTAGAATTTTGTTGAAAAGTTTTAATAATTATTGGGAACGCGTGATATGTGAAGCATTGCTGATAAGCTCATTGGATCCAAAGATTAATGTGCAAAGTGCTGTGACTACGAATGTTTTGAAGGATTTTAAATAGTTTAAGTATGTTAAATCATGTTTATATATTCTTCTTAAAAAAACTTTTTTTATATTATTAAAATAATTGAATTTTTAAATTACATTATTTTTTAAAAAATTATAATATAAATAAAAATTATAATATTTATATAAATAAAGTTTTAAATTAGTTAAAAGTTACTTTAATACATTTTTAAAATATTTATTTATTACAAAATTAAATTAATAAAAAGTAATTTGTTTAAATTAAATGTTAATTCATAATATTTTTAGTTGGTTTTGTGTACCTGAAGATGACAGTTATGCTGTCGAAATATATTGTACGAAAAGTTTTTTATTGGCGTTATCTTTTAATTATTATTATTATAAATATTATCGTTATTATTATTATTATTATTATTATTATTATTATCATTATTATTATTAGTGGTATTATTATTTATTAACTATTTTGTTGAAAAAATTTATCGCAGTATTTGCAAGTTGTGTTATTTTATGATTTTGTAATAATTTGTTTAAAACGTTTATTATCTTTACTATAATTATCATAAATAATTTATTATTTGATGGTAATATTTAAATAAATTTTGCTGGTTCATTACTTCGATACAATATTAAGTTGATACAACAATGTAACAATTTACATAAAACTTTTTTATATTGTTTTACTTAAATATTTTAATGAATTATGATAAAATTTATTAATTTGTAACAAAACATGTATTAATATCCAATTTGTTTTAGAATTACTTGATTACAAAACATCTCTACATTGATCGTTAGAACCCAAACTGGTATTATTTTATCATAAAAATACATATATTTTGGTCTAATACTGTTTTGATCATTTGTTTCCGTATGATTTTTATTTGTGTTTTATTACAATATCCATTCATTTAAAATGCAATATCGATGCAATTTATTACTCAAACATCGAGATTATGAAGAGGTCATACACACATTAAGGTTATGTACGTCATAGCCAATTTTTCAGCTTTCTAAGTATCTTCAGTTTTCACATTTTCTTTTAATTTCAACATATTTTTAGAATCTTTATAGCAAAATGATACATTGTCATTGCATTGGTTACATACATAGTATAAATACCATGACAACTTTAATCATTATTTTGACATGCGAACAGAATTTATGATAAAGAAGAAATACATATAGCCATACTTTACATTTTCTCAGATTTTCTATCACTTACATATTTTCAATGACAATCAAATTAATCAATTTCCAATTTTCATACTTAGTCGCAATAATATCAGATGCAGATTGTAATTTAGTAAACGAAATTTTTTAATGAGTCATGGTCTTTTTTAAATGACATTGAAAAAATATGATGACTCATCCAATGACCTTGAGAAAATTTTGAATGATATTGAAAATTATGATGACTCACCCAATGACCTTGAATGAGTCATGGTCTTTGTCCTACACAAATTTGTACTTTTAGACTTATAAAAAAGAATTTTACCGGGGGAGGGGATATATGTCTTTGTCTCAGCGGGCCTTCATTCCACTACTAACGCAACCTTACTATTTTTAAAACTATAAAGTTGGTAAATTTTTGTTCCTATTCTAAATTGAGGTACAGAAAAGGTAGTGTTTTTCTCATAACACTCCTATTACGATTTATGTGTTAGCTCAGTATCCTTTAATGTCACTCCCTTAGCTTTTAGACAAGATGATTTACCTAACAAGCTGTAACATTTAGGTCTAAGAAATACTCACTCATCATAACCTTCTCACTTACTTTTATCTTTAAATTTGCTAATGACCGAATCAAGATTTTTAGAATAAAGTGGATGAGTAGCTGGATAATTAGAAGTATCCTAAAGATTGTCAATCACCATTTCAGATAAAAGAATATCCAGTTTACAATTTTTGATTTCTAAGAAAAAAGAGTCCGTATCTCCAGCAACAATATTAATCTCACAGTTAGACTGATGTCGATATTTTTTCAAGTCCTTATACTAGAGCTCATACATACGAAGTTTCGATAAGTCAAGCACTGATTGACCTATATAACTTGGTCGATCCAAGCATATTGAATCCAGATTTAACAACGCAGCTATAAGATCATCCTCAATTTTTATCGATTTTTTAAAGGTAGGTTTCGAGTAATAAGTCACAGGTTTTTATCCGTTGTGCAAAGACTCAGATTCATTCTCTTTTTCAGGTTTTCGACGGTTTTCCCATACAAGCTATTATTTAAGAGCTTATAATAATTTTTATCCAATGTATTTGTACTTTTGACTCGAAGTTCAGTGTTTATTTAGATGTACTTTTTAAAAATAGTCGATTGTTTGAAACTTACTACTCGATTAACATGAGTGACCTTAACACCGAGAGATAAATACAATTTTAGTAAATACCAATGAATCACATAATTATTTTTAGGATAGTGGGTCAGCAAAACTTTTCAACCTTTGACCCCTCAGGTTTCATTTTCTCAGCAGCAATAGGAAAGTCATCCAAAGCATCATGAAAGTTAGAAGGAATCTCAAGATCAACTTCAAGAGTATACCCATACGACAAAGATTCAAGTTTTAAAGTCAAACAATCACATAATTTTGAATCAAATCCATCAAGTATCCAACTAAATTCACCGAAAGGTAAAGGTTGACTTAAAGCCCAATCGTATGAATTATTAATTATATAAATTATTAAATCAACTCTGTGCTTTCATCAGTTTTAACATAGTGCTTATTAACAAAAGTAAGTCCTCCTCTATTACCTCCCTCATAAAAACTAAACATTTCACCTTCAGTAATTAATTCAATGGGATCAGCCAACGACATTAAAGCAGAAGACCAAGACATTTCAGGAATATCGAAATAATTCAAAGGCTCTAACCTATTGTGAGCTATTGATTTAGCCCGAAATTGTTGAAAAAAGTCAGCCAAAAGAAAACAATCAAGTTTCAAATAAACTTTCATGTAATCAAGTAAAGTCCTACAATTTGTTTCATCCCAAATTATCTGAGCTTTTTCATATTCAGCCTCAGTTACTCCTTTCCAAATCGGTGGTAACTCTTAAGTCTTACGAAGAACATCTAAACTAGTGGCAAAGTTGTACGGAAAGATCCCTTTTTCATCAACTATAGTTCCCGTAAAAGTAGATCGCGTTAGTGGTAAAGTAGACAAGGTTTTCACTGCTTTTGCCAAAGAGTCGTTTATGAATTGATTTGAATCAATAAATCTCACACTTATTTTTCCCAAGTCGGCAATTAAGGAAATAAATTTTTCTTTTGTTATTGGGATGCATCCTAAAGCCCAATTTTTAAATTTACTCAAACCATATTTTAATATGTGATGCATATCGTAATCCTTTAAGCTATGGAAAAAGATTGGTAAAACTTTATTACTTTTTCTATTAATATTGCAATCATTGCAAGCAGCACCCAAGTATTCATCAGTAAAATGTCATGATCTATCGCTGCATCAACAATGTCTTTCAAACACAGGAAACATTGTTACAATTGTAAAATTGATTCTGTTATAACACCGTTAACTGTTTCATTGCTGTCTTCCCATTTTATAATAATATGGTAAAACCTTATATTTCGCTATATTTTCTACTGCTTTTAAAAATTGTTCCACTCAATCTTCTTCTATATATTCTTTATGTATTTTACTCCCATCAAAATTATTTATTAATAAAAGCCCAACAGAAATGGGTAAATTTATTTGGTGGTGGACGTCGTCCTTTGGCAAAACACATTCGAAATCTGCATATATAACATATGGTGGAGTTCCGGTTTTGGACCAGTCGGTGAATTTAATGAACTTATTTTCTGGTAAAGTATATAAAGTTGCCCCTAACTGGTTTCTCATACATAATATCTCATGTTTTTCTAGTGCATCCTTTAATCTAAAACTGCTCAGACATCTATGACACCATTAAGATTGGATTCTTTCTATAGTAATATTTTACTTCGACAATTCATTAACCTATTAAGCGATGTTATTCCAACATAATTATAGTTTTCTCCTTTATTTAATAGCAATAAATTAATAATTGTTCCTTCTGTAACTTTGGACATCTGAATTATGTTTTAAAACAAAGTCGTAGTGTTCAGGATTTTCCGTTTCATCATAACTAAATACGTTTATTAAAAGTCCTTCCTTGTTTGATTTAAATTTGCTAATACCATTTAATTTTATGGGCATATCATTCGGGTGATAATTTAATTCATTTAGATATTTAGTATAACTATAACTATCTTTTCTATGCCCACTAACAATCTCATCTTTTTTAATTATTGACAACACAATGTAAATGAAACATAGATTATCGGTATTTTTCACATTTATTAAACACTTTTTGTTAGCCAATTGTTTTGGAGTTTTTATGTAGCTTCTATCGCTCAATCTACTTACATTACTTATTTTTGTTACAGTAAAGTGAATTTCTGTTATTCTTCGAATAACCCAACTACTCCCTAATTATGTTATTGAAGCGATTTTTTCATTTAACTTTTGTATTCCTTCGTCAAAGTATGATTGGTTAAGTGGTCTTGCACTGTTACTAATATTATTTAACTTTATCTCTCCTTCTTTTTCAAATTCGATCTCTATTCCAAATTGAATTTTCACATATCCTAGTTCCTCTATTGTTTCTCTTAATTTAGTTATTAGTTCAAATAAAAAAATAATTTACTTATTGTTCAAATCAGTAGTGTCGATACTAAGTATTTGATGTGTCCCTCGTAAATCACTTTGAATTATTGGTACATGTACACCTATCTGTACAATATTTTCATTTTGCCATATGTTTCCCAACACCTTATCCGCTTCAACCGCTCCGTCTCATGAATCCATCGATCCGATATCTTTATTTAGATCATCCCAAATACTATTTATAACTATAGGTTCTGTTGTAGGTTCGCTAATAAGGTCACTTACATGATTACTTATTGAGGTAATTTGGATGCCGCTTAATTTAATTCTTTTATTATTTGGTTTTATTTCATTAATTAATGGTCGTTTAAAACATCATCTTTTCTAATAAAAAATTGACTTAAATGATCCATATGTTGTGTTAAAAAATTGCTATAAGAAATGGGCTGGGTAGTTTTACATACGGAGCATATAAAATGATCAACGTTATAATATTTTTTTACATAATAACTTTTCATTTTTTCCATGCATTTTTGGTTGTGTACTTTCGATGTACAATATAATAATTTACCTAATATTAAAAATATTTAATTTTTTATTTATAAAAAATAAATGTATAATTAGTGTGCAGCCAATCAAAATCAGTTGTTTACTATAAATAAAATTTAGATTTGGATGAAAAAGCAAGAATGTCGAAAATATATGAAGTACTTCTAGAAGAAAACAATACAATTGTTATAGGGATGTCATGCAAGCCTTCTGTTCAATACCTTCAATATAGTATGAACTATTAAAATGTTCCTATTACTTATACATTCAAGGTAATATTTAATTTAATTTAACTTGATTAATTATTTTTTAGGAAGCAGTTGATTTAAAAGCTTATGAATACAATATTCAGATTGGAAATATCGAAGATGAAGATAGAAAAAATATTGCTGATATTCTTCATTTGATGAACAAGGATATTAGTTTTAATGATCGATTTTCATTTTTTAATTGTGGAAGTAAATTGAAGAAAGAAGTACAGAAGGATAAAAAATACAAAATCCAGATAATTATTCAAAGAGTCAAGATTAACAATTCAATTATCAAACCTATTTGGAAAATCAAAAATGTTGTTGAATAAATTTTTTTTAAATTATCTAGTATGGTATTCAATTTTATAAAATTTGTTTTATGTAGGTTGCATTTTTTTGAGTTTTATAAAAAAGATTTGAGCAGGGATCTATCCTTATTTTCATATAAAAAACATATTAAAATGGACCATATATATATTTAGCAAATTCAATTAAAAAAAATTATCAAGAGGCTGTTCCTTATTTATTATATAAATAATAAATTAAAATTGATCATACATATTTAGCAAAATCATTATAAACAACATATTAAGGGGTCTGCCCTTATTTTCATATAAAAAAATCTAATAAAATCTTAAAAAATATATTTAAAGTAATTTTAAAAAAATATCAAGGAATCTGCCCTATTTATATAGAATAATAAATTTATAAAATTATTATTAAAAATATATATTAAAAAAATAATAATAAAAACATTTTCAAACATTAATTGTAACTTGATCATCCAACTCTTCACAAACAGGTTTCACAAAATTTGAAGAAATGCTTTCAAAATCTAAAAAAATATATTATTTAATTTAATGGTAAATTAAAATTAATATTTGAATTGTTATTTACAAGCATAGTGCTTGTTTGATAATTTGTGGATAATTTTCTGTTCAGCTTTGATGATAATTTTGTATTGGAGATTATTTGTATCTAAAAATTAATAAATCAATTTATTTAAAAATTAAAATCTTACTTAAATTGTTATTTTGTGGATAATATCCTCCATAATTTAGTGGGTAAATATATCCTCCAACATTTTCGGGATAACTTCCATCATTTTGCTTATAATTGATATAATTTAAAATAATATTTTTTAAAAAATCTAATAAAAATTTTAAATCTTACTTGTTCTATATTCGTAACTAAGTTTATTCATATTGTTGTTATTATTCATTTTTATTATCTAAATAAATTACATAATAATAAAAAAATTTAAAAATTTCACTTACATATTAAACTTTTTGGTAAATTATGACAAATTCATAAAATGTTTATCATTATATTCAAATGTGTGTATTTATTTTTTCGACCAATAAAATTCAACATACCAATACACAACAACATCCACACACACCTATATCAATCAACACGCACTATCAATCAACATGCACACACAAAATCATCACACATTCGGAAATAAACACATTGATAGAATAAAGATAGAATAATAATACAAAATTTATTTAGATAACAAGTTATTTATTATTCATTGATTTTAGCCAAGCTAAACAATGTTGGCCACAAGTTTTTGTCATTGGATTTTGATATCGAATTTGATTATATTCAATTGGCATCAACGTTGATTCTAGTTTTGATATCAATAAAAGCGGATAATAGAAACCCATCGGATCAAATACATATATTTTATCTGGTTTCACATAAATTGCAAGCCAATGTTCTCCCCCAAGATTAGATGATTGAGTGTTTGTCAAACCTGTAAGGGAGGTTCAAACTAGTACTATACGCCTTGAGGTGATTTGAATCTCTTTTTCAAAAACTCTGTATACAAGTACTGATACAGATTCAGTAATGAATTTTCAAATTTTATATCTAATTGTAGATTTCCCGCTTTGAGGTAACTGACTTTGATTAAGATCAAAATCAGGTGCCAATACAAATGTAAAAAAGGGATATTTTTTATAAAGTCTGACATGGTAATACCACAATTCATATTTTTATTAAGATAACCCATATTCCTAACAATACTTTGCATATAACTAGAACAATAATTATCATTAGCAAATTTTTACTATATTTTTCTCGATAATCATTTCCTTTACTTAATGTCAAAGACTTGACATTAAAGTGATCAAATATTGAAAATGTTTCTGAATACGATCCTCCATATCTTTTATTCCCTTAGAAAGCAACAAGAATAAAATTTGGCAGTCGTCTATCACCGAATATTTGTTCCTTATAAAGCGAAGAAGAACCCATAGACAATGAAAATTGAACAACTTCCTTGCTTTTCATTGGACAAATTGCATTTCTCGTAGCAAACCCAATTTGTTGACCAGCTAAAACTGAGATTTCAACACGAACTCTTCTAACCATTAATTTTGCATCGAATAATATTATTTGTGGAATAAGTTTTGTACACGTTAAATTTTTTTCAGTATTGGATCTTGTCAATTTAATTTGAACACTAACACCAGGTAATAAATATTTTGGTTGATCAAAGAAATCTAATTGAAGAGAGGAACAAACACTGATTGGTTTTGATTTTGAAATCCAAATTTTTATTTTTGCATCATTTTCTTCATAATCCATTCCACCTAAGCAAGTATGTTTTGTATAGTGATTGTAATTAATAATAGTTTCAATCCTTGCCATGTGTGCGAATACATCGTTACTTCCTTCAATTTTAGTAGAATTAAAAATTACTTCAGCATCCTTAAAAAGAATTTGGAATATGAAATGGTTTGCAATAACATCTGATTCATTAGATAAATTTTCCCCATTACTATTTACAACTTTCATTTGAATGTAGAGTAATGTATCGTTCAGATCCAAATATTCTGTTTGAGAGCTGTTGATGTAAAATTGGATCAAAGGGTTTCCTGGATCTGTAATTGAATTCACCGGATAAATATCTTCAAAATTACCATTTTCAATTACAGCTTGAGGAGATGGTCTTCCAAAGATGCATAATTCAGATTTTGCGCTAATCATGACTGGAATATAGTTCCATATCCTTTCATTCTTTTGTTTATATGTTTCTTGTTAATTTTTCGACGTTTAATTGTTCCTTCTTTTTGTTATTTATTAAATACACCAGATTCTTTATTAATAACAGAAGGCAGGTGTTGAATTACAGCAGGTATAGAATCTTTAATTTCAGATATTGCATTGGATTTTAAAGCAGTCAAGATTTGAGCATTATTATTTATTACGTCATTAGCAGTTTTCATTCCAAGATTTCCAATACGTTTAAGAATAGGTAGTGAAATACGTCCAATTGTTTTAATTTCAATGATATAAAACTGGTTTTCTTTCATAATATTTATTTAATCAGTTGAGATGAGGATATCCAAGTTGGAGTTTCGTATCCATGCCACTTAACGTAGTATTGTTTATATTTACCAGCATTCTTGGTTTTTAAAATCTTTCGAATTCTAAATATTGTGTGGAATTGGAATGACTTGGAGTTTTTGTTCGTAGAATTTCCCACTGATTTCTTTATTCTCATGATCTGCTATTAAATACATTACAGGATTCTGTTTTGTATCTATTTTCTTGATTTCAAATACTTCATCGCTCCAATTGTTGTCAAAATTCTTGATGAACGGAGAAGTACTGATTTTACTAATTCTTACATGACCGCCAACCTTATATTTTGGCTTATTGATTTTTCTTTCTTTGATAATTGATCAGTAATGCTAACTTTGTTGGTAATGTCAACTGGTCTGAGTCCTTTTAAGTCTTTATGTGGCGAATGATTGTAACCAAATAATAATATTTCGGCAAAACATGTATCTAAGTTTTATTTCCTAGATGCACAAAATACTTTTTCAATCTTTCTCTCAAAATTCGATTAAATCTTTCCACATAACAAGCTTTGAATTGAGAGAATACAGAGTAATGATTGGCTTTTATAACTTCTTTTACTTTGCTATTATAAAAATTTTTACCTAAAATAAATTAAATTTATTTAAATTATTTACATTTCTTAACCAAATCAGTTTGTAAATTACGAGGTTGTTCACTTTTAAACAACTTTTTAATTGCAATGGCCATTTCATTAGCAAATTTAGTTTTTGTTGGAATAGCACGGGCATATCTACTGAAAACATCAATACATGTTAAAATATATTTGTACCCCTTGTTGATTCTTGAATAAGGTATCAAGTTCATTTGCCACAAATCATTAATTCCACTTGTTTTGTATGGTCTGGTTGGGAATCTTTTCAACATTGGTTTATTTAAACTGTACGCTAATTGATCAGATAACCATTTTTGAGTCTCTTTTTTAGAATTAATCAGTCTTTTTGTTAATTTTTCTACACAAACAAAACCATCTCGATCTTTTGGGTTTGTTCATATTGTTTTGAGTTGACTTTTGGTTAATGGTTCCTTCATTATTACAACAAGATGTTAAAATATTTAAATCGACTTTATCAGGTTTAGAATGATGTAAACCCATTAAGATCTTAATTATGAAATCGCACTAATTGCAGATAAAACTATTGGAATTAATGTACCCAAGAACCCATACTTTTGTTTATACATTATTCTTTTCATTAAACGTCTATTTTTTGTGTTTACCAATGATAAAAGGGATCTCTTATGTCTTTGTAATACCACTAATTTTGCTTTACTAATATTTACATTACCTCAAACTATATTTACAATAACTTCAAGCAAATCGTCAATAAAAAATGGAGGAAAAGCTTGTAAAATCGATATTTTATTATTATTTTGATCCTTTACCAAGGCATTGAAATATGGTAAACAGCGTTCAAATTTCATGTTTACTATTTTCAATCAATTATTATTGTTTATAATTTTATCCACTTTTTTTGATTCTTCTTTAAATTCTTCTTTAAATTCTTGTTTAGAATCTTCTTTACTTTTGGTTTGGGTTTACGAATAACTTTTTTGCTTTTGGTGGGTTTCTGGGTGTTGATATTTTGAAACTATAAGGTTGTTACCCAGACAACCCCATACAAATATTGTTTCGCTTACCACTCGGCACCCGTTGCTAAGCAACGTTGGAACTGTGTTTGAGTGGGTAGATCGTCCGCAAAACGTGAGCGCTATTGCTAATGCTATAATTGACCGAACGATCCATGGGTCCACCGAGCTGCCGATAGAAGGCCTGTGCTCGATTTCGATTCTTAGGTCCCATTATTCTCCTATCTCTTTCAAATGTTAACCTATACTCTCATATCATCTATCTTTATGTCCATTCGCTTGGTACTTCTTATTATTGTCCATGTTGATGATTTTTTATGGTCTGTAAACCCTTGGTTATGTTAAGTAAACACAGTACATCTCTTACCCTTATCCCTATTATAACTACAATGTTCCCTATTATTATTACTAGCATCATCATTGTTACTATTATATATATTACCTTTCTTAATTGTTACTACTATTACCTTTATTATTATTTTTATTACTATAACTACCATTATATTTATTGTTATTACTACTATGATTATTACTACTATTATTATAATCATAATTATTATCATCATTACTACAAATACCATGATTATTATTAGTATTATCATTATTATTATTATTATTATTATTATTATAATAATTATTATTATTATTATTATAATTACCATTACTCTTATCATTATCGTTATTATTATTAAGATTTTGTAGGGATCCGTCCTTATTCCTCAGCGTTAAAAATTTTTTATTGATATACAACATTAGCCGTAGTCCATCTGTATTTTTCGGTTTTCGATAAAGTATTGTTGTAAATTCGAAAATTTTAGCAGCGTTCCGCCCTTATTTTACGGTTCATCCCTACTCTACAGTTTTCGACAAACTATTTTCATTGACTCGGAAAATTTGAGCAGCGTTCCACCCTTATTTTACGCGTTCCATTTTTACGTTACTATTTTTGTTAAGTATTTGAATTAATTCGGAAAATTTGAGCAGCGTCCCGCCCATATTTTCCGCCTCAACTCAAATTAATTTATTTAATTCTTATTTAAAAACATTATTTTTCATGATTTTGGTCGTTCGGATTAATCTTTTTCCGATGGCTATTCATTTTAACTGTTGCAACGATTTCGCAATTTTCCCCACTACCCGTTCCCTCTCTTTGTCCTTAAGATCTATGTAGGTTCATATTATATTTAATGAGTGCCCACTGGACTACTCGGTGTTAGATATTTTGAGCCGATTGTTGTAAAAAATTTATGTCAATTTTACAGGAAACGGATGGTGAAGGAGTAGCCAAGGGACTACTCATTTACCCTCCAATTTCCCTTATGTACGGATAATATTGACGTTCCAGCTCCTGCGTTCCGCACGCCGGAGCCTTCACGGGCACGAACTATTGGCGATTTTACACGCACTTACACAGTTCGATAGTGTGTTTTATTTTTCTATCTTGCGTTATGTTTTGGCTGTGGGCCACCAAAAATTAAATAATAGAAAAAATAAATTACCACATGAATTAGGAAAAAGTCTCGACGCATAAACTGTATATTTGGCATTCATATAAACAAATTTTAAATCGGGCATCGATGTACATAAACCAAAATAACATAACTGTAGATTAACAATCTGAAATTTATTGCTGCAAAACATAACTGTAGATTAATAACCTGAAAATATTGCTGCAAAACTAACTGTAGATTAATAACCTGAAAATATTGCTGCAAAACTAACTGTAGATTAATAACCTGAAAATATTGCTACAAAACATAACTGTAGATTAATAACCTGAAAATATTGATAACTGTAGATTAATGATCTGAAAATATCTGAAAAAATCACACAACAAAGTAAGATTTATAAAAAATGTGCATCTTAAATTTGGTTGAAATTAATACTACAAAGTAGTAGTTGAAAATTTGGGGAAACACATCAGTATTTATACCTATAATTTGGCCTTAACCTTGCGTGTTAGTTTTATTGCGATTAAACAAAATTCGACTTTGAAATTATTTGTGTTATCTAAATTAAATTTTTATTTATTTCTTAATTTAAATTGGTAATTTATTTTTAACATTTTTAAATAAATTTATTCAGCTAAAAATATTTTATTTTTATTCATTTAATTCATTAATTTTTACTTTTATATAAATGGTCATTTTACGGTCGAATTTTCTTGTTATTATGTTATTTTTTATGTAAATTTCGTGCGGTTCTTGATGCATTTTGTATTTATTTTATTTTACTTTACTGTTTTTGATTTTATATTTATTTATATTCTCTCAGATTTTAAAGTGTTTAGTTGGTGTTGTAAATTGTATTTTAAGTTATCTTGGTGCTGGGTTTTCGTGCTGTATTACTGATGCATTTAAACAATTCTCAAGGCTATTTGTGTGCTGGCCCAACACTTTCAATTTCGTTTTTGATAATTACTTTTTTAAATGCTATGATTGATTTAATTTAATGTTTTCAATTTTGTTTATAAATTGTAACACCTTTTTCATTAAAAATATCGGTTATGATACGTAAATCGTCAGTGTATTGTTGTGTAGAGTCAAAGAATAAATATCCGTAGGAACACTTGTGGCATCTTGGAATGATTCAATTAAAAATTTTCGATTATTTGGATAAGCTTGTCTGGCTAAGAAGTCAATAATCGTTTGATCGCGGGGATTTTTGAAAATAACTAGGTATTGAACATTTAAATTACGAGTTCGATAACTTCCTCCTTAGTGAAATAAATTTTGTGCCAATATATTTTATTGAATTTTGATTTAAATATTAGCACAGCCAATTTTTTAATGGAAAATATTTTTTTTCTGAATTCTGAACTGCACACCCTCTCATTTGAGGAGGCTTGGTATATAAATGACTCTGTAAAAATATTAGGCAATTCGAAGAAGATGAAGTAGTTCCCCACAAACCCTTTACATTAATAAGTACATCTTCCGAGTCTCCATACACGACTTACGCGTTCACTTTGTTAAAACTATTAATATACAAGTTATTTACTTAGTTCAAGAGTAATGTGCAATGTGCATTGAAACAGACTAGAGAGTGATAATAGGGAAGACTATGCACAGTTCGTGCCATGAAAGTGGTCAATGACTGCGCAGAGCGAGCGGGTGGGGTTTGTGGAATCTGATTAGAGATTTTCCTAAAGATTCTTCTCGTGATGGATCCTACCCATGGGCTCAAGGTCGAGTTACTTAGTGATTTTTATTATCTAATAAATTGGTTCAATAGTATTCTTATTGTTTATATTTTGTTCTGTTTATGTCTGATATAACGTAATGGTTCTTGTTATTCGAAGTTATTTATTCAGGGTTCTTTTATGCCGCTATTTTTGTCGTTGATTTTATTATATTTATTTTGGTTGGGTTGATTTTAGTACCTCTAGGTTTCGAGATTTTATGGGTATTATTTCCTATGCGTATCTAGTTCGTCGGACACTTCATCTGTTATTTTTAAGTGTTCTGATTGTTTATTTCTAATCTATCTGATTTGGTGGATATTCCTTGTAACTAGGGGGTCTAAACAATTAATTCTGATTTTATTAATGTAACTTTAAAGGGTGGTTTTATATTTATACTTAGAGCTTTACTATTATTCGTTCTTGGGTTCTACTTAATCATAGCGTTATGAATTTATTGTTTACATACAGGAATCTAGTTGTACTATCTTGTTAGAATTTTTGTCGTACTCAACATGCAACTTCTATCAGTACCGATTAGCACCGTACTCTTAGTGAAATAGAATTTTGTTTTTAATTATTAAAATTTGCACACTGTTGTGACTGTGGCATTGATCTCCGCAAACTTCTTTCTCTTTAACCAAACGTTGATTTTAAGGTGTATGTATGTTCATGTTAGATTTTAAGAGTGCCCACTGGACTACTCGGTGTAATGATTTTGGCAGATATGTCTCAAATTTAGATTGAATTTTCGGCAGTGGGTGAAAAAGAGTCATCCAAAAGACTGGTTCCCGATCTCCCAACTGCCCTATAAGCGAAAATGATTTGACGTTCGAGTCCGTCGTTATGCACGGCGAGGTCTTTAACGGGCACGAGCTATTGGCGGATGAACCGCATTTACACCACTCGATAGGGATGTCTGATTTTAATTACTTGCTGGTGTGTAGTTGTGGGCCGGAAAAATTTCGACAGAAAACAAAATTTATACTCATGAATTCATATAATTGTACTCATAACATATTGGCATAGCATAGTTAGGTCACTTCCATCATACATGCATAATATTCATTCAGGCTCACTTTGAGAGTTTCCTCCAATAGTGCTTGATAATAATTCGAGACGATTGTTCCAGTACTTTGTGATACAATGCTGTTTTTTCTGATAAAAAACGTTACAGTTTTTTACGAGAAAAAGTGATCCCTCACAAGTGATTAAATTTATGCGAAAATGAATTGGTATATATACCTGTTTTGTGACCCTAACCTTGTGTGTTAATTTTTATGCGATAAAACAAAATTTGACCTTGAGATTATTTGTATAATCTAACTTTAATTTTTTTTTATTTTCTTGATTTAATTTGACAATTTCTTTCTTAAATTTTTAATTGAATTATTTCTACCTAAAATTATTTTATTTAATTCAATTTTTCATTAATTCTTTACTTTTACGTAAATTGTCAATTTTCGGTCAAATCTTTATGTTATTTTGTTATTTTTGTGTTGGTTTCGTGCGGATCTTGATGCATTTTGTTATTTTTTTAATTTATTTTTATGTTTTTGATTTTATATTTTTATTATATCTTTCTCGCATTTTAAGGTGTTTATTTGATGATTTATGGGTCTGGTTTTAAATCTGCGTGTTATGTTTGCGTACTAATTCCAATTCATTTAAAAAAAACTCAGTGCTGTCCCAACAATTATTATTATTACTATTATTATTATTAATATTTACTATAAAATTTAATAACATGTATAAAAAATTTCAATCTTAATTTAATCACATGTAACACTAATTTAAAAATTTTTAATTTGCAAACTATAACTGACTTTAAAATTTTCATCTTTAAACAACACGTATAAAAATTTTTATCTTTTAAATTTATGTATTATAAAAATGCAATTTAAAATAAATTTCAATCTTAAATTCGAAAACTACAATAAATTTCAAACTTAAAATGTTATTAAAAATTACATTACAATAAAAAATCCAAAACTAAAATTAATTTTAAAAAATTTAATATCAAATTAACATTTATTTAAAATTAATAAAAATAAATTCAAAAATTTGCCAAAAATAATTTGAATTTAAAATAAATACGCCAAAAAATAATTTCAAAATAAACATACACACACAAAATCAATTATCTTGATTACATAATGTAATCAAGATTAATTTTGATTAATTACTTAATTACGTAATTTAATCAGTCGCAGTGGGAGAGCTACTGGGCGTTTTGTGTGTGAGTGCAGTGTGCTCATAACTACCTACTCAGATTTGACAATGATATAGTTTTTTAAATAAATTTATGGAATTTAGTGATTCTCTATAAATTCCTAAAAATAGTACTGGTGATTGTCATGATAGTCATGATAGTCACAAAAATAGTTTCCAGATAACAGCTGAGTTGGAACATAGTGTCAAAAGTAAATTCTTACTTAATATTATGTAATCAATGCGAAAGCAAATGGTTATATTTGATTGTAACACAGCCTACTACAGCTTGTTAACATCACAAATAAAATCAACCAGGAATTTAGAAACATAATATAACTTAAAAACAATATAAAATAATAAAAATTATTCACAATCTATATAATCAAAGTAATCAATCTCAACAAAATCTTTATTTTCAATTACAAACTTTCACATTCAAAGGATATCACTCTAAATAGTAACTCCAAAACACAATGCACTTTTTCTTTAGTTATCGCTTCTTGCTCTTCTGGCAACTTTCACATAAACAAAATAATTAACTTCGATCAACTGGCGCTTATTATCTCTTGCATTCGGTTTTTATATCAATTCCTAGCCAATTAATTCCACCTAAAGAATACAGAGCACATTTTTGAGCGGGTGCCAATTTATTGCCAATTAACTTAATTCCCGGCAATGCATTATACTGGCATTCCACTTGATAATCTTTGATTAATGGGTTCGCCTGAAAATAATTTAATTAATTAATTAATTTGGTTTTGAATTCCTGACCCTTCAATGTACATCTGATCAATTTAATATTATTTTATAGGTCTTCAAAATGAAATTTGCCACCGGTTACCGCTTTTTCCCCTAGAAAAATATAAATTTTTACTTTTTTCAAATTTTTAATTAATTTTTAATCGATTTTTATAATTTCGAAATTTTATATTTTATTTCTTGTATTTTGATAGTGATACTGAAACGCGCAATTCTCAAAGCTGATAAGTTCTGATTATTATGTTTAGAATTTATTTTAAGCTAATCCTATCTCAATGTAAGGATAAAGGCATATTCGAAGAAAGTGATCATAATAAACAATCAAAAGTCTGGATTCCTACATGAATGTTGTTGTAGATAATATTTAATTCCGTTTTTCAGACAAGTTTGCTAGTCTTGCAAACTTTCAAAATTATCTGAAGGTAAATGTAACATAATTTATAGGCTATAAAGTATAATTCAATATTTTATAACAGGAAAAGAATTGCAAAGCATATTTCTCGGACGTGGCTGTAATGTTAGGCATGGAAAAGTCTGCGGTGAATACAGAGTAGAGGATATTGTGCAATTTTCCAGTTCCAGACCGGACTGTGGCAGAATTTATATATTATTTTTATATAATATAATAAATAGGCATCAAAATACAAAGCGTTACAGTCATGCATTGTTTAAATTTTTAATTGATTTTTATAATTTTGAAATTTTATATTTTATTTCTTGTATTTCTGAATCACGTTAAAGATTTACTTGTAATTTTTTTTACAGTGGCTACAACTCTTTAAGTACTTCTTGTTCAATTTCTGCATACAAAATTTCATTTATATTTTATTAGTGTTCGCGTAAGATAATATTTGTTTATGTCGTAATTAAGTTTCGTATGTATGGAGCGATCTTACTATATTTTCCCAGTCAAAATATCCTACTGTAGAATGTGCTGATCCAGTGCCACTTAACTGCCCACATGATGCACAGTAGAGAGATATTTTACTTTCTGAATATATCAAATAATTACTTAGAATAAATTCTCCATTTTTCAAAGTTCTTTGAAAGTGATTTTCATTTAAATACCGAGCTCAATCTGGCTAGTCTCTTTTCATTAATATAAAACCAAAAGGAATAATTTGATGGTTACGTAAATATTGCATAGTCATTTCATCACAATGTTTCCAAAAAACAAGATTATATGTAATTTTTGAAAAACATGAAATTGGTTTTCTGATTGTTGTGCAATATTATCAGAATTTGATGTTAACTACACTTCCCTAGTCGTAGGTATTTTGACAAAAAAGGAATCTATTTGACTGGGGGTTTTTCAACCTGTCTTTATGCGGCATTATTTGAGTGATGAATATTAAAATACTACTTATTAAATAATAATAAGTTGTTTTATTATTGTGTTGTTTATAATAAGGTTAATAATTAAATGCCTGCTGAAATTGATATTGGCCCAAAAAATAATTGTGTTTATGGTGCATTCTTTAGATTTTCAAAATTCAAAACTTTTTCTTATATCAGCTACAATTCTCTTGATAAAATTAGTATAAAATTTGACATTCCAAATCTAAATTTAAACAAAAAAAAGTTGAGCTGAAATTTTAATTAAAATGCGTTATAAAATTATAAAATTAATATCCCCTCGAGTAGGGCTTAATTTCAAGGCAGACATTTGCAAATGACAATTAACTATTTTTTTTATGTTAAATTTAGAACGTGCCTAATTTCCATTATTTCCCCGAAATGCGTTTGACATTCAGCAATATCTCTTCACAAAAATTTACTTAATTAAGCATCACAATTATCCTAATTGAAAAAGCACTATTTGTTCCAAATTTACTTTTAAACATTTGCTATAGAATTTATCGCCCATGTCAGTAAAAATAGAAATCGTTTCATTTATAGCTGTTAGCAATATTATAGACAAATATTTTATTCATTTTTAGACTGACCATGCATCCCAGGACTGTTTTCGGTATTTTCTCGGCTGTCCCGCCGATTTCGTTAAAATGGCATTTTTATTCCATTTTTATAAATATATGAAAATAGGCTTTAATTATAGCGATTTATTTATTCCATTTTATTAAGTGCATACAGTCAAATTGTGCTAACTGTGTTTAGCATGTCCGTGCCGGTAGCATGGAGGCGTTCTTGAATATAATAAAAAAATCTTTTTATTTAAATTTTTATTTTAAACCTTTTTTAAAACCTTCTCAAAATTTTCAATTTATTTTACGTTTTTCCATAATTTTATGTTTTTTTTCATAAAATGGTTACAGCGAATTTTTGTTACAGTCTCTTTCACTTATGATATGATACATTTTCAGCATATTTGCGTTACTGGGTTTTTCAGTCACATTTTAGTCAGGTAAATTATTCCAGATTGTGTAATTTCAATTTAAAATTATCAATTATATAATATGGATTTTTTATCGCACAGTCAGTTTTTGGCTTAGTTTTTTACAGTTCAAAATGAACTACGGAGCAGTGAGCCACAAGGTTTTCAGTCGGTTTCACAGTATAGTGATCGAGAATTTTATGATCTCGTAAAACGCCATTAATTTTAATTTTAAATAAAAGTCACATATATCAATTCTTTGAAATATTTTAGTGAGAATTTAATAAATTTTTGTTAAAATCTCGATTTTATAAAATTTTATAAAATAAAAAAAAACTTGAGATTTATAAAAACAAAATTTATGATTTTTAATAAAATATTTTTAAAATATAAATGAAATTTCTTTAAATAAAAGTAACGTTGGGTTATTATTATTGAAAGTTGGTTCCCTCTGACTCCTCGCGCCCTTTTCGAATCAAATAAGAAAACCCAACACAGAATAATTTTATTTGCACTTTATCACAGTTACAACTCAATTTGATTTATTTCAATGTTTTGAAATCATAATTTCACTGATTTATTTGCGCCCTTCAACCACCGTATAAATGTGATTATCTTAAGGTAGGTTATCCAATGGATAATCACCCTTTCTGATAGATAATTTTGACTTTACTTGGGTTTAGATTCTTCTACTGACCTGACTACACTACTCGTTTGCTTCGACCACTGGCTATTTAGTGTTTTTCCCTTTTCCTTTTATACTCCTGCTCAGACTGTTTTCAGACGATTGTCAACAACATTTGCTACTATACTAAATTATTAAAAATAATTACTTCCCACAGACCACCTTAGCCGACATTTGTCAACAACGTTTGCTCCGTTACTAAATTACAAATTAGGAAATAATTATCTCTCCATAGATCAGTGACGCCTATTTAATATTGTTTAGGCCAATTTACCCTTTTATATTATTCCGTCTACACGCCGGATTTTCCCCATCTCTCGGTTTCCAATTGCCTCGGGCTTCCCATTGACTCGGGCTTCCCATTAGTAATTAATATTTTTAATTAATTTATTTTTTTGTCTTATTATTTTCTAGGACCCCTCACTAAATTTTTATTATTATTTCTGGACTCGTCTCTCAATTTGGCGTTCAACCATACCAATTTCCTCCGATCAATACTACTTTCGAATTTTTGTAAATTTTTTAATTAATGTTGCACTTTTATCATTTGGTGTTTAATTGACTTTACTGTGCTTTCTCGTAATACCCCAACATCTCCCTCTTTTAATTAAGATTCGTCCTCGAATCTATTCATTTGATTATCTTTTTTACTTGTCTTGGTAGAGTAATCTCAATACCATATTACCTAATAATAACACTTACAACAACAATAATAATAATAATAATAATAATAATAACAATAATGATCATAATAATAATAATAATAATAATAATAATAATAATAATAATAAAGTGAATAATATCTTCAAATAAAAATCAAAATTTAAAAATTTCGGCACTTCCAAATCATATTATTTTAATGCTTTTATTTATATTAATGTTTTTATTTCTTTTCGTGTATAATATGATTAAAAAGATTTTGGTATTTTATTTTATTTTTTTATTTATATTTTCAAATTTATATTATCCAATTTATATTTATTAGGTAAAAGAAATAATTTGTTAACTATGAGGAAGTTTTATGATGAAGAAATTTTTAAATTGAAAATTTTAAAAATTAAAAAGTTTAGATTAATTTTTAAAAAAACAAAATAAGAAGATATTTTAATTAAAAATATCTTCGTAGAAAATTTGTTTAAATAAGGAAGATTAAAGCAGATAAGTTTTGAGTTGATATTTATTGAAATAAAATTTATGGAAACAAAAACTGATTTTAATGTTTTACAGGATGAACCTCCTAATATGGTGGCAGCGGTAAACACGGACGCAATCACCGAAAGATTGCTACCAAAGGTATTCTGCCAAGGGGACGATTTGGAAAAGTTCATTAAAAGATGCGAAATTTATTTCGACGCCAAGGGAATCACGCAGAAGAAAGACCAGGAAAGATTAACATCTTGCATGATTGATGAGGATCTCCTGGAAGTGTACGCCAAAACACTGAAAAAAGCCGAAGGATTCCAGGCTAGGTTACGATTGGCATTCGATCGTGAAAGAGATGTTTTAAAGGATCTACAAAACTTGTTGAATTACAAGCGGAAGGGTGAAGAAATAGAAACGTATTTTAAAAAGGTGGAGGACCTTGTTGATAGGTTGTTCGAAAATAAAGAATTTACCAAAGAGAAATTAACAGCAAGGATGTTAATAGTATGTGCGGAGAATAAAGAAGTTGAGAAAGAAGTGATACTACGGAAGATAAAAAGCACAGAAGAAATAAAGGAAACACTAACTCTGATGGACAAAGTAGAAAAGCAAAGAGAACAGATAAACAGTATGAAAAGTTACGCCAGAGTGGTCTATCAGGAACCACAGGGAAGAGTACAATACAAGAAGAAAGAACAGAGAGAAGAAAGTATCCGAAGAGAAATGCCAGAATGCTGGTTATGCCACAAAATAGGACACAAGAAAATTGATTGTCCAATAAAAGGTAAAATAGAATGCTGGACATGTCATAGAAGCGGACATATAAGTAGAAACTGTCCAGATAAAAAAGCTCCAAGATGTTTTGGGTGTGGGAAAGAAGGTCATATAAGAAGATTGTGTCAGGAAATACGCTGTGAAAGATGTAGCAGAAATGGTCATAGATCCGAGGAGTGTTATACAAAGATGAGGTACGGGCAAGCGACGGAGAGACAAAGATTCACGGGAAACAGATACAGTCGAATAAATGGTATCGAGGAAGAAGAAGAAAGGGAATCGTGTGTAGAGACAAATGAAGATAATTTTAGGAAGACGTACCCAAACAACAGGGCTCCACCAGTAGAGGAGTTGGTTGGAGCCATATTCTAACAGAAAATTTGATGGGATATCCTCAAGGGGCAGAAAAGTGGGAGAATGTTGGAAGGGTAAGCGAGAAAGTATACAGGTTCCTAAAGAGAGAAATGTTTGAAGAGGAAGTGGAGAGAATTGGAACCATCGAAACGGAGCAGGTTGTTGAAATTTTGTATAACAGAATGCAAGGAAGGCCTAGTATAACAGTAAGGATGAATGGGGAAAATTTCGACTGTTTATTAGACACTGGGGCAAGAATCAATGTAATGAGTGTGAACTGTTTCAACAAGCTACGAGGACAACAATTGACGAAAAGTGACGATAAGTTACGATGCGCAAACGAGAGTACGATCGAGACAATAGGAAAAACGAAGTTGCAAGTAACCATTGGAAATGTTTCGAAGGAAGTTATATTCATTGTGGTGGAGAAAGTGACACCAGACGTGATTGGAGGAATCGAATTACAAGAAACATTTGGATTTAGACTGTTAAAAATTAAAGATATCGAGGCTAGTGAAAAAGACAAGAACTATATTTGTAACATTGAAGCAAAATTTGGCAGAAAAATAAAGGATGAAGAACGATTGATACGAGCGTTGGAGCAGTTAAAGATCAATGAAGATAGCAAATTAAAGGAAATTATAACAAACAGTGGAAACGTGTTTATGGCAGATAAATGGGATGTGGGTCGCACACATTTGGTAAAACACAAGATAGTTACAAGAGGTGAGCCGATAAACATAAAACCATATCGCCAACCACTAAATTTGGAATCAAAGATTGAAGAAGCAATACAAAATTTGTACGAAAATGGAATTATACGGAAATGTAACTCTCCATGGAATACACCGCTAATATGTGTATGGAAAAAAGAGAAAAAGGATATTAGACTATGCTTGGACTTTAGACAGCTGAACGCGGTAACAGAGAGGCAGGCATTTCCAATGCCAAACATAGACGAGATGTTGGATTTGTTAGGAGGATCCGTCTTTTTCAGCTCAATCGATCTAGGTAATGCATATTACCAAGTGGAACTAGAAGAAGAATCACAGGAGAAAACAGCTTTCTCAACAAAGAACGGACAATATTGTTTCAACAGAATGCCGTTTGGAATTGCAGCAGCACCAGGTACGTTCCAAGAAATGATGACAAAAGTATTAGGCAAAATAAAGGGAGCAATGGTGTATTTGGACGACATCTTGATTTATTCAAGCAGTAAAGAGAAACACTATACAATACTCGGAGAAGTGTTAAAGGCGATTGAGGAAGCAGGCCTAAGGATTAATCCAGAAAAATGCCAAATAATAAAGGAAGAAATCAGATTCTTAGGACACATAATCAGCAAGGAAGGAGTACAGACAGATCCATCTAAAATTCAGGCCATACAGAACTTTGGGAAGCCTAACTGCGTAAAGAAACTCCGAAGCTTTTTAGGTATTTGCAATTATTATAGAAGATTCATCAGTGATTATGCAAAGAAGGCAAGGATGTTAGAACAATTATGTAGCGGACCAAGTAACAAAAAATTAGAATGGAGTGAAGGAACAAATAGCGTGTTTGAGGGATTGAAACTAGCACTCACGACGGCGCCAATCTTATGTTTTCCGGATCTGAAAAAAGAATTCATTTTAGATACCGACGCTAGTTTCGATACCATTGGAGCAGTACTTTCACAAAGAGATAAAGATGGAAAGGAAAGAGTAATTGCGTATGGATCACACTCGATGACGAGCCACGAGAAAGGATATTGTATTACAAGAAAGGAACTATTGGCGGTATATTATTTTTGCATTCATTTTAAGCACTATCTCTACGGAAGAAGATTCACGCTCAGGACAGACCACAAGGCAATCACGTTTATGATGACAACCAAGAAGCCGATTACTTCACAATTCCAAACATGGATCAATTATTTGAGCAGTTTAGATATAAGAGTAGAATACAGAAAGGGTATTAATCACCAAAATGCAGACATGGTGTCGAGAACTAAATGTGACACGTGTGTTCAATGTCAAATGGCCCACGAAGAAGCTAAGAAAGGAAAGATAAAAACAAGATTACTAGACTCGATCAGAGAAGAGGGAAGAAGCAACATCCAACATGGAATTGTAGAAGAAGTACGAAAGAAAACGATGATACCTGAAAATGAGTTACAAGAAACAATAAAGGAAATACATAGACTATTGTGTCATGCTGGAGTCGAGAAGATAGCCGATTATATGAAAGATAGATATGTTGGAAAACACCTGTGGAGTAAGATTCAGGAGATTGTTCGAAGTTGTGAGATTTGTCAAAAAACCAAGGCTTTAACAATAACAACGAAAGAACCAGTAAAAAGACAAGATTCGAAGGAAATGTTCGAAATCATATTCGTAGATATATGTGGACCGTTGGCAGAAACAAAAGGACGTAAGAAGTATATATTGGGCATAATAGATCAGTATAGTAAGTATCAAGTCTTGACAGCGATAACAAAACAAGACGAAGAAACAATAAAGAAAACGATTTTAGAAAAGTGGATTTTAAGATTTGGATGCCCAAAAGAGATAAGAGTTGATTGCGGAAAGGCGTTTGAATCAGGAATGATGAGAGAATTCATAAAGATGTTAGAGATTAAATTATGTTTTTCGAGTCCATACCATCACCAAACAAACGGTCAGATAGAAAGACAATTCAGGACAATACGGGATTTGATAAATGCTACTTTACAGGATAGAAAGAAGACGGATTGGGCAGAGATATTACCAGAAGTCGAATTCACTTTAAATGCAACCAAACAAAAAACGACAGGGAAAAGCCCGGCAGAGATAGTTTTTGGAAAAAAGATTAGCAGGGAAAAATGGTACGGGTCCAAAGAAATACCGATAAAGGAAGAACTAGAAGAACAAACAAGGAGAAAATTCAATGTAGGAGAAGAAGTATTAGTAAAAGTAGAAACACGGCACAAAGGCCAGGACAGGTATGAAGGTCCGTACAAAGTGATAGAGAAAGTGCATGACAGACGATACATCTTAAGAAATGAAGATGGAAAAAGGATCGAAAGAAATGTGGAAAAACTTAAAAATTTCTTAAGAAGGGGGATATGAGGAAGTTTTATGATGAAGAAATTTTTAAATTGAAAATTTTAAAAATTAAAAAGTTTAGATTAATTTTTAAAAAAACAAAATAAGAAGATATTTTAATTAAAAATATCTTCGTAGAAAATTTGTTTAAATAAGGAAGATTAAAGCAGATAAGTTTTGAGTTTGATATTTATTGAAATAAAATTTATGGAAACAAAAACTGATTTTAATGTTTTACAGGATGAACCTCCTAATATTAACAATGTCTTTCGTACATATAGATATAATATATCCAATAAACACACGATAAAATTGCGATTTTGTTTTGAATACATTCGAATTAATTTTCGTAAATATAGATATAATATTCAAAGATAAAATTGCGATTTTGTTTGAAAACATTCGAATTACTATCATATAATTTGTTTATTCTGCCTGCGATATAATTAATCAATAATAATGTAAATAATAAATAGACATTATGATAATAATAATAATAATAATAACAATAACAATAATAATAAATTAAATTATCTTTGAAAACACTAGTTATCATTAATTATGGAAGATAATAATAATAATAACAATAATAATAATAATAGTGATGCCATTGCACTATTCAATTATTCAATACTCCTCACACTGCTGCCAATCAACACTGGCTCATGCGGCATTAATTGAGATCATTCTTGCTCAACACACATCGGCGACTACATCAATGCTGCTGGAATCGCATCATATAAATGGATGATTTTATAAATTCTACATAAATGATATCAATATCGAATCAAATTATCTATTCTAGATAGATTATGTGAAAGTTCGAATAATATATGGCTCCAAATATTATCGTGGTAAAAATTGTATTTGCTGACTGATTTTCAATAATTTAAATCAGCATATGTTAAGTTTCTCAATCATCACCACAAAGGCCCCCACCAACGGCGCACCGGAACCACACCCAGACCACTGACCACACCGAAAAAAAGGATCCACTCTCTCAGTCAAAAGGCCCAACCATCAGCGGTCGAATTGTGATTTTTTAATATATATATATATATATAGTTTTAAATTTATTTTATTTAAAACTAATTTAAAATTTATTATAATAACTTTTTTTATGGTCCAGGAGGTTCTATGATATTAGCATTGATTGATGTGTGCCTTATGAAGGATGTGATTTTTTTTAACTTTAAATGTTTCTCGAATGCCATGGAACTGGTCTATCCAAAGTTTTAAGTATTGTATCTCCGCATGAAGGTCGTGGTCAATTAATATTTTTCCAACAACCAATTTTTGAACTTCCTTCATAATTACATACTGGTCATATTGATTTATACTTGCAACTTCCGTTATTCCATGAATTTGTGAATTAAAATGCCACAATTTTCCTTTTGGAGTTAGATACACATCCTTTATTGTCCTGCCATAATAATTCATTATCGCAATAGACAGCGACACCATCTGTTTGCTTATGTCCCGTATTCCGCATCGATGAACAAGATCTTGCTTCTTATCTCCTCTTGACCCATTTCTTTTCTTAAAAATGACATTCTTTTCTTTAGCATCTGTTCAGTGATTGCTAACAATTTTTCATCCACAGGTAGTGTCGATATCATCTGCGGTACTTCTTGAGCTTCATTTTTAATTCTGGTTTTGAACACAATCAGTGCATTTTCATTTGTTGCTCTCAACCTTTTGGTCATCGCTTCTTTCTGCATTTTCCATGACGAACCTTGATGTATTTCCCTCCATATCTTCATATTGTCATCGACCATTTCTATATTTCCTTTGACAATGTGAAGCATGAACTCTTCCTTTATCGTTGCATTTGTTTCCTCAGTTAATTTAATTCCGGATTTTCTATTCAATCTGAATATTTGTAACTTCATTTTCCTTTTATCTACTCTCACGTAATTTGGGATCTGTCAGTTTTCTTGGATGATGTATGGGTTCCGTCCAACATTGTTTCGGTGTAGCTTAAGGTAATTATCATAAATTGTCCTCGCCCATTGAATTTGTTCCATTACTAAAATATAGTTAGTTAATTATTTTTGAATTTAAAAGTAGACGCTAGAGTCAAGGTGGAGTACCTAAGGGATACTGCCTTAACTGGTAGCGGTATAAATAATAATATTAATAAAAATGATTTACCTATTTTAATTTGAATTTTATAATAATTTTATTTACTTTTTTATCCCTTATATATCCCTTGATAAATTTCCTTTGTCCCAAAAATTGATCGTGACTGCATGTTTCCGCCATTGATTTAATTCATCATCGTTTTCCTGATCTTTTTGCAGTTCCTGTAAATTATTAGCGGTTTTGTATTACTATATTGTATTACTATAATTCGTTTTATTATTCTTACTCTCATTATTTACAGGGATTCTCGATAGCGTATCCGCATTTCCATTTGATTTGCCCGTTCGATATTTAATTTCAAAATCATATTCTTGTAGGGCTATTGACCATCGGATCAGTTTGCTGGCCGAATCCCGACGTTTCATCAACCATTGTAATGGATTATGATCAGTAAATACAACAAATTTTCTGCCAACTAAATACTGTCTAAACGTCGCTATACCGTAAACCAATGCTAATGTTTCTTTCTCAATTGTAGAATAATTTTTTTCGTGTGGCTTTAACGTTCTGCTGGCATATGCAATTACGTGATCTTTCTCACCTTCAACTTGTTGTCCTAATACTGCACCCAACACAAAATTACTTGCATTTGTCATTAAGATGAATAGTATTCTAAAGTTTGGACATCTCAATATAGGTTTTTAATCAAACTTTCTTTATGCAATTCGAATGCTTCTTGTTGAGCTTTTCCCATTTAAATTGAGTCTGTTTTTTAATAATACATTTAAGGGTTGTGCTACATGAGAAAAATTTTTAACAAATTTTCTATAATAACTAGCTAAGCCTAGAAATTGTCGAACTTGATCTACATTTTCAGAGATTGGGTATTCTTTAATTTTCCTCACATTTTCTGGGTTTGGTTGCAATCCGTTTCGAGAAATAATATGACCTACATAAACCACTTCTGATTTTCCCCATTCACATTTAGAGGGTTTTATTTTTAGATTAGCCTTTAATAATCTTCTAAATACAGTTTCCACATCTTTCAGATGTTCTTTAAAAGTATTTGAAAATAATATTATGTCATCAATATAGACTAATGCATGTTGGATATCACGTAAAACAAAATTCATACCTCGCTTCCTTACCATCCGAAAAAGCCGTTTTTCTTCGATCTACTTCTTTCACTTTAAATTGATTGTAACCTTTATTAAGATTGATTACTGTGAAAAATTGCATTTCTCCCATCTGATCAAACATTTCTTGTGGAACTGGAATATGATATGTATCCTTTCGCGAAACTTGATTTAATTTCCGATAATCGACACAAAATCGCAAATCGCCGTCTTTCTTATTAACAACTACTATTGACGATGAGAATGGTGAAGAACTATCTCGTATTATTTTGAACTCTTTCATTGCTTTTATCTGTCTGTCACTTTCCTCTTGATGTATATATGGAATTCTATACGGTTTCAATTTAATCGGAGTTTCATCAAGTAATGGTATCTCATGTTCAATTACTTGGGTGAGTCCCAAATGGTACTCGTGTTTTGCAAACACCATTTTATATTTCTTTAACAACTCCGTGAATTCCCATTTTTGCGATTCTGTTAAATCATTACTAATGACTTGTGGCTCTTTGTAGATTTTAATATTTCTCGGTAATTTTGGAGTTTTCTCTATTTCAAACTTCATTAGTTTTCCCAGTTTGGTGTTTGGTTTCATTTGGATTGGTTTTGTGTTTTGATTAACTATTCTCACTGGCACTGTTGGGTCCTTGACTATTACCACTTCATCACACAGTGGTACTTCATATTTTTCTATTAGATTCTCATTTGGTTCAAATATGCACTCGTCATTTAAAACATCTAACACATCCGCAACATATATTACCTCATTTCTTGCTGGCAATTCTAGCGTTTAATTTAGAAATAACTCTCTCACCTTATGTCCTTTTTCGTCTGTTTGTCCTTTCATTAATCTCCCAGTTTTTAGATCAAGAGAAATTCCTTGTAGTTGTTCCATCACATCCATACCAATTAAACATCCGACAGGACTATTTCTCATTACCGACACATAATGCACTAATTCGTGATTACCAATGATTAATTCAGCTTATAATTTCCAAATTATATTTAAAACATTGTGCGACATTGACATTATTACTTTACTTGTTGGTTTCATATTTGATCTCTCTTCCATTGTCAACAAATCATCTGATACTATAGTATTACTGGAACCTGAATCTAATAAAGCTTCCACTTTTCTTCCATTGGATAGAATGTTTATTCGAGGCTGTTTGCCTTTATTTCCTAATGTCATCATTGCATAACTGCATGGTAATCCGAGCATGTTTTTCCGTTCAATTTCAGGGCTCGTGGGTTCAATGTTATCTAATTCAATTTAATATGTTCTACCGATTTCATTTCTTTCAATTTTTCCGTTGGATATGTTGGCAAAAGCGTTGGTGAATACCACTTTGAAAGCGTTTCAATTCCGCTAAGTTTTGGCATAGGTTCTAATAAAAATTGTAGCTCTGGCTTTTTCTCACTCTTCATAATTCCTTTTTGAAAATATTTTTGCTCCTTTTTATTATTATCGATGTCATCATTATTATCGTTATTGTGATCACTTGCTGCACATAGCGATACTTCACTTCTTTGATCGGTTTTCAGTTGTGTTCTCACACTTGCCATTTCTCTATATTGATGATGAATAATGAAAAATCTCGCTAAAAGTGGAAAACAATCAATAATCATATTCCATGACCATCCGGATATTACGTATATTCTATGAGCCGATAATATTTGCGACATTATTACCTTTATTGTTATGATTACAACATAGAATCCAATTAATCCTGCGCATGCTTGTCCTAAAATCATGAATTTCCCCCAGATCTTTTTCATCGTTTTATATGTTGTCTTTTTAAAGTGATCTGATGTTAGAGGGTATTCATAATTGACTTTACCTTCCCCGCTAGGCAATATTGTATCAATCATTTCTGAGATTACGCGTTCCTTTTTTGACGGAAATAGCAAATTTCTTTGAGCTTCTTCAATATCCTCACTTGCATAGAAACTCATTTGTGCCATCTTATTTAAGGATGTAAAATTTACTAGGTATTCTAGATTTGTTAATTCTAATTTATCCGGAGTTCTCACTCCTCGGTAATCTGGTAATGCTATCCATGAATCCTGTGCTAAGCGATACAACGGAGCAAGCAATCTATTGAAGAATTTTTGGATTAGTATGCTCTTCAAGTAGTATTCTTGTTATGGGTTCCATAAATCGCATTTTTCCGTTTATACTCACCGGCAATTCATTTTGACATTTTTCGTATTTCATAATTTTTACTGTAACTGCTTTGCATTTGTAGCTATATAGGGCCTCTTCGAAGATTCTGGCAAATACACCATTTTCTGATATTAGTATAGGTGCTACTAAGTTTGGATTTGTAATGGCCATTGCCATACTGTTTCTAAGTATTTCTTTATTTAATTTACAACCATTTAGAATCATTTCCCGATATATGTTCTCCATAATATTTTGACTAAAATGGTACAAATAATCAATTTTATTGTTAAAATAGTGAGTTTAATATCATTTGTGTGTATTTTAGTTTTAGCCTCATGCACCATCATTTTTGTAACGTAAACACCTCTGTAGTTTGTGGCATAAACCATTTGCCCATATTTATTGGTAGCCTCCTTTTTTATAAAACGCATACTATCTGTTGGTAATGTCGACTTTAATACTGGTGTGGTTTTACTCGTCCATACTGGAGTCGACCTGATTGTGCCATTCGATTTATAATTTATATTGAAATTATCGGGACTATCTAAACTCTACTCCACTTAACTCTTTCAAAGTCATAGTTTTAAAATGCGCTAAATTGCATACATTAGTTTTAACATCAAATACTAGAATGGATTCTCCGGTTTGACAATTACTTTGTCTCATATTACAAAACGGATGTGTTTGAAGTTTTCCCGTTTCATCATCAAAACCTCCTTCAAATTCTCTCAATTCTGTCAAATATTCTTCAATCACCACTGATTGTTTAATAATTTTCCCATTCACTTTATATGGCTCTCCTTTGCACGTTCCATCTTGTTGTATTACTCCCTTTACAACAACTGTCTCTCTTATTCTGTGATTTACTTTTGTTTTTAATTTAATTTCCGGATTGATTTTTAACTCCTCTGTTTGAAACGCAGCTAAGCAGTTTTCTGGCATTACCTCTACTGGGCGTGGAATAGCGTGCATTTTTATCAATGATGTGTGGCTCCATTTACCACAGAAAAATACAAAAGTAGTTCGCTTCACAATACATTCTCTAACTTTGGCTCGCCGTAGATCAGATTCCTGATACTCATAATATTTTACATCATTTTCTATTTTCAATTTCTTTGAGTATGCATCCGGACATTCTGCCATGTCCACAACCGAATAAATTTTCCCCATTTCTGTTTGGGAACAATCGTAAGCTGTCATACCTGTATCTTGTGTAGTTATTGTACATAAAATAAAGAGCATAACTATTGCCCATGGAAATATCATCTTTTTTCTTTGCCCCGGGCTATCCTTTCCATTTACCGGTTTGTATAGTAACTTTTTTTCATCACTTTCATTTCCTGTAAGATCATTATTCAACTTCTTCCAACCTCCATTCTTTTTAACCCACTCTATAAAATATTCATTTGAGATTCGTACAGCTACATCTTTCAAATTTTCCAAATTATCCGTTTCTGCTGTCGCATGAGCTCCAATTTTTAAAACCATTTAAGTTAAACTTGTTAACATTACTTCTTTGTCAATTCCATTTTTAGTCGAATTTTCAATTAATTTCTTATTACAAAATTTATCGTTTTCTCCAAATCTTTGCACAACATTTGGAAGTCTGTTTTTCATTTCAGTTACCATATTTCCTAACTCATACTCTACATCCATTTTTATTTCAAACATCGGATATACTGCTTTAATCAAGCCCATTAATATTATTTTTGTTTCATCAACTTCACGTTCAATTCTCACTAAACTCTGCTTTAACTCGTATAAAGTTCTAGGTTTCCTAACAATTATTTCACTATTTATTTCACCTCTTGGTGACTCAAATATTTCTTGTTTTTCCAAATGTTCTACCTGAATTCTATTATTCGATTCATTTTCTTCCTTATCACTGAAAATTCCCTCTACTTTTTGTCGTTCTATTCCGTTAACGTTATCTTCCTCTATATCTGTATTTGAATTCTCCGAATTATTCACTGAATCTACTTTCTGTTCCTTTATCGCTACTACACAATTCACTAAATACCCTGCCCTTCCATCGGCATCTAGGTATCCGTTTTCATCTAATTCCTGTGTCTTAAATCCAGAATCATATAAATATTCATCATCATCTAATTCTTCACCTTTGAACATCAATAAAATAATTTCATCTTTTCCTATTCAGTTTGCAGCTCTTTTTCGTAACTTCTGAACTTTTGTACACCAATTATTCTTCTATTTACTCTGTTTTTCCGCAATTTTCATAATCTATCGCTATAATATCGCTATCCATTCCAGTTTCTCTTAATTCTCTACCAAATCTTCACAACAAACATTTTTAATTTTTCTCCATACCTCGATTTATCATATAAATATGGTCGTATTATGTTTACTATTTCTAGTTTAGCCTTTTCCTCTAGTTCTATTTTATCAATTAACTTTAATTTCTCCGTAATTTTAACTCCATCCCAATCACTTAAAGCATCTCTCAAGTCTCTTGTTATTTCTTGTGAATCACTCTTTTCAGCTACTTCTTCCCTAATCATACACGCAACCTGCAATTTATTTTTATTTCCAGGTATAAAACCACAATCTATTAAAAATTCATCATCTTCTAAATATCTATTCTTAAATTTCACCTTTATTATCTGTCTCCCATTATTCTCTTTTAATCTATCTTTTAAATCTTTAACATAATCTCCTATTTCACAATGAATACAAATCACACTATTTCTACTTTCATCTACAACATCAATAAAAATAAAATCTAATAGTTTATTTTCTCTGAACGCTTTCCCAAATATTTTCATCATATTTGTTATTTCAACTCTATCTTTTTAATTCACCTAATAATAATCAGCACACAATTCAATTTTTTTCAATTACACTTTTCAATCTTTGTACACTCAGTGACATCTGACTCAATTCCAATAATGATGTCATTATTTAAGACGTTTCCGCTGCTCTCGATTCTATTAATTTATTAATCTTCGACATAATCATTATTGCCTTTTCGCTTTGCAAATCATCTTTAATCATCATTCTTTTCAACTTTGTGTCTGATGTTTCTGATTGCGACTCATACATCATGTGGTTATCCGTCTATTCATCAGATTCAAACTTGCATATTAAATGATCCAAACGTCGACTTATTTGTTTCACTTCGTCTTCAATTCTATTATAAGAATTATAAGAATTATAAGAATTATAAGAATTATAAGAATTATCTGGCTGCACAAAAGCAACGTTGTCTGCTTGTGATTTATCACTTTGGAATCTAATTTTCTTTAAGATTGGCTTTTGGAATTTCTCATTATTCCTAGGACATGACCTCGCCATATATCCAAAACCTCTACATGAATGACATTGAATTCGGCCTTGTAAATTAACTCTATCTCTTTGAGGTGACGGTGACGTTGATGGAGATCTTGATCTTGCGAAACAGTTTCGTGATACATGCCCTCTCTTTCCACAATTATAGCACTGTATATTATCATTAATTCGCTGACTATTGGTGTTCATTTTACTAAAACTTTTCCAACCATTGCCTTTCAATCAATCTGGCCACATCCTCTTTGGAGTTCGTTGCTCTTCATTTTTAAACCAACATTGACTATTACTATGTCCCTTTCTCTGACAGTGATCACACTGGACAGGACTTAGACTTCTTCGGGCATTGCTTTTAAACCAGCATTGATTTATATTATGTCCCAATTTCTGACAATGACTACACTGGACTGGTCTTTCTATCTCCTCGTTCGGACTATTTGTACATTTCCTTGGCTCAAATTTCACTCTGAATTATGGTGATGGACTGGTGGATTTCTGGAATAAATTATTTTTGATTTGGGATATCGATCTGTCTCTGGGTTCATCAATAGTTGTAAAAGATTCTGCTTTTGGTTGAGTAGTTTTCAAATTCAATTTAATCTTTATAGCCTTTTTAATCAACTCATCAAAATTGTTGAAATCTACATAACAGAGGGCTTTTTTAATTTCTTTTCTAACTCCTGTCAAAAATGGGTCTTGCAACAATTCTTTCACTTGTTTTGTCACATAAACTTGTTCCGATTTAATCTCAAAAGCTTTCTCTGCAAAGGTTGTCAAATGATAAGCAAATTCACTTACCGACTCGTCTGGTTTCTGCACTCGATTGTAAAACTTTTGGCGCATTATTCGTTTGAAATCGCCCCCAATTAATTTAGCTGCTAAGGCATCTTTCAACTTGGTCCAATCATTGGCAATGAGTCTTTTATCAATTTGTTGCCAAGACTATCTCTCTGCTCTATAAATATAATGGTAACCGTTGCACCATAATCGATTGGCTCCGTCCGTAAGCAGTGGCATACATGTAGTACTCAGAATAAAATCAACAAATTCGACAGGATTTCCTCCATATTGTTGAACTGTAGTTTTTGAAAATTTGCATAATTATTACTAAGAGTAACAGGCATATTTGTTTGGACATTGGCTACAGGGAATGTCATAAGAGACACCGGGGTTTGATCATTATTATTGGAATTGCTCGCCATTATTTCTAATTGGTTCTGGTTTCTCAAATTATAAAATCTTTTTTGTACAACTTTTTCTCGTCTGAATTTTAAAATGTTACAATTATTAATGTTACCTTTTGTTTTAATTTTGGAATTTATTCTATGATAATTTTCTTTATAAATTCTGTCGTAATGAATCACGAAGGTTTTTCAATAATTTGAAAGTTTTCTTTTAATTCAATAATTTATTCTCTTTTCAGTTTATTTTTACTTTGACACTTTTTTCAGTTTTTCTCTATTTAAACAATTCAATTATTTTCAGCATTATTCTCAGCCGACTTTAGATCACGTCG
This sequence comes from Schmidtea mediterranea, assembly GCA_022537955.1. Taxonomy (NCBI): domain Eukaryota; kingdom Metazoa; phylum Platyhelminthes; order Tricladida; family Dugesiidae; genus Schmidtea; species Schmidtea mediterranea. Next base: position 245,717,807 of record CM039680.1, on the reverse strand, counting down.
GGCTCACCAAAATGTTGGGTTATTATTATTGAAAGTCGGTTCCCTCTGACTCCTCGCGCCCTTTTCGAATCAAATAAGAAAACCCAACACAGAATAATTTTATTTGCACTTTATCACAGTTACAACTCAATACGATTTATTTCAATGTTTTGAAATCATAATTTCACTGATTTATTTGCGCCCTTCAACCACCGTATAAATTTGATTATCTTAAGGTAGGTTATCCAATGGATAATCACCCTTTCTTATGGATAACTTTGGCTTCTTTTACTGACCTGACTACGCTACTGGTTTGCTTCGACCACTGGCTATTTAGTGTTTTTCCCTTTTCCTTTTATACTCCTGCTCAGACTGTTTTCAGACGATTGTCAACAAAATTTGCTACATTATTAAATTATTAAAAATAAATACTTCCCACAGGCCACCTTAGACGACATTTGTCAACAACGTTTGCTACATTACTAAATTACAAATTAGGAAATAATTACCTCTCCATAGATCAGTGGCGCCCATTTAATATTGTTTAGGCCAATTTACCCTTTTATATTATTCCGTGTACACCCCGGGTTTTCCTCATCTCCTGGTTTTTCCTCATCTCTCGGACTTCCTATTGCCTTTGACTTCTCATTGACTCTGGCTTCCCATTAGTGGGTGGTTTCTGGGTGTTGATATTTTGAAACTATATGGTTGTTACCCAGACAACCCCATACAAATATCTTTCGCTTACCACTCGGAACCCGTTGCTAAGCAATGTTGGAACTGTGTTCGAGTGAGTGGATCGTCCGCAAAAAGTGAGCGTTATTACTAATGCTATAATTGAACGAACGATCCATGGGTCCAACGAGCTGCCGATAGAAGGCCTGTGCTCGATTTCGATTTTTAGGTCCCATTATTCTCCTATCTCTTTCAAATGTTAACCTATACTCTCATATCATTCATTGTTATGTCCATTCCCATAGTCCTTCTTATAGTCGTCCGTGTTGATGATTATTCTTTGACCTGTACACCCTTTGTTATGTTAAATATTCACACAGTATCTCTCTTTCTCTTATCCCTATTATAACCACAATGTTCCCTATTACGTATTATTGCTAGCCTTATCATTGATACTATTATATGTATTACCTTTATTAATTGTTACTACTATTACCTTTATTATTATTTTGAAATCCCGTGGATTATTTAATGAGTCATGCTATGCGCAGAAAACATGACGTTTTTTGCAAAGAAATTAATTTATTATTATTATTATTATTATTATTATTATTATTATTATTATTATTATTATTATTATTATTATTATTATTATTATTATTATTATTATTATTATTATTATTATTATTATTATTATTATTATTATTATTATTATTATTATATTATTATTATTATTATTATTATTATTATTATTATTATAACCATTATCCTTACTATTATCATTATTATTATCAAGTTTTTACTAGGGATCCTTCCTTATTCCTCAGCTTTATAAAATATTTTTCTTATATTTTTTTTATATTAGCCGTAATCCATCTGTATTTTTCCGGTTTTCGATAAAGTATTTTTGTTAATTCGAAAAACTTTAGCAGCGTACCGCCCTTATTTTACAGTTTTATAGGATATTCTACTAACAATTGAACAACATTCACTTTTATTTTATTATTTTCGATAAGTATTTTAATGGATTCGGAAAATTTGAGCAGCGTTCCGTCGTTATTTTATGGTCTTATCCGGATATTCTATCAATTATTGAGCCGAATTCTACTTTTACTTTGCTAATTTTGATAAGTATTTTAGTTGATTCGGAAAATTTGGGCAGCATTCCGCCCTTATTTTACAGTTTTATGATAAAAGTTTCAATTATTTTCCGAAAATTTGCGCAGCGTTCTGCCCATATTTTCCGTCTCAATTCAACATCATTTATTTAATTCTTATATATTATTTAAAACATTATTTTCCATGATTTTAGTCGTTCGAATTAATCTTTTTCCGATAGCTATTCATTTTAACTGTTGCAACGATTTCGCTATTTTCCCCGCTACAATTTCCTTCTCTTTGTCCTTAAGATCTATGTATGTTCATATTATATTTGATGAGTGCCCACTGGACTACTCAGTGTTAGTGATTTTTAGCCGATTGTTGTTAAAGATTTTTGGTCTATTTTTCAGGAAACGGATGGCGAAGGAGCAGCCAAAAACTACTTCCCCACCTCCTAATTTCCGCTATAATTGGACAATATTGACGTTCCAGCTACTGCGTTCTCACGCCGTAGCCTTCACGGGCACGAACTATTGGCGGACTTACACCGCACTTGCACAGTTCGATGGTTATCTGTAATTTTAGATCTTGCGTTATGTTTTGGCTGTGGGCCGGAAAAGAAATAATAAATAAATTTTACCATCTCAGTTGGGTAAAAGTTTCGATTTAGAAATGTTTTATTTGGCATGACACATCTCCCATAGTAATCGGGAGTTCATAAACACTGTTCATCGCTTCATTATTTTCTTATAACTGGTCGGTAAATTCACAAAGAATTCATTCACATATATGTCAATGTACAGCAACTGAAAGTTATCGTGTTCAGGCAAAACACTTACCAGTGTTAATTGCCTAAATGCACGGCTAACAGATGCAATGCACACCAACCTATTTGGACTGAAAAATTTTTTTATGAAAAATAAGACTGAAAATTTGTCAAAACACATCAGTATATATATCTATAATTTGGCCTTAACCTTGCGTGTTAATTTTATTGCGATTAAACAAAATTCGACCTTGAAATTATTTGTGTTATCTAAATTAAATTTTTATTAATTTCTTAATTTGAATTGGTAATTTATTTTTAACATTTTTAATTAAATTTATTCAGCCAAAAATATATTATTTTTATTCATTTAATTCATTAATTTTTACTTTTATATAAATGGTCATTTTACGGTCAAATTTTCTTGTTATTATGTTTGGTCCACATTGGTCCAAAAAATTAACGATTTAGTTTTTCATTATATTAATTTAAACGAAAGTAACATGATCGGTGGACCAGGCACAACAGTTGAGATCGATAAGTGCTTGATAGTGAAAAGAAAATACAGGAGTTTAAGAAACCAAAAATGGGTTATAGGTGTTGTGAGAGGAAATTTAAATGAATATTTTGTTAAGCAAGTCGAGCATAGGTCAAGGAGGCTCTTGTTCGACGTTATAAGGCGCAGAGTACGACCAGGAACTACCATTGTGACAGACGAATGGCGTGGGTATAGAGGTTTGGTTTCCATTTTAAGAAATTTTGACTATACCCATCAAACAGTTAACCATAGTATGTTTTATCTAGATCCTGTTACTGGAGCTAATACCCAGACAGTTGGAGGCTTTTGGAGTATTATGAAAAGATATTTGAGAAAAAAAGCAACAAATATCGGGAACATCAATGAAATATTAAAGTTGTTTAAAGTTTCTGTCTTTTTAAAGACCATGCGAAGTGATTGGTTTAATCAATAAATAAGAATACTTCAAGAATATACGCTTTTTAAATAAATGCTTATCAATTTTTAATCAATTTCTTATTGCGCATAGTATATTGAATTTTAACCAAAATTTTTGTTTAATTTTGCACTTTTAATTAATATTTTGAATATCAATGTTTTTATTGATTTTCCTTTTTGTTTTTGTGTATTTTGTTGAACCCAAAAAGTTGTATCAGACGAATTTATTTCGTTACTCTTGTTGGGCCAGAACGTAAACGGCCTTGAAAAATGTTTAAATGGATCAGAAACACACACGCAAAAATAACATGCAATTTAAATAAACCCACTGATACATCAAGTAAACCATATAAAATCTGAGAAATAAAAGAATTAAATATAAAATAATAAAAATAAAAATAAATTAAAATATTAACAAAATGCACCAAGATTCGCACGATACCTATACAAATATAACAAGAAAACACAACAAATTCGACAAAATTAGAAAAATCAATTAAAGTTCATTAAAGTGAAATTTAAATCGAAAAATTTGGAGTAGTAATAATTCAATAAAAATTCTAAATAAAAAATTATAAAAATAAATCAAAAAATATTAAAATTAAAAAATAGAATTTGCTAGAAAATAACAAGGTCGAATTTTGTTTTACTGCATCAAATTTCACACGCGAGAAAAATAGGTATAAATACTGATCCATTTTCACATTTAACTTAACCGTTTTTCGAAACTAACCACTTTTAAAACCATTAACTATTTTGAAAATTGTTTAAAATCTAAACCGTTGTTCGACACAAACTATATTTTCAATTTGAAATTATTGTGGAAATCAGAATTTTTAGGTGAGAAATGTTTTGGTTGGAACCCTCTTTCCACGTCACGTCCATAGCATCTCTGTAGAGCTCTGCTTGGCGGCGACGTGGGGAGAGAGGCATTTATGTTCTATTTTATGCTTTGATGTTTTTCAATTTTATGGAATGGTTCGAAATGGGTAATTATGTTGTTTTATAATTAATAAATATTATTAATATACCTAAATTGTTTTACATATATATCTGTTTTATAAATTAAAATGTCGAAATTTTTCCGGCCCACAGCCGACACACAACGCAAGTAATTAAAATCTACACAGTGCAGATGCATGTAAGTGCGTGGAAAATCGCCAATGATATGTACCCGTGAGGACTCGGCGTTGAGAAACGCAGGGGTCGTAACGTCAATATTATCCCTATAGCTGAAGCGAGAAATAAGGGAGAAGTCTCCGACTCCTTCCTCGTTTCTCATTTCTGTAAAATCGACCTAAATTTATATTACACGCGGCTCAAAATCATCACATCGAGTAGTCCAGTGGGCACTCAGTAAATATAATATAAACACAAAATGCGCCTAAGGTCTATTAAAGGGAAAGGGTACGGGGATAGATTAAATTGAAATCGTTGATATAACTGATTCCATGGTAATAATTTGAAGTAAATTCGATAAAATTTATGGTTAAAAGTAAATTTAATTCATGGTTTAATTACATTAGATGAACTTGAAAGTAAATTGAATTAATAAAACTCATTTCTAAAAGTAATTAAAGTAATAAAATCAGATCAACTCTATGGCTAAAATAAATTCATGGTTTAAGTATCTTAGATAAACTAGAAAGTAAACTAAATTGATAAAACTCATTTTTAAAAGTAAATTAAATGAATAAAATTAGATAAACTTATTTTTGAAATAAATTGAGTACTAAAATAGATGAAGTTTGTTTTTAAAAGTAAATTAAATTAATAGTTGGAAATAAAATCAAGTAAAACGTATTGCTATAAAACAAATTAGAGTCATGATGGAGGTAGATAAAATTTATTGTTAAAAAGTAATTCAAAGTCAGGTTTAAATAAAACTAAATGAAACTCATCACTAATAATGTGTCAGACATTAATAAATTCATGAATTTCAGGATTAAGTAAATAACTATCAATGGTAAGCATCGAAAAGTAAAATGTCTCCTGGTTAAAAAGTCAAGGTAATCTAGGAAAATCTGCAAATAATTCCTCAAGAAGTGAACAACGACTAAAATAAAATAATAGAATAATAAAACGAAGTATTAAATTTTCTAAGCAATTGATCAAGAATGTGCAATCAAAGATAACGTTATTTATTAACCTATTGACTAAATTCATATGTTGATTCATTTATGATTATAACTCCCTAGCAAGCAACTCATCGATAAGAGTAGATTAAATTATTGGTATAAGACTAGAACAATCAAATAAGTTAGAGTAATCCGATAATAAAAGGCCAGTGAATATTAATTAAATTCAGCAGTTGCAAATAATAGAATGGAATAACCAAATGTTAAAGTACAGTGACTCAGTGACCAGGTATAAAAGCAATTCATAAATTTGAAGTGAAGTGAGGCGATTCCATTGATTAGACAATTAAAAGTATAAGTATAAAGATATGAATAAGTTAGCAACTCCTAAAGAATGTAGTGAATTTGGGTCATGAATAAGGTTAACTCACTGATCAAAAATTTAGCGTCAATAATAAAGGAACAAATCAAAACTTTATACATTACAAAAATTAAGCATAACATTTTACGAAGCATGGATAGGGCTTACCGCCGGTTGTCATATAGGTAAATTATAGTAATTCCAAATAGATCCAAGCGATAAAATTCCATAGCATAGATGAAGGAGGGATAATCCATCATAGTTTCCACCAAATGCAATGTCAATGACGCTAAAAAATTCGATAAATTAGAATACAAAAATGAATAAAATGTTGAGATTACCCAAATCGATCCGTTGTACAGCAGTTGGCTAACTCGAAATATTGTGAATCGAAATAATCTGCAATTAAGGTAAACAGGATGTAACATTAATAAATCAAGATGACATATACCTACAGCATGAGATGACCAGACCGGAAATTTGCGAGCCAATCGATCATAACAGTGTAGACGACGCCGATCATTAATAGTTGTAACGGAAACAGTTAGTCCACATGAGCGAAAGTGTTCGTGGACATCCTGTTTGTAAGATACGAAATCTATTC